>JAWUZG010000060.1:6025000-6432329 GCA_036785705.1 Acanthornis magna | reverse complement strand
TAAGGCATATTCAGTACTATCACTTTTCATTTTCTGCTACAACTGACTGTAAAACATATTTACTGTTTAGATTTACTGTAAGCTTTCAGACAATATTAGTGCCTGAAGTCTTTGCTCTGATAAACAAAACCATAGAGAAAGGGGCGTGTTGGGAAGTGGCATAGTAAATTAAACTACAGCTAAGTGTCTAATCATAATTATATGAAGAAATTATCAGAAGTAGAAATGATTCTCCTAATACATTAATGTTCAGGAATTCAAACCTACAAATTGGCTACTACTTAAGATTATAGACTTCTTATTCTGCGCACAAGCAAGTAATTAACTTTACGTTCCCTTCTTATGACTCTCAGGCTCTTGTCCTTTTAATTATAAGATTCAGAGGGTAGCTTTTATGTTACTATTATCTCTACTAAATTTTGAATAAAAGCTGCATTGAAACTTGATCTATTAGTCATATTTGATAGCCTGATAGCTTCTTAAAAGATGTAAAGTGCTAGTCTGCTAAAGTAGCCAGACATTTGGTACTATAGTTTCCCTTTTGTACACATACAAACATACACTTTTTTAAGTGCCAGATCGGTAATTTTAAGTAAAAGTTATAATGTGGATTGTCTATATTAGCATATTATAGAAGGGCAATCTAAACTTGTTGATTTCTTATATGTTTCATTATGTTTCTATTCATGTTACCATGGGCCAAATTTCTACACTGAAATACACAATCATTCAGTATGATAGTACAGATTTGTGGAAAAGGATAATGAAAAGGGAAACTTCTTCATAGGTCTGAAATACATTATTATATTATTAAACTATTATATGCCATAAATGTATTACAGATAGAAACTATACATTGCAAAGTCTTGTTTTTTAAAAAAATATAAATTGATTATTATTTACTGAAAGTTTATCATTGCTGCTTTAAAGGGAAAAAAGATTCAACAACCATATCTAAAAGTGTTTTTAAACTAAAGAAAAATAACTCTACAAAATGTGAGCAGCTCTGAAGTGATGAACATTTTAAATCTTTGTTTTTTCCTAACTAATACCTTAGATTCCCACAGTTGAAGAGCAAACACATTTCTCAATATTCTTGGGACCGTTCCACTTGGTGAGACTATTGCTGTTTGCACTTGCATTAGAAGGGCCAGGTAGGTCGCAAGTTCTCATGGAAAAACGTTCAAAGAATGGCAGAGGCTAGGACAAAGTTTCCATCTTTTGACTTTCAGATGATAAAAGTGTTTCTTCCATTTCTGAAAGACAAGAGACCAAATGACAGCAAACATGAACAAGAAGGATTTTGTAGCTTAGTGGCTGGAAATTGCTACCAGAATGCCCAGGTTTTGGGTCCTAGTTTGAGGAATTCCTTTGAATGTCAGGTGAAAAAAAGAGATCTGAAATATTTTTGTACCAGGGAGCAGTACCCATGCTCCCTATCCTTTAGCCAGATGTGTTCTTCATTAGACTGTGCCACACTTTCTTAGATCTTCTGTGTCTGTGACTCTTGCAATTTTATTTTCAGGGTAGACAGTTTCATCAGGAGAGGCACAGAGATGAATAGATCAGCCCTCTGTGTCTCGCATAGAGCTCAAATGGCAGAAGTAGGTGGCCGGTGAGCTGACCCCTCCTTCAGGGGCTTGAGGATTCCACACGGCAACCAATCATCTCCAAACTCCACACTGAGTGTGCCAAATCCCAGACATGTGCTCAGTTCTGGCAAACAAATGGTTGTGTGCGAATTAACTGCAGCAACTTCTGGACACCGTACATTGGATCTGACATCATGATATAATGTCTGTAGATATTGCAACTAGATAAACCAATCCTTCCTAAAATACTAACAGGACCAGGTTCCAAAGATGATAAAAATAAAAGTATTAATGCTGTCTGCACCAAAACACTGTATAATAAGCTCCAGAGAGTGGGAAAGGTTACCTAAGGCCTTTTATTTATTGCTGCAACTCATATAAAGAGTACTTAAGCCAGTAGTGCTTGTCAAAACCATCCACAAAACCACTAAGTCACAAGAAAGACATGACTACAGTGCCAACCACTGCTAGGGGACGGGGAGCAGGAATATGAAGATCACAGAATGAAAATGGACAGTTGTGTACCAGCCAAAAATTGTCCTAATACTGAAGCTTTTCATTTGTGTTTTGACAGTTTTTGGGGCTGCAGTTCTCTCTGGCTTTAGGGTTGGATTGAGTCCCTGCTGAGCATTGATTTTTACAAATTATGATTCTTGCAGCAATTACATTATTTAGTATCAGTGATGAAAATATGGGCAAGAAAGGAGAAATAGAGCTAACCTTGGTATTATTTTTTTACCTCATGAGGAAAACCCTTCAATAAATAATTGAGGTATGTTAGGAGAGGAGAAAGATTGCCAGGATAAAAGTTGTTGTTTTAATCAGAAGTATATTACTTTTAGTAGTGCTTGATGGCAAAACATTTTAAATAAACAGATATAATTTAGACGAGCATTCAAATGGTGGCCCTGTTACTTGACTGTATCATATTTTCAGGTGGATGTATTAAATAATTGAAGAAATCCCTGTCTGCATTGGTCGTTTTAACATCTCTTAGTTTAAAAGGTAAGATTACTAAATTATTTAGCTCTTTTCATAGATTTTGGCATTGGAGTAATAAAGAAGAGAATAAAACCACCACATAGTTCTGTTAACATATATCATGAAAGAAGAAATTAAAGAAATGTCAGAGATACAGGATTATGAGGAAAACTCTGACCAGAAACACAGATTTAACTTCCCCCCAAAGTCTTTTCAGTCCTACGTAAGTATTTCATTGCCTTATATTTTTACCATCTTTTGAAGCAAAACTAAAAGAACATAAATGCCTTAGGACTACTTTAGGCATGTTTTAAATGATGACTTTTAATAAAGCAATAAAAGGAACAGTCCATGGCAACCTCCCCTACAGACATCTTTTGATGTCTATAGTTTTTGTACACCACCTCTTTGTCTGAGAAGGGGCATCAGGGCTGTTAGGAGTCACAAAATAGATATTGCCACGGCTATTCTCAATGGGGCCTTTATTGATGCATGTGCTCAGTGTCTCCTAGGAGACACTGATAACCCCGGCATCAGAATGATGGGCATGCCAGGACCATTGGAATTTGGGAGATCTGGATTTTAGGCTACCTTTGGTTCTAACCTCCAAGGCTAAAACTCATGTGGCAACATGTCTTGGTTGTACCAGGCCAGACTGTAGTGCTTGAGTACTTTCCCTATCCTCTTTGCTGAAGCTGACATGGATCTCTGCAGAAGTCATTGCAGCCAAAGAAGGAAAAAAAAATAATTCTCAGGAGCTAGGTCTGACTTCCACTGTATTTTTCACAAGTATTCCTTAATGCAAAAGACAAGTGTTGCTCCTAGCACCTTCAACACTGGAGTATGCTAGGAATGGCTTCATATTCATCTTATTGCAGTCAGCAATCACGCTCTCCCTGAGGGCCTTAGGTTTGCTAATGTGTGGTTGTCCAAATTCAGCAGGTTTTCTTCTGGTGTTTCTGATCACTCACTTTCTGATCCCAGCTGTCTGCTGGGAGAGGAGAGCTGACTCACAGACAGAGAAAGGCCTCAAGCTCTGGTGTCTCATTTCTGGATGAATCAATTAGTCAATGGAATTGAAAAACACCCATTGGTCCTGAGCCTTCCAGCAGGCAGCATAGCTTCTACAGGAGTAATGGAAAAGGGGCCAAAAGCCACATATGTACGTGCTGATTTTGGCTGAGACGGAGCTGCTTTCTTTCACAGTAGCTGGTATGGGGCTGTGTTTTGGATTTGTGCTGAAAACAGCACAACCTGTTGATAATACAGGGATGGTTTTGCTAGTGCTGAGCAGGGCTCACACAGCATCAAGACCTTTTCTGCCTCTTACCCCACCCCAACGAGTGGGTTGGTGGTGCACAAGGAGCTGTGAGAGGACACTGCTGGGAATGTTGATCCCAATTGACCACAGGAATATTCCACACCATATGACATTGTGTTCTGCAATAAAACTAGAGGGGAAGGTTGGTGGGGGGAGGTGCTGCTTAGGGATTGAATGGGCATATGTTGGTCAATACTGAGAAATTGTTTTCATTTGCATCACTTGTTTTTCTTTGATTTTGTTCCTCTTTGTTATTTTATTTTTCATTATTATTATTATTACTATTATTATTATTATTATTAACTTTCATTTCAATTGTTACACTGTCTTCATCTCCACCCATGAGTTTTCTCACTTTTACTCTTCCAATTCTCTTCCCTATCCCACCAGCGGTGGAGTGAGTGAATGGCTATGTGGGGCTTAGTTGCTGGCTGGGGTTAAACCATGGCAATAAGGAATGTTCTGATAATTTCTTCATGTGGTGTTTTTTTTAGATTTTTGGTCCTGTAAGTAAAAGCATGCTCTCCAATGCACCGTGTGGTTGCTTACATGCGTTCCTTACAGCATCAAGGAACTTTGAAAAGAATACTGAAGAACATAAGAGGACTTATGATCAAAGGTTGTGATTGCATGAAGTTAAAGAGATGCATCTCTGAATTTTCTTATCAGAGTGTGGGGTTGACTGTGCTGTCATATATGCAGTTGTTCTTGATGGTTAACTTTCAGCAGAGTAATGCTTGAGAAATTATTTTGTTCGTTCACTTTTGTAGGAGGGTTCTTCTCACATGGTGTCCTGGGTGAACCAAAAAATTTATATTGTATTCCATATCTTTCATATGCCAATCTGCCCAAAATTGTTACTGTCCCTTTAAGATCCAGGGGCCCAAACCAGAACTGGACTTGTCTTGGACTGGTTTGTAGAGATGGGGGGTGTTGGCGTTCCTTTTAGAGTCAGGATTTCTTTCTTTTCATTCTTGCAGGGCTGCTAAGAGAGTTGTTTCATTGAGCAAAAGCAGTGCAAGGCAGATGCCATTTGTTTCTCTCTAAACTCCTTGCCTGTTGCAGGCCTCCAAGAAACTGCATTTCATGATCCTAAACTGTTTCAGGGAAAATTTCACCAATACTTGTCTGCAGCTGGGACTGGCAGGGTCAGGGCTACTGGTTTTGGTGCTCTGCAGGGCCCCTTCTTCCCCCCTTGCCTGACAGTGCCGTAATGACAGAACTGCAGCGCAACACCACCTGGCTCCAGTGGGCTGAAAGAGAAATTGACACTGCGGGTTCAGAACTGCTGCCACTGGGAGAGGCCCTGTTGGGTGGTGTGGAGCAAACATCTCAGCAGCATTTGACAGGTTTTGGACTTCAGGTTTCCTTTTCTTTTGTCCTTGTTCCCTGTTGGTTGTTGTTTGGAGGAAGAGGTAGTTTTGTAATTGCAGAGGTTTGGCTACTGTGTTGTTTTATTTTTAACTTGGTTCTCTCTGTCCACCACATGATTGGGAGAAGGGAGCTTGTCCACCATTTTGCCTTTGTTCCCTGGAGCATGTGGTCTTCTGTGGAGGCCACCATTTTGGGGAGGGGCTTCTGCACCATCTTGTCTTTGTCCCCTGGACCACATGGTCGTCTACAGAAGCTGCCATCTTGTTTTCTTTGTTCCCGGGAATCCAGGCCATGCCATTATGTCTATTTTGTCAAACCCATGTGGCTAGGGATGTACAGACATTGCAGCACAGTTTTAGATAAGCCAACAGATAAAAGAATTTGCTAAAATAAAAGTTTATCAGATTAAGGTAAATGTTTGAAGATGGACTAGGCTACCTAAATTCCACACCATGTTGATCTTAATTATAACACCAATGTTGGAAATTTTTACTTTACTTTTTGTTCAATTCACATAGAACATTTTTTTTCTATAAGTCAAACACCTACAGTCCAAACTTGCAAGTCTGAAACAATGGAAATTATTCATGTGGCCCTCAGTCACTAGGTGCTGATTTTTACCCCAAGTAGGGTAAACCCCTGAACCAACATCCAGTTGATTAGATGATTCATTTCTTAGCCTCCTGAATTTCAACTATAAAAGTGATGCGCATTAATTGTAGTGATGATCCTATGTACCTTTCTGCATTATTACTTTTTTCCAACTAGAGCCATTAAAAAAATAATTAGCAGTCTGTTTTGGGCAGCTGCACACTATTACCTCAGCAGAGAGTTTCTGAAATCTGATTTGTGTGTACTGTTTGTGCAGTATAGGAAGCCTTTATGAAATGAAGATCCATGCTGTGTACTGCTTCATTTCTGCTGCGTTATTCCAATGCCATCAGAAATATTCATCAAGTATGACCTTCATTTCATTAGCCCATTGAGTTTCCTCTTGGTTTTATTTCTTACTATATGTGTATGGGATATACATGAGTCAGCCTGCAGCCTCTGGTACTTGCTGTAGCCTGATGTTTTAATTTTTTTTCTTTTGCTGCTTTCGCAAAATTCATGTCTTCTTTTTCTCTGGTTCCTCATAAACTTTTTATGTTCTTAAAGATTTAGGTCCACAAAGGCTTTAAGATGATGTTAGAAGTCTTGTTCAGGAGAAAAAAAAACCTCTTCTGCAAATAGACAATTGCAGTAATGTATTTCACACATAGTTTTTCTTAGTCAACAAGAATAACAACAGGTGTGAAACAGCACCAACTTCTACTTTCTCATGCAAGCAGCGGGTTTGATTTTATGACAAACATGTGCAAGGCATTTGCAACCAGTTTAGGAGGGAAAAAAATTCAGATTGTCGTTAGGACCAGGTGACCTTAAGAGTGTCTTTTCAACTTCCCACAGAGTGTCTGAGCTTCCTAATTAATCACTTGGATATGTTAAAAAAAGAAGCAGAGGAATATTTCTGTGAATTGCTCACAAATGAGGAAATATCAAATGGTTACAGAGAATGACAACATGAGTTAGAAAACAAATCATGTTTTTTGGAAAATTTCCAGCAAGTAAGACTATATTTACATTGGAAATGCAACTATAGACCTAAACTGATATCAGAATTCTTATAAGCCTCAATCATAGTAAACCGATATATCAACTATATTATGGTATCATATGTCATGAAAAAGAGAAGCATATTACAATAGATGTTTTTGGACTGTAGGTTATACTAAAAGAATACAGATTTAGTTTCTATGTAGACAACTCTGGATGTATAAAATTAGCTGTTTAAAAATTTTGACTGCATTAAACATAAACACAATGTTTCCACATGACCAACTTTCTTCACAAGCCCCGGGAGTAGCTCTCTAATGTCACTTCCAGGCAAAACTTTAAAGACACGAATCTTTTGTTTGCTTTTCTGTCATCACAGATTCTTGACCACCTAAGGCCTCTTTTTCAGCAGTGGTCAATTTGATTTGCTGAAACATGTAGAAAGGCTGTGAGCCAGACTCCCTGCTTCCTCAGTTGGGCAGAACTAGGCGCAAAAAAAAGTGTGAAATAATCAAAACAGCTGAGAAAACACAACAGAGTCTCTCTGGTCAAATCACATTTGCTCTTTGGAAACAAAGAATTGTATTTCAGGAGCTGCTGGCTATATACAGACAGAAAAATGGCAGAAAACTTTTCCTTTACAAAGGCCCCAACTGCCACCTTTAACTCCAAGCAGTGGAGTGAACACACATGCACAGTCACACTTAGAAAAAATATATTTTAGTAAGAATGTTTTATATCAACAACATTCTATACAACTATTTTTAAAGTGACAAAAGGCATGAACAAACCTGTGGAGAGCAGTGCCCCTTTCTTGAATGAGCAGATATATACTATTACATTAGGAAGACAAGCACACGCAGTTTTCTTACAACTCCCCTCTCCTGTTGAAAATTTTGAATCCTTCTGTGAAGAAGTGTTAGTTTCTGTCCCTAACTTCTCTGGACTCCCAGCAGTCTGGAGACCCCACTGAGGAAAGTCTTAACCCTGAGCCTGGATACCAGAAGTTGGCATTATCATCTCTTCCAAACATAGTTGTAAATAAATAGACTCTGTGTACATTTGAAAGTCATCATTAGTTTATGCTTACCAGACTGTGTTTTAAGGTGGTAGTTCAATACCTGAAGACAAGCTTAACTTTTTAAAATTTTCTGGGCAAAACATAGGAGCTGTGGGCTTTCAGGTACCAAAGAATTTAGAATTCATGTGTCTCATCTTTGACCTTGAATGCCTTGAGTTGTGATTGTATTCTACCTTAAATGCCATGGGCTATTTTTATGTTCATTGTAATCGATATGCAGTTTGTTCCTCTGATTTTAACTGCAGCCAAAACACTGAGCTGCTACTCAGTTTGAGCAAGGGCAGAAATACAGTAATGCTTTTTTTTCCCTATTTAACTGAAAGTGATTTGTAAGAGATTTAGAATTTTGTAATGCCAAAGTGACAGAAAGCATATAAGCACCTTTCTAATCCTACCCCGGATTGCAATGTTATTTGCACCAATGAAGATACAATGTAATTCTACTGAAATCAGATGAGTTATTCTCAGGTGCGTGGGTGGCTGTAAAGCACAAAGAATGGTGTCATGGCATCCAGACAACCATGGCTTTAGTATTTAATACTTGACAGGATACAAAAGTAAGAGTAAGTAAGAGTAGCTAGCCTTTGCTATTTCCATAGTCAGAATTAGCTGCGCTTAGTATAGCAGAACAAAATGTGAATAAGAGAACTCGGAGAATAATGTTTTCCTCTCCACAAAAATATTTCCGAATATACTTTTTGAGATTTAAAGAGAAATCATAGCAAATTTGTAAACCAAAGAGAAGAAATGCAAGCAACAAAGAATTTAAAACAAAATTACTCTCCTATTTTTCAAACTTTTCCATGAGACCAAGTCCTGAACTTGTATTGTCTCACTGTGTCAGTGCAGACCTTTGAAGGCTCTTTAGGGGAGGAAAGAAATTACAAGGTGGCTTGACTAGAAAAAATACTTCTGGTTTCCTTTTTATAGTAATTTAACAGAGAATGTTTGATAAAAGGATACTATAAATGTAGGCTCAGGAGTGGAAGGAAGTAATACAAATCCTTTTTTCAAGACTTTTTATGCCCATGGCTGTGGTTCCCAGGAACATGAGAGCCTTGTTAACACAAACTAACAGTTACAGCCTGACCCGTGCTGGCTGTGTGGGAGAGGTAGCAGACCTGGAGCCAGAACAGGACAGAGACAAAAGGAAGAGCTGAACCCGTGACACGAAGAGCAATAACTTTCATCAGCTCAGGGAGGAAGATTACAAAAATACTGGATTCTGGTGATGCTGGAGCTCAGCTGTCCCTAATAGTATGTTAGCAGAAACCAGGAGACTTTTATTTTAAAATCATGTCTGCATATTCAACTGAACAAAAACTTCAGGGCCTAATGTTCTGTGAGTCTTTCAGACTAGCAGAGTTACTGATGCATACAGAAGCTAAAGAAATCTCAAAAGTAAATTGCCTGGGAACTAAAGCAGAGATAGTTATGAAAACCAAAGCCTTCACTTTTAGTAGTGATTTTCTCTACGAGGATCTTTAATTGCTTTGTTGAGCAATTCTGTGATACAGTAATGTCTAACATGTGTTGGCTCACACAATTAAGACTTTTTTGCTTGTGCTTCTAGTACTTGGGAAAGTTGACTAAGCAACTGTTTTCTAATTTGATTATATATGACAATATTAATGGTCCAGATGTTTATTCGATATATTTAAATTTGTTTATACTTACTTGGGACATATCCAGGATGCAGTGGAAACATGGCAAGTTTAATTAATTTCAAATTTCCAGCTTATTTCCTCATTGACGCTCAGCCTGATGTTAGGAATAATGTACTGTGTTGTTCTTGGAACCCAGTAATGGTTAATGTATCTGATACTTATTTTCTTCTACTTTATTTTTCCTTGCTATTCTCAGATATAAACAGGCTGTCTTCCAGAGGCATGAGTTCAAATCCAGCCATACAGTTGCACCACTTGCAGTATGTCAAAATTTGTCCTACATTCTCTTCTGAAATACTTTGGATGTTTGGAGTCAAAGTGATCCCTGTTTCATATTAGCTTCATTAATAGACATGTAATTGTAATATAATTAAGCAATAAATCTTCTATCAGAGTAAGTTGTATACATGCATTCCACTTCCATGTTTTTTAATTCTCCTATAAGAAATCCTGCACTAATTGTCATCACTTTATTGGAGTGTTCTGTTTTCCTTTGGAATGAATAATAATGACAACTTTCTTTTTGGTCGATTAATTGTCAAGTATTATTTTCACAAAAAATGTTTTCTCCTACTCAACTAACTCTATAGATGGTCAGGCGGTATTAATAAAATTAATTATTTGCAATTTTGCCCATTATTTTGTGAATAATTTATCTGGAAATAATTGGTCCAGATTCCCAGATGCTTTTAATCAGAAGAGCTCTATTGGAACCCAGAGAATTTTACTGATTAAAACCAGCTGAAAATTTGATCCATCTGCTCTCATGGTGGCCTTAGTGTTGAACATAGGCTTTAACATGGTATTAATTTGTATAAGCTAAAATTGCTTTACTTTTATCTCTTGTTAACTTTCTTAACATGAGCACTCTCACAACTCTAATGGTATCTTAATAATTAAGTATTCATTTGAGTTCAGTCACTTGGCTAAATCTTGACAATCTTTTCAACAAGACATCAGTTGCTCAAGAAAACACACTTTAAAGAAAACCCCAGAGAAACCATGATGTTTTAGGAGCGGCATAAGTACAACCCCTTTTATATGCCGATCATGACACACAATGTCAGTCATAAGTACCGTGCTTGCAGCTCCTGCTCTCCTTTCTGTAGCTGCTATTGCAAGATTCACAATCAAAATAACTTTGTCTTGGCCTTCCCATGGCACCAAAGTGAGGAGCATCACAGTTGAGAGTGACTTTGTCCCAAATGTCTTTATTCTACCAATAACAAATGCTGTCACTGAGCTGCTGCTCCTGTGGATAGCAGGTGTACCAACATCTCAGCATGTGCATTATCTAATTAAACTGGGTGATAATTTTAGCATGTCATTCAGAAAAGATCACAAAATTCGGATCATGAGCCTTCTGGGTAATTCTCTAACTTGCAAGCAGACTAGCAAAACTAAAGGGCTGAATTGTGTAGGTTTTTGTTATATTGTCAAAGCTTTTCAAACAAAAATGGAATAGTAAGTAGTTTAAGAGAAGTGAAAAGATATTTTTGACCAAGACTTTTAGAATGTTCTCCTTCATTAAATTGCAATAAATGTTCTTCCTGGTCCCTTCTATAAGAAACAACAATGGTGAAACTAAAATAAACCACGGCATAAAGAACTTTTAACAACATTTTTAAGGCTCCATTTTCACTTCAGCAGGAAGGACAATATTCCTGCAAGGAAATGCTGAGATTCAAAGTGTCAGAATTTATTTATAAATGTACTTTCTCAGTTTTATTCAGGAAGTTGGAAACTATTTTGTGAGGCTTCATATGAGTGAGTAGGGAGAGGAGAATAGGGTTCCACATAACTGGGCACCATAAAACAATTTTTTCAGAGGTAATTGGTAGCCAAGGTACCAAAGGTATCTAATTTCCATATTCTCTCCTGTAATAGGAGCTTAGCATAAAATACCAGTATCATCCAAATATTTAATTTAAGAGTTACGTGGTAAATAACGAATTATTTTTTATACTATTAACCAAAAGATAGCAAAATGCCTGGAGGAAAAAGTAAATTAAAATCCCAAAAAAGATGATAACAAATTTTTGGAGAAATTATGTATCTTATTCTAATTGTTCATATTGCTATGGCAGTTCACTGGATTTTGTGCAGTGACATTCACTGAATTTAGTGTTAAAATTATGAATGTTTCCAACGTTGGCTAATGCCAATGTGGATTTTTTGTTATTGTTTTATTTTGAAATTAGGCAATTGTTTTGGTCAGATATTATTTCCCACAATGGAGTGGGTAACAGGATTTAATGTGCAGACCTTCTGAAATACCATAATCAATTGTCAAGAATATTTGGGGTGCTTAGTTGTTTTCTGATAATCCTAATTTTTTATTTTGCCATGGGAAAAAGACCATATTAGGCTGGGCCTACTTGTAAACAACCCTTCATTTTTGGGCTGACACAATACAAAAGCAAAAGCAAGAGTAAGTGTAAATGAATTCAAATGTATTTGAATAATCACTTGATTTCTTTTTTCAATAAATTATAATTTAGCTAGTTAGAATTATTTGTTCTTTGAAGTTCATATTTCATAAGTGTGTTCCACAATATATAATGTATAATATTCCATATGTAAATAATAAAAACTTCTCGCATCTAAATAAACTGATGTATCAATTATGTTTCATATTCTGAATACCAGTTCTCAGCCATTTCAGACATTTTCAGAAATTCAGCTCTACACCACTTCTGAATTTTAATTTTTTTTTAGCAAGTAGGTGGATTTCCTTCTTTATAATGAGACAGAATAGCTAAGGGACTCAGTGATTACCAATGGCACAATTTAAATTTCTGATTTCTGTTACTTAAAATGAATCAAATTAATGGTGAAACATATTGATACCTTAAACGTAACTCCTGCTTCACACTGGATGACAGACAGAAGGAAATGAATTAATATTTTGGCTGGATCTGTAAATGTTTTCCTTTTTTTTCTTCAAGGAAGGGGATACTTCCTTTCTCCACTATGTTAGCATCCTTAAGGACAACCTTGTTGGAGTAAAAAGAATGGTCCATCCTGATAGTTAGGAACATGATTTTACAAGTCAGGACCTAAGCTTGGGTAAACAGGAAGCTATCAACATGGAGCTGTATAAAATAATTGTATTCAGCTGAGAAGCTGATCTTGGAAAATCTAATGATGTTACTTTTTTCTTTCTTATTTAGAAAAAAATAAAGCCTTTTTATTTTTGTAACTATCTTGTGGTTTTTGTCTTTTCAATTAAAAATAATTTTATCTAATTATATGAGGTTTTCTCAAAATATTGGTCAGAGAAAGAGAATAACTTGGTAGGGGAAAGATGTGGAAGACCAGAAATCCTTCCCAGGAGTCTTCCTGAATTTACAGTTCATTTCACTGTGTTTCTGAGGATTTAGGATTGTCACTAGAAAGAATTGTGCAAGTTTTATTTGACGCTGATCTTACCTTCATCAGCTACCTGCACTCCAGTAGAATTTTGCCCACTTCAGTGCCGCAGATCTCAAGCAATTTCATTTCACTTTCAGTGAGTAAGAATTATCCCAATTACTCTGTTTTTAGAATGCAAAAGTCAGGGAACTTTTCATCAAACCACATGCGCCATAAATACCTGATATAATAGTTTCAAGCTTTTCAACCCTGAAGTGTAATCCCAAAGTGATTTTAACTTTCCCGTTAGAAACGATATCGGTGTGAACTCCTGTACTCTAGGAAGCTTGCTTTCTTTTGTTCCCTTCTGTAACAGTTCAAGAAATGCTGACCTCATCGTTACCAATGTAGGATGTTGGGTTTTTCAGTTTGGAAAGGTTGACTGAAATTTCACGTGGTATACCAATTTATTTTTTTTTAAATTTATTAGCAATATAGTCTTCATCCTAATAAATGTGTGTTGCTATCTGATGAGAGTTCTGGTATTAAGCAGGAGAGACATTCTAGTTTGTTTTCAAACAGCACTCACTGAAGAAAGTGATGGTAAGAGCTTCTAAAAGAATTGTTTACCAGAAGAGTCTAAAACCTCTTTATTTGGCAAACAAATTAGAGCACATGAAAGACAAGAAGAGTAGATTTACTCTTCAGAAACAGGTGATCAATAATAAAAAATAAGGCAGAGAAATTATCTGAGACAATGGAATAATGAGCTATTTTCAAAATATTTTCATTGTTGGGAAATTTACAGTTGCATTATTTCTAACTTTCTTGGTGGATCTTAACAAAATAACTGCAATTCTGACAATGTCAAAGTCAATGATTGTAAAAGATTTAATGATAAGATATATAGTATTACCTATGTGTGTTTTACATTGTGAAAGGTTTTACCAAAATATAGTCATTCCTTTTTCTGCACCTTCATGAAACTGATAGAACTTTTCTGCTGGTAGACTTGTAAAGGTGGGAAAAATACAGAAAATATTAAGACATGTCAAAGGTTTTTCTGTAGATCATGTGGTAGATACATACCATGGTACTGGAAACAAGTATTACTGAAAATTTTGTTCACGCTTTTCACTTTATCAGTATATTCTCAGAACCTAGTTTTGTGGTGTTCTTCTGAAGCTGTTTTGCATTCTTTCTTTCTTTGATACATGACTTTGCCACTGTAAAGAATTACTCTGATTTTTCAGATCATTTAATATCTTTTTCTCTGAAAAACTCATTCTTGGAAACTTTCTGAGAAATTCTAAAACTGGACTTTTAAAATAGGAAAGCATGTAAGACCCATTAATTGTACTTCTGAGGAGCAGTGAAAAACAAGCTCTTTTCCTGTGTTCTTAAGATTGAATTTCTCAAGAATTCAGGAAAATGTATGTAAATAAAAGGTGAAACAGCATATCCTATAAGACACTTGATGTATAATGTAAAAATTATAATATCAGCCACTTTGGCTGTTAAGGATCAGTTATTAAAATTGCTAGACCTATGCCTCTGCCTGAATTAAGGTGTAAACAAGACCATATGCCAAAGACAATAGTATGGATTTTATTTAACAGTAAATGTGAGGGAGGGAGAAAAAGAGACAGAAAGAAATAGAAAAAGGTGGGAAGGGAGGGTGGAGAGAGAGTGACAGAAAGACAAATTAAGTAGAAAATATCACTACTCTGTAAATCCTGACATCATCCCATTGATCCTCTCCTGGTCTTCTTGGTGGTCAGGGTCCCACAAACACAGAGCTCAATGGATATACATAAGTTCAGGCTGTTTGGGAACACCCAGGTGCCTCCTCTGGGGGGAAGTTTTACAGTCTCCTGCCACAGACTCGATCTATTGCATCCCTTTGTATGATGCGCAGTCCTCTGGTGCAAGGCCTCAGGAATCAGTCTGGGGGCATTTTGGGGGTCTTTGATGGCTTATGGTCCCTTCTCAGCTGCCTCTCACATGAATGTCCCATGTGTGTGTGGCCTTCCTGGGGTGGGGGGGATTTACAACCAGCAAAAAAGCCAGTTTGTGCAAGGCAGGATGGGTGTTCACCACACACCTAAGAATTTTCCTCCCCTCCCCTTGGTTTGGGGGAAATGTGCAAACCTGGCCTCAGCAAATGAGTCTGTGGGCTATGGCCTCCCCCACCCTGAACACAGCCAGAGCTGATTTTCAGGGCAGCTGCTGGGTTTGGCTCTCCTTGTGGATACATTTTTCTCCCTCAGCCTTGTTTACTTTTCCCTAGACCTGAGATAATTGGGCAATAGAGTCACTATTAGGTGGTTTAACTCACTGTCCAGTTCCAATCAGGAAGCATATTCAGGGATGGGTGGGCTTCGATGGCCTCAGCTCCTTTATACAGTTTTGCCATAATGGGCAGAAGTCCTTCTTAACAATGCTTAAGCCATTAATTCTCAGTCTCTCATGATGGCCAAGCAGTCAGCAGCAGGGATGCAATATTATAGATGTGTGCTACTGTGGTTTGGACTAAGATATACAAGTGCCAAAGAGGATAACAGAGAAGAGGTGTTTGTACACACACTTACTAAAGATGAGCTATCTCTAAATGACTGCCACATTTACACTTCATCTTGTTCCAAAGAATGAGTTTCCCTACCAGCTACAGAAACCAGTACAATTTTACTGGGCTATCACTAAGCTTAGACTGATCTTTGACTTTGATTTTATATCCTTAACACAAATGCACATGCATTCCATGCTGGAATATAGATCAACAAATAGGGTAATAATTCCATTGAACACTGTTTTACACTTTGCTCAGAATATTTAACGTAATCTTAAAAAGACCATGCTGAACATGTATATTCTTGGGTCAAGTATTACACTTCTGCATAACTTCAGACCACTTCAGGGTACTTTTAGAAATACAAATGTTTCTGTGTCTGCCTAGTCAGGCAAGCTGTTGATATTGAATGTAATGATGTTGTAAAGGAGGACTGAACTCCTGATTTTCAAGGAATAGAGGCAACGCTTGAAATTTTTTATTCTATTTCAGTGGGACCAGACATTTTTCCAGAGTCTGTCACCTGTTCATTGTGTAATCTTTATTGCATCAACAACGCCTTACTTTGTTCACATTTAAGTGGCTTACTGTATTCTTACCTCTTTCACATGGGTGATACATATTCAATTAAATTTGGACTTTCTTCAGAGGAAGCTTCTACCTTTGAAGTAGCTCTCTCAGATTCACAGACTCAGAGAGTATCTCAAGTTGGAAGGGACCCATAGGGATAATCAAGTCCAGCTCCCTGCTTCACACAGGACTACCTGAAACTTAATTCCAAGCAGGACTGAGTAGTCATCTGGTAGATTCTGTGTCTCGTTAAACATATTGACAGATTTCTGTCAATTTGTGTCTAGTCATTTCTTGTGATGCAGTCTCACCTGAAGCACATCATCTCCTTGGGCCCGTGACTGAATGCCTCCATTAATCATGATATTTGCATTAGTCAGACACTGAGGTCACCCTTGCCAAGAGCTAAATGTCAGCAGAGGAAATTCCATGGGCCTAATGGAACTTGCACTTAGAACAGTAATATCTGAAAAACCCTTCTGATTTCCGATGTTATGGATTTTCTCTGTCAGTAGAAAACCCCATCCTTTAATACTTAAACACAGTAATATTTAATCTTCTTTTAGCTAAACGGAAACGTATTGTGTTTTGTGAGTATGTATTAGCTGTGGTTAACAAATATTACACATTATCTGTGTTTTAAAGCTAAGCCTGATGTTGTACAAGTATAGAAAGGAGAATCATGGACAAATAGTTCTTGTGGATCAGAGGAAATATGAATGGGTATCTCCAAACCTGGGATACACCCATAAAAATATGCAGTGTCTGAACTCCTGTATCAGCTATATGAGTCAAAATTTGATTTGCTGCATATTCAACATGTATTTCAGTAATATACCAGTTTAGAAAAACACAGTAACTGATCATTTATTACACTAACAGAACCGCTTTTATTGCTGCCAGGAATAACTGCATATTTTCAGCAAGGAAAAAAAGGAATGTTTTTCTGTGTAAATAATAGATAAAGAACAACAAAAAAAGCATAATCCAGCTATCTTCTCTGCAGGGAAAAATAAACCCATATAAGCCCTATTTGTGTAGAAAGACCCATTAGGCAGGAAGTTAGTAAGCCAGAGTCTGTCCTATGACTCTGAAGGGAATTAGTTAATGTTAGGAGTTTGGTGCCTTAAATAAGAAATTGCGGAAGGAAGAATTTTCAGCATTTCATTATTTCTCATTAGCAATTTACTCTAAAAACACTTTGGACAAGCGTTTTACAATACTAGTGTATAAGCTAGAAGAACACTGATTGTTATAAAAAAGTTATTACTATCAAGAGCCTACTGTATGACTCCCAGCACTTCCACTCTGGAGTGTTCCTCGTCCCCAGGAGATGGTGTCATTGCAGAGGTGCGTCATTTTAATAATCACCAGGAAAAAAATAAGGTCTTGAGTATCACCTGAATGAAGGATGAATTCTCAATTTGGTTATGCACAATGAGATTTATAAGCTTCAGAAGACCATAGCCTTATACATTTTGGGTACCGGTATGGTAATTCACCATTTCTGTTCCATTAAGCACAGTGGTCCATGCTGCCACATTTTTAGGACCAAATCTATATTTTGAATGCCTACATGGATTAAGATGCATCTCCTTCCTGGGCAGCAAAATGTGAAAGTAGTGGAATGCTCTGGGTATCCTGACACACTGTGTATAGAAATTCAACCTTCCAAAACTTGAAAAAGTGAGTAAGGTTTTTTTGTCATATGATATCCAACTATAAACCTTGCACTGCCAAGTGCATCACTAAACCATGTCCCTGAGTGTCACATATACATGTGGCTTACAAGCACACACAGTTCCTAATCTTTTCCATTAAAGACATTGCCAACCTTTCCACTTATGTTAATGCTGGCTGACTGAGGCCATATATATATGTACACTCATTCACAAGGTGCTTTTACCTGGTGTATGTATGTGACATAATATGGCTGGTGTCTGTATTTTCTAATCATTCTTGGTTTTGCCTTTATCTCCATTTAATCAGCAAATGGAATCTGAAAGAACTATTGAATGCAGTGAGGTAAAGTGGGAATGTGTTGTAATCGAATAAAAAGTAGAAGCCGACGAGGCAGAGGGTGTGCGGGAGGGGGTGTCCTCCCCTAGCTCTCCTTTTATTTAGGGTTTAAGGGTATATGTGGTCGGGAGGGAAAGAAGGGAGGGACTGACTCCTACACTCATGGAGGGTGCAGGGAAAGCCCCACCCCTGCCCAGGGACAGCTGCTTATCTAGGGACAGGGGTGACCAACCAGGGGAAAGACAAAGTGAGGAGATAAGCATGCATAACCAATAATGACAAAGGAGGGAGGGGTACAAATTCAAAGCAACCAATGATACAGATAACAGAACAGAAGATTCAGGAAAGGTGGGCAGATCCTGAGCCCTGGGCATTCCTTTCTCCGAGATCCAGGGGCGGTCCCAGGCACTCAGACCCCCCAGGGTCCTCCCACGGCAGGGCTCCTCCCTCTGAGGAGCCGGACCAGCCTGGGAGGCGGAGGCAGCATGAGGGGCAGACCCGCTTCAGGGTCCCATGATCAGGGATCATAAGTGATGAAAAAATCAGAACTGGAAAATCAGTATACAACAAAAGTCCTTTATCTTGTAATTTAGGACAGGTTTCTCTAACCAGCACAAGTCAGATTTCCTTAGGTATTTTGAAAGTCCCACTTATTAGTGCCTTGCAAGGCTGCTCTCATAGATAGGTCTGATATACTGCTGATTCTTTATGAAGACCTTAGGACTCCACAAGGAACATGCCTGATACAAATCTTTTGTGAAAATTACCCTGCTTGGACTTCCTGGAAATACAGTCACAATAGTACATAAAAGAGTAAAGGACTAAGGGTGTGATGCAACTCTCATCAAAATTACACGGAGATGGATCACTCCTTAGAAACACAGTGGCAATATGCTAGAGAGAGATTCAGTGATGTCTGTATTATGAATCAATCCTGCAAGGATGTCTGTGCATATCAAACTTCTGTGACATAAAGTTCAAAAATCACAAAGTGGTCTTTGATATTTGTGGTGGATTGTGCAACTACTTAATGGTTTTACTCACAGTTATTGTACATTATGTTTCTTCAAGAAGAGTAGGCCAGGCTGTAGAGAGGAAGGCTGGTGGGCTATTTTGTTCTACCTGCTGCACACGGGACTGCACTGGGAGCTGTCTGCAAGAAGTGAGACATCTTCTCCCTGGATAGTAACAGGGATGCTTCATGGGAGGGTCGCTTCAGACTGTGAGGTGGGATGGGCAGAGTGAAAAGGGAGGAATAGAAGTCATCTCAGCGAATTAAATGTTCTCAGCAAGGCCAGGAGTCATCTCAACAGGAGATACTGCAGGGGAGAGCAGAAAGCAGAGGGGTGGATGGCTGCTCTGGGGTTAGGACAACCCCTGGGTTACTGTAGGACTTGAAGGCTTAGAAGCATTGAACTTCTGTTCTTCACAGACTATCGCAAGCATATTTCAAGAAGAAAAATTCAGCATCCATGCATCTTCTCTTTCCAAACTGGTGTTAAACAGGACATAGACTTGAACTCTTGGTGGTCAGTCACTTAGGGCAGGAGGCTTTTGCCCTTCCTTTTCATCGGTCTGGCTCAACTTCTGATTTGAGAGGAACCTATACTCCTTTGTGTGGGACTAGCACTTTCCTTTCAGCCTTGCATTTAGACCTGGAGTTTTTTCTTGACCATTCCCATCTTTGTAAAATGAGGTCTGTTGTGGATACATTTTTACAGCTTCTGCATGCTTATATTGTTGGTATTTTTACCCCATGGCAAACTAGTAATTGATGGTAATAACACTTGTCTTTTTCCCTGCTTCATTTTTACAGGTAGTTATTGCCAAAAAAGGATCAAAATATAAACATGTTCTGAATACCACATGCATATCTTTTATACCATATTGCTGACTTCAAACTTAGGAAATGCATTTCCACCTTTTGACTCTCTATTGTATTTATGAAGGGGGACGGAGAAAACAAACAAACAAAAAAGATTTTGTTGTATCTTTGACCCTTTTCCCTGAGGTCTTTCTCTCAGTTCCACCTCCAAATTATAACTAGAAAGTGGCAGGAACCAATCCAACACTACTGCCAAACAATGCAGGGGTATAAGTCTGTCCTTACTACATAGGATCCAGAATATGTTTTTCCTTAGGAAAAAAGCAAAGGAAAGCAATTTGACATAAGAATGACTCAGTGGAGAAAAGAAACAGAAAAAGTGAAGAGAAAATAACAGAGACCAGAATCAAATAATTTCTGCAGAGAGAGTAGAGCTAAAAGTAGATTAAAACCAAGAACACAAAAGGAAAATGTGGGCATATTTTTAGGGGAAAAACTATAATTATTTTATGGAATAAATTCCTTTGTAATCATGCTTTGGAGTGTGATAGAAATGCAAGTCAAAGTTGTGGTAAATAAACAGGAATGATGACAGAAGGCGGGAATATTTGAGAAAGTCAAAACATCAATGACATCCAACATTGTACCAGGTGTTTTCCCATATTGCATATATTTTTTGTCTGGAATGATTAGCATGCAAGACAATCTCAGAGGATTTCAGATACCTATGATAATTTTTTCCTTTGAGGCTATCAGGGAATCTTTCATTTCTCTGTCTTCTCAGTCCATGAAATCTCTGGAAAAAAAAAGTCCAGTGTCTAGATGGGAAGAAAGATGTGCAAACACTTCACAAATCAGTATCAACCATATTCCCAAAACAGACCTGATCTAACTATTCATAGATAGATGGACGTCACACACCATTGCTTTGTACAGGCAGTACATCAAGATTTCTTTCTGAAACTCTAGGAATGGTGGTACAGTCTTTAAAGGTATCTCCTATTTGTAAGGTGGCAGCAATTACATCCCACACTTCAGGAAGGACATAACAGGGTAGAGCTGCTTCTCAGTAGATGTTTTGTTTGTCCGTAGTTGGACCGGTATACTTGGACTTGTATACAGCTACATACAACTCAGCCTCAGAGCTCATTTCAGAAAGTTGGAAGCTTTTTATAAGTGATAGATCATCTCTCTGCTAGAGGAAGTTTATCAGCAAACTGTCCTCTGTATGAGGACATTTTACAGAGACAATTTTTTTACATAATTATAAACACATCATACTGAAAGGATATTCTACTTTTTCCGTCTTGGTAAATGCAAGAATGCTCTTCTTCATCCTGCATGGTGAGAGGTGTTTTGATTAAAATTTGTGTGCTGATAAAACAAATATGGTTCTGCTCTCAGCTTCAACAAGGTGAAATTTCATTGTGTATTTGTTACATGAAGAAATGCCCATATACAGATGCAACTATTCCTTTATCAGCAATAGTATAAATTGAGATTAGTCCTGTTTGGTGCATGTAACACTTACACTGGTTAACAGAGGTTAACACTTACATATGTAATTGTCCCTAAAACCCCCACAAATATATCTCCTACTGAAAGAAGTTTCAAGGAAAAATATGTCAGCAAGCCAAAGTGAACCAATCCCAAAAGGTCTTTGCAAAGAACTTCTTGTTGCTAATTTCAGTGAGACAATCAGTATATTGACTTTATCTTTTAATAACATTATGTACAAAGTAACATGAGGACTGAGAACAGTTCCTTTAGGAAAAGAAGAATGAAGTCAGAGATTAATGTGAGTGACAGCTAGCGGGGTGCTGGCTTCTAGCTATGGACCATGGTGGTCACAATCCATATTGAGACGCTTGTTAAAAATAAATCAAAACCCAACAGATTCCCATCCCAGTATAAAAAAAGGACTCCTTAAATAGCTGAGTTTAACAAATCTGAAAGCTCCAGTAGCGCTATTTGTTCCAGCGGAATGCAAGTGAATAAACCACAGAATAGTTAAGATAGAGATTTTGTTGCCTTAGAGCAGGCTGCCCTAACACTGACTGTGTCCTTGCACATCACAAAGTGTGATCAAGCAACGGTAAGCTATACCAATTTCCTTTACTGTTAGCTGTGCCAGGAACAGTCTGAGTCTGTTTCCACAAATGTTTAAAAAATGCTCAGGTTTCTCTGTCTGGGTCATCATGGACAGAATCAGTTATTGCAAACTACACATCTTGCAAAGAGTTAAACGGGAATGCAGTGTGAGTCTTGTTAACAAGAAAAATTGTGTTACTTTTCAGACTACAACGGGTAGGATGATCACAAGTGACAGAAAAACACCATGGAGTAAAGATTATGGAAGCTGAATTGATGAAACCTACTGAAAATAGAAGCCCTAGACAAGCAGCCTCAGAAAATTTCAAACCTGGGAAGTCTTTGTTTAGAAGATCACAGAATCACAGATGGTTTGGCAATTCTACAAGAAGGCAAGTTAAATTTTATTAGGCTGGGGTATCTAAAAGGAAACAGAGCCAAGTGGGGTTTCTGAAAGCCAGAAATATACTTGTGATTCCATATGACTAGTCCAAGGTTGGAACACCTAAACTGAGACGAGACATGATCTCTCATTTTTTAAATTTAGAAGATCCTAAGTTTTTATTATTTAGAACACAAATCTATCTATATCCATCTAAAAAACAGCTCAAGAAACCAAAAGAACTGAATCAGATTTTCTAGTATATCCAATGGATTCCCCGAAAAGGTAATGTTTCTGTCACAGCATACAGAATCCATATTTAGGTTCAAAGTATCAGTCTCAGTTGTTTATTTTATACTTTTCCACTTTTCTTTTTCTTTTTTCCCTCATATGCCCCATGAGAGTATTAGAGATGACCTGAACCCTTTCTTTAAAAAATTAAGTTTATAAAAAAATCTTATTTTGGAAAAAAAAAGAACTTTGCCTGGGGCATAGAAATGAAGCAATGGTAAAAAGAATAAAATAAATAAAACCAGGAAAAATGAAAATGCTTAAGGGTACTTTGAGTAGACATCAGGCAATCTGTTTATAAAGAGAAAGAAACAAGGTATTACCACCATGAAGTAAAATAAATTGCCCAAGCAAAATAAATTCACTCCTTGGATAAACAAAAAAAAAAAAGGAAGCAATTTGATAACTATAAATTGAAATGGTCTGCTCTTGAAGAAACAGTAACTTCAGGGAATAGTTATATTCATTTCCCAAACTTTATGATATTGAGAATATAAGAATTGTTAAGGAGTTCACAGATTTTTTTTTCAAAAGGTGCTAGTGGGAAATCCAGCTAAAGACATGATCTCTGCTACATGCATGGGAATAATCCACAATGGTTAAAATAATACTAGGTGCAAGGGCAATCATTACGAATCAAATGAGAGCTGCGATCAGGTATACAAAGGTAAAACAGAACTGGTAAACAGGCAGGTGTGTCAATTGAGGAAACATTCAGAATCTCATTAGCAAATGCTCAGTTGGAAGGGTCTTCAGGTATAACGCTGTATCGAAACCAAAGCGATGTTTAAAGAAAATTTTTTTCCAGAATATATATAATTCACACATAGAAAGGCTTCATGGTTATCAGTAGCGCTAACATTACTCTGTCTGCAAGAATTTGACTGAAGGGTGGATTGAAGATGCCATAGCAAGAGAAATAATTAAAAATAAAAGAGACCCCACAAGAAAAAAAAAATAATTTCTACATCTTTTCAGTGATAGAGTGCAATATTAAGGGACATAAATGTCTTACCTGTTGGTGAGTGATAAAAGTTGTGTAGTTCAGATACTAGAGTTATTGAAGAATGTAAGATACAAAAGTAATACCAGTTGCAGTAGTAAATTGGTCCAAAATCCTTTGGAAAAGGACTGAAATAGGAATCCATTTATCACTGTATATTTTGAGGCAATATATGCAATCACAGGCTGATGAACTGTGGGAAGATAGTTAAGTTTCTGTATGCTTCAGTATCATGGATAATGCTATAATGATGAGGCAGTAAATTGTTGAAATGCCTTTTCTATAATAAGAACAACTCTTCAAATCAGTACATAAAATGAAATTAATCCTCTTGCAGTGATCCCAGCTGGGGCCTGCCTGCCCAGGGCAGCTCTGCTGAGGGTGTCCTGGGGTCTTGTGGGCAGTGGCCTGAGCTTCAGCCAGCAGTGAGCTCCAGCAGCAGTGGTGGCCAAGAGCATCTCCTGTGCTGTATTAGCAGAAGCACAGCCAGCTCATTGAGGGAAGGGACTATCCCTCTCTACTGAGCACTTCCTGCTTCCATCCTTGCCGTTTTTCAAGACCTAACTGGATAAAGCCCTGAACAACCTGGCCTGATCTCAGAGCTGACCCAGATTTTAAGCAAGAGGTTGAACTAGAAACCTCCTGAGGTTCCTCTCACCCTTAGTTATCCTATGAATCTACAATCCTAATCAAGGGAAAGATAGCATTAGGTTAATACAATGACAAACAAAAGGAGAGGGAGTATATGGATATAAAAGGGTCGTCATTCTTTTTCTGTGTTATTTACTTTGGAGGAGAAAGATGACATAGGTCCTGTATATATAGACGACAGAAAACTAACCCCAAGAACCTCTGACTTCACGAGAGATTCTAAAGGCTTATAAATAACTTAGGCAAAATGTTAACATTCACGTCTTCTGATTAAAGTGAAACCAACAACAACTCCATGATCATCACTTAGGTTGGGGCCTAAGACTCACAAGGCAAAAGTCACATTTTCACTGAATTCTTCCATGCCTGCAGCATTTCAGCAGTGTTGGAAGACAGTGACCAGAGGATCTCAGTAAAGAAGTGTTCACTGACATAGTATTCCATTTGACTATATCTACAATTTCAGATATCATACTGAAAACTACATGAAACTTATCAAAAAGTGTGAATTTCCAGAAATCTGTATGTCTTACTGTGGAAGAAGAGTGTCAGCTGGGGATTGTGCAATAAACCAAAAGGCACAACTCTTCTTCAGAGCTTAAAACAAAATGCCTCTTTTCAATGAAGGAACCTAGATAGATAAATAAATAAATAAATAAATAAATAAATGCCCAAGTCCTATGAGGACCATAATACTATAATGGATTTCCAAGAAAGCAATGTGCTTGGTTTTTCAATCCCAGATACTTTGACTTCTGTCGTGATCCTAAACAAAGACTGCTGTAGGATGAGGAGTTATTGATCCACACAGGAGCTGACCTAAGTAGGTTGAGGTTTGTGCTTTACTTTCAAATAGTACTTGGCCTTTAGGGCTGTGCTGAACTGCACAATCTCTTGACGTGGGATCACTAGTAATGACGCCACCAGCATGTCCTTGTCTTTATCTCAGAGTGAAACAGGATGTTTTCATGTAAGCACCCTTTTGCCCAGCAGCAGAAATGATGAATAGAGTTGTTTACTTGTAGGAAAACCCAATAAAGGTTGTAATGCTGGTCAACTTCACCAAGGACAGGACGCGCAATGCTCTGACCAGAGGTCCGTCAGATGCTGTGTCATCACAGCATTCCCAGAATCAGAATGGGCATAACATTTTGTAATTTAGTATATATTTTCTGGAATGTTAATAAAATAGTTCTCTTTTTTTGAAATTTGTGACTTTCTTATTGGGAATCAAAAATAACCATCACCTCCTGGAATAAAACATCGTACAAAAGAGAAACTTGCTATCAGACAGCTACTGCCCAGTTAATTGTTAACAAGAGAAGACCAAAGAGCTTTAAAACAGCTTATTTACAACTTCTTTAGTCTTGTAAATACGGCCAGACTCCAGGCATCTCATATGTCCTTTTTCGAGTAAGCAACCTGAGGTCAGCCCACTACCAGTACTGACAGGTTTTCTGTCACTGTCTACATACGTGTCAAGATCTTTGATACTTGACAAGAGAAAAGGAAAACAAGAGGCTCCAGTTTGAAGACAGTCTAATAGAGAAGGATTCAGAAATTGTCTCTTCTTCACCATTTGCTGTTTGTAATGGCACTAACCTAATCTGTTCAATTTTAGCAGCTCGGGTAGATGGTTCTAGATGGATCTGGGGCTGCTCAGATTTTAACTTCACTGCAACATACAATGCTGGCTAGCTGGGATGATAATCTTTAGCTGGCATAGGGCTGCATAACAGGAAGAATGCATGTGGAAAGCAGTCCTGAGCTCTCTGCACACTCTCAAATCCCCTAAACAACACAGGGATTAAAATTAGAGATTACATGACTGGCAGATTTATAGTACCAAATAAAAGCAATGACATATTGAGCTCAAAGAAAAAATGAGGAAAAAAAGGGAATCCTGTGAAGTCAGATAATTTGTATGAGTGACCAATATTGTGCAGCTCTGATGGTGTTCTGAGATGCAGGATGTAGGATCTCCAGGGCCCAGCTGAGCTGTTAAAATATTGTAGGAAACTAAAGAGTTACAAAAAGAAAGTTTCACTTGGGAACAGAGCAAGCAATAAACCTAGCCAGACACAGTGTTTTTGGCTTTCAATGTGAGACAAAATACAACTTTTTATCACAAGAACTTATGAATGTGTGAAGCAGGAAGCCCAGATATGCTTAGCAGACATAAGTATTATTTCCCCAACACCAACTTTCTTTCTAGCCCCATTGTTTCCTGGTTTGATTATGCCCTGAAGCATAAGAGCTGTTCTCCTTAAAAGTGATTTTATTTGTGGTGGCTCCATATAAACATACTTTTAATACTGTTATACTGTTAAACAACATGTGGCAATTACATAAGTTATTTACACAATTTGTAAACAAAGCTTTCTTGTGTTCCTTTCTATGCAATTACACCTTCTACTATGCTGAGGTAAGTAAAATCAGAAGACATTATTAACCATTGTTTTATATATTTTCTAGTCTTTTAAGCTCTTCTTTAATAGAGAGTTTTCCATGACTTATTATTTTTACCATGTGCATTCCCTTACAACTCCACTGTAATATTATTCAATAATTTGTTTGAAGTGACTGGGTCAGACTTCCTTGTTAAGGCATGGCATTGTTTAAGACATTGTTGTAATAGTCTTTCGCAGGGATGGGTTTTCCATGTCAGTATTCTAATATTTTTTTCCCAATTAGTTGCTTAAGAACTCTCCAAGAGGTTGCATAAGGAGTAGAATGTTTTTAACAGCATTAACTTCCCAAGAAACAAAGTCTCTTTGACAATTTACAGCATTCTGGATGAATTTTTCAATATTGTAGAATAATCTTTTTTAGTTGTTGCTGTTTTTTGTTTTTGTTTTTGTTTTTTGTTATATAGCTTTCCCCTTTCTTTCTTCCTTGCATGATGAAAAGTAATTTTGTGGGTGCATATGAAGAGACTGTTTAAGGCACCTAAATCTGTTGAGTGTGTTCTAGTATATCTTTATTCAAGAATTTGACCAGTTTCTCACCTTGGAAGTTCATTATCTATTACCCTGTGTCTATTTAATTTCATAATTGCTTGTTTAATGGGTTGTTTGAAATGCTTTCTGAAGTACAAGTAAATTAGTTGGATATCCTATATTGACTGTTTAGTTGAAGTATTACAACCATTATTACCCATTAAAAACCCATACGATTTTAACAAGGCGATTTACTATTCTCACTCCAATTATATTTTCTGGCTTCCTGTTCAGATTAATTCTGTTCCTTTTTGGTGGTATATTAGATGTTGTCACAGATTTAATCCTCCAAATTTGTCACTAATTTTTGTAAAAAAACTAGCTCAGCTATTTAACTGTAAAATACTTTCAGCTCTGTCAGAGGAAAGCTGGCATGTTTTGCCATGGGCATTCTATGCTGCAATATTCATTAATCACCCAAAATCATAGAATGGTTTGTGTTGGAAGGGACCTTGGAAAATCATCTAGTTCCAATCACCTTGCAATTGCCAGGGTCATCTTCAAGTAGATCAGCTCACTCACAGCCCCATCCTACCCAGCTTAGAATGTTTCCATGAATAGATCATGTGCAACTTCTGTAGCCAACCTGTCCCAGTGTTTCACCACTCCCATCGTAAAAAAAAATTTTCTATATTTCTGGTCTGAATATACCCTCTTTTAGTTTAAAACCATTACCCATTGTCCAATTGCTACAGGACCTATTAAAAAGTCTGTTCACAACTTTCTTATAAGGCTCCTTTAAGTCTTGAAAGGCTGCCTTGAGGTCTCCCTGGAGTCTTCTCTTCTCCAGGCTGAATCACCCCAGCTCTTTCAGCCTGTCTGCTCCAGACCTCTGATCATCTTTGTGTCCTCCCTCTCGACTCATTCCAGCAGGTCCACATCTTTCTTGTGCTGAGGACCCCAGAACTAGATGCAGCACTCCAGGTGGGGTCTCATGTGTTGGGGAGGAAGAAATAGGAAAGTCTTATAGAAATTATTACTTGGCGAAAGATGCTGAAAATATAGAAATTACAAGCGAGATTGAAATGAAGACAAGTTTTGAGATACCAAACCTCAGTTACTGAATAAACTGAAAAACAATGGTACAGCCACCGCAGGTGATCTCCCTCCCTGACTGAACAATGGCCTTCCTTGATTAGACAATAGCCTTTGCCTGTTTGCAGGTCCAAGGGTCAGAGTAGACTTTACTAACTCAGCATAAGGTAAAAAAAGCAGTTTTTAGGGTTTAAAATATAACACCATATGGTAATATAAGGATGCTCATAGGCTGTATGTAAATGCTATAGAATTTGTATCTTGTCCTAGATTGGTTAGTGAAAATTAGAATATTCAGCATAGAACATGATTTATTGTATTGTAAGCGAGAACCACGGTATTCCGCTTCCCCGATTCTTGTACCTCTCTCTCTCTCTCACCTCTCTGACCTGCTCTGGGCCGCGCCTGGCAGTTCATAGCAGGTCTCTTACCCCCACGCTTTTTATCACAATAAACCTCATGCTCTAAGACCAGAATCCAGAGATCTCTGTCTCCATCCAAACCGAATCCACACACCACAGAGGCCATCCAACAGGCGGCCAGATTTCTACATCAGGAAAGTGGAATAGAGGGCAAGAATCATCTTCCTTGACCTACTGGCCACGCTACTTCTGATGCACCCCAGGATATGACTGGCTTTCTGGGCTACAAGAACACATTGCTGAGTCATGTCTGATTTTTATCCACCATAAGTCCTCCTCCTCAGGGCTGCTCTCAATCCATTCTCTGCCCAAACTGTACTTGCACTTGGAAATACCCTGACCCAGGTGCATGATCTTGCACTTAACTTTATTGAATCTCATGAGGGTCCCATGGGCCCATTTCTTAAGCATGTCCAGGTCCCTCTGCCTGGCATCCTGTCCCTCAGCCATGTCAGTCAAACCACCCATTTTGGTGTCATCTGAAAACCTGCGAAGGGTACATTTGATTCTACTGCCCATGTCATTGATGAAGACATTAAACAGTATTGGTCCCAGTACAGGTCCCTGAGGGCTGCCACTTGTAACTGATCTCCATCTGGACACTAAGCCATTGACCACTACTGTCCAGATGTGACCATCCAGTTTAGTTTCTTAACTGCCTCTTGTGTGCTTCTGTGTTAAGTGGGTCCTTAGCTTTATGTGAAAAGATTAGCCTCCATCCTGGGTATTACTTTCAACAAAGACTCATGTTATAAAATCATTAGTTCCCTTCATGCCATTTCCTTTTTTTTTTTTCTGTTTTGTTCAGATTCAATTCTCTTCTCCAAGTTTTGGGGTTTTTTGGGTTTTTTGTGTTTCTTGTGGGATTTTTGTTTTGTTTTGTTTATTTGGGGTTTTTTGTTTGTTTTTGATTTTTGGTTGGGTTTTTTTTGTTTTGGTTTGTTGGGGTTTTTTTGTAATTCCCAAATTTATTATGCATTTCTAATTTTAGTACTGCTCCAAAATGATTATGGATTGCCCTTACCTGATGTTGACATTGCTGCTGCCCCTGGGCTAGAGTGAATCATCTCCTGGGAAGACTAAAACCAAAACTTATTACAAAAAATACCTAGCATTTAATCGAACTTTAAAAAAGTTATTAAAAACTTATTCAGAAGGAAAACAGCTCTTCTGACTAGAAGGAAGACACCCAAGCCTGGGCACCTAATCTGCTGTATGTTGAAACCTGCGGTTCCTCTAAACATACAGTGTACTTGTCAGACCTTGAACAAGCACACAAGAATGTGCATGTTTCCCTGCAGAGTCTTCATCAGGATGGCATCTAAAAATAATTGGACAGCTTTGGATTGTTAATACATACAGGGTGAACAAACAGATGGGGAGACCAAGGCAAGGATATTTCTAGTGGATTTCCAACTGAATTGTTTAACACGCTCCTTCGGGCCAAGCAAACCTAGAATTACTTTGGAACTTCCACTTCTGCTATGCTGTCAATATTGGCTTGTATGAATTTTAGTACTGCCTTTCAAATTCCCTGTAATGTTGTTGCCTGTCATAATTAACACTGCTTTCTTTACAATTTAATATGGTCCTTCTGCTTCTCCTTGGGGAAAAGAGCTTCAGTTTTCATAAACTGTCACACTGACAGACTGGGGCTGTGAGAGCTTTGTATCTGAATATTCAAACACTTCAGTCCTTCCAAACCTTACATGTTTTTGCCATTGTACTGGTTTTGGCTGGGACAGAGTTAATTTTTTTTATAGAAGGTGGTATGGGGCTGTGTTTTGGATTTGTGGTGAAAATGGAGTTGCTTTTGCCATCATCAAGCAGTGCCTGCACAGCATCAATGTCTTCTCTGCTTCTTACCTCACCCTGCCAGTGGAGAGGATGTGAGAGCACAAAAGGCTGGGAGGGGACACAACTGGAACAGCTGATCCCAGCTGACCTAAGGGATATGCCACAACATATGGTGTCATGTTCATCATATAGAGCTGGGGCAAGAAGGAGGAAGGAAGGCAGGGGGAGATGCTCTGAGTGATGGTGTTTGTCTTCCCAAGTCACTGTTATGTGTGATGGAGCCCTTTTCTCCTGGGGATGCCTGAACACCTGCCTGTAAGTGGGAAGAGGTGAATTAATTCTTCGCTCTTCTTTCCTTGTGTATGCAGCTTTCATTTGCTTTACTTACACTGTCTTGTCTCAACTCATGATTTTTTCTCTGTTTCACCATTCTTATTCTATCCCCCATCCCACCAGGGGTGGGGGCCAAGCAAGTGGCTGTGTAGGGCTTGGTTGTCTGCTGGGTTTAAACCATGACAGACATACACCACCAATTTCTCCACGATTTGAAAGTCCTGAAAGTGATCTGACATTGTATGAAGAGCGATATCTTTAAAGTGCACCAATGTATGCCTCCCCAAAATACAGAGTTTTCAGGAAATCAGATATGTGTCCTGGACACCATTGTGCCCCAGACAACTCCAGCTAGAGTCACACTCACATAATGTTAGAAATCCCTGCTTGATACTGGGTAAAGCAGAGACTGAAACCTCAGGGAAGACAAAGACAGCAGGTGTAATCTGTGACTGCATACTTCATCAGTTCCTGCCATTAGAAACCAAACAGGATGGCTAATTTTTCCAGAAATTGAAATCTTGAATCTTATCAACTGTACAGAATTAAAACGGAAATTATTTGAAATAAATAAAGAAGAGGAAAATCGCTAAGATATTGGAAAGAGACAAAATAGATTCTAATTTATTCAGATTACAGAACTTTCGAAGTACTGAAATATGCTTTAATTCAAAGGAAACAGATGAACTGTTAGCTAAAAATGGCAAAAAACTGCCTTGACTTTCTTGTTGAAAGGGCGGTTATTTTCTACAGTTTTTGCAACGAGCTAAAATGAGCAATTTATTTTGTATTTATTTGCCTTCAGACATGTTTCTATTTATGGCCACATCGTATGCTCAATGGAGTCTTAAAATAGTGAGGCTGGGTTCACAGGATGACTCAATGGATCGGCATGTACAAGAGGGCGGATGCAGCCTCTCTGTTGGGGGCAGGATGGCAGCAAGTGTGCCTTGTTGCTCCCCTATGGGTGTCTACAGGCTTCCGTGGAAGCAGCTGGCCAGTCCCAGTATGACATTTTTGGAATAACCACAGTTAGTATTTGACATCCCTGTTGGTGTTACCAATTGAAAGGCTAAAGGCTAAGTAAACTGTGGTGAAAGATATTGGCTCTCAAATTTTTTCACCACTGGGGTCAACTCAAACAACAATGAGGGTTAAGGGGAAATGCTTCCCTTACAGCCACTGGCAGCACATGCATCATGTGGAGTAAGCACTGCATTCTCTATTCAATAATCCTGTACAGGGTGTGGGTGCCCAGGCCCCAGCAGCAGCAGGGGCTCCGTGAGGGAGGCCGGGGCTGCCCCAGCTGGACACAGCCGGTTCCAGCCGGACACAGCCGGTTCCAGCTGGACACAGCCGGTTCCAGCTGGACACAGCCGGACACAGCCGGTTCCAGCCGGACACAGCCGGTTCCAGCTGGACACAGCCGGACACAGCCGGTTCCAGCCGGACACAGCCGGTTCCAGCCAGATCCAACCACCCAGCGCAGCGCATGGCTGAGCCCACAGCCGGGGTGGGGCATCTCAGGGAGAAGAAATTCAAGAAATGGCAAAACATAACTTTCTTGAGGAAAAAGTAGGTAAGAGAAACAAGCCTGTGAGCACCAAGTTGAGAACAGAGGGAGAGGGAGATGCTGTTCCAGGCCCCAGAGCAGAGATTCCCCTGCAGCCTGTAGAGGGGACCATGGTGAAGCAGGTATTCACATCACAGTTGCACTGGTTTTATCTGAGAAAGGGTTCATTTTCTCCCCAGTGGCTGGTATGGGGCTGTGTTTTGGATTTGTGCTGAATGTGGGGTTGATAACATATTGATGTTTTTGTTATTGCTGAGCAGGGCTTGCACAGAGCCAAGGCCTTTTCTGCTTTTTGTACTGCCACAGTGGTGAGGGGGCTGGGGCTGCATGACAGGCTCGAGGAGACACAGACAGGACAGCTGATCCAGATTGACCAGAAGAATATTCTAGACCATATGACATCATGCTCAGTATATGAAGTAGAGGGAAAAAAGAGGAAGGGGTGGGACATTTGGAGTGATGCCGTTTGTCTTCTCAAGGGGCTGTGATGGGGCCTTGCTCCCCTGGATGTGGTTGAACACCTGCCTGCCCATGGGAAGCAGTGAATTAATTCCTTGTCTTGCTTTGCTTGCATGCCTGGCTTTTTCTTTCCCTATTAAACTGTCTTTATCTCAACCCAGCAGCTTTCTAGATATTACTCCCAATTCACTCCCCAGTATCTGGGGGGGGGGGGGGGAAGTAAGTTTCCTGCATGGTACTTCGTTGCTGGATGGGGTGAAACCACGACAATAACCCATGGAGGACCCCACACTGGGCCAGGTGGATATTTTCCAAAGGAGCTGCAGCCCATGGAGAGCCTGTGGTGGAGCAGGTTCATACTGTAAGACTGTAGCCCACAGTGGGATGCACTCACAGTCTGGGGAGGAGTTAGAAGAGTTGGAAATGAAGGGCTGAAGTTGATCCTGGGAAGAAGGGGTGGATGGAGAGAAGGTATTTAATCTTTTGTCTTTCTTTTCCTCACTACCTACATTTTTTTAATTGACAAGAAATTAAATTAGATTTTCTTCAAGTTTAATCTGTTTAGCCCATGATGGTTGGAGGTAGCTTACCTCATAATCTTCATCTCAACATATAACCTTTTCCATATTATTTTTCCACCCATCCTTTTGAGGAGAGAGAGTCAGAGAGCAGCTGAATAGTGTCCCAGTAGCCAAGTTCAACCCATAACAGACAGCTCACATGAATACTAGATTAACTAATTTTTATTTTAAATAAATAAATAACTTAATTTTTAACTGAAGCATTTTTCAGTTCTGAAAAGTCAACATTCTTGGCTTAGATTTGGCATTGAAGCAGAATTCTTTAGTTAACATCAACAAACTTGCATCCTTGCTTGTGAAGAGGGTTTTTCTAGTCTGGCACCTTTGGATGTCATGCAGGTGCCTTTGCAGGCCAGTATATGGCATCCCTTTTCAGGATCTATGTCCAAGACGTTGTCTGTTTTTTTGAGGCTAACCTTTTTCTGACCAGGATAACTCTGTTTAAAGGCCAACAAGACTTTAATTTGAATTTACTTAACTCAGCCCTCTCCTCTGGTAAGGAGGTCTGCCAGGACTTTGCAGTTATTTCATAAAATCCAACAGACTTCTTATGCTTCTAAGCATATATTCTGAGTGCACTTGAGTTAGAAGGTTAGAATAGTTTCTCATCAACACACTTTCTGATAAATGTGGAGAGTGAGAATTCTCTGAGTACCTTCCTCTTTCATGTATTTCTCCTTCAATTCTCAGAGCCAGCTGACCAAGCCAGGTGGCTTCATTTTGGAGAATGTGGCATCAGGTGATTAAAAACATAGTGACCAACTTGTAAGAGTACCTTCAGGTGAACACTCCTCTATTTCATCTGTGAATCAACACTCCAAAATTTGTACAGTGAAGGTATGCATGTCTGAACAAATAAATTGATTATATTCAGTCAAATACCAGCTTCTAAATAGATCTCTCTTAAAACTAATCTACTTTTTATGCTTATGTTTCTGTGAATGCTTCCTCATAACTGAAACAAGACAGACTGCTGCTGGGCTAATACTGTATCTGCTGCCAGGAGTCTATGAGATCCCAGAGAAAATGCAAGAAATTACTACAGTTTTATTAAAAACCAGCAGACAAACAAACCATAGCATTGCAGTGGGAAGATATTGTAGTGCTCACATCATTGTTTTTCCGCACTCTGCTGTCCCCAAGGAAAATAACGTACTGGAATGGACGTCATTAGTACAGATGCTCAGCAGCTACTTCCGGATATAAATAAGAATAGACTGTTCTGCAATACTTTTTAATTAATTACCAGGTGTATTTTATATAAAACTATATTCTTACATAGTCTTTCTTCCATTTTGTAAGACTGTTTTCTTACAATTCTATTTTATTATAGAAAAGCTGTCCAAATTGCTTTTTCTTTTCCATTTTTGTTAAGTTTTTCTAACTTCTGTGTATTTGATATAATTCTTTTGTGATTAATTCTGTGGATTTGTACTAACTTATTATGTTGCTTATTCTTCTGCTAAAAAAAAAAAAGGAGTTTATTTCCAGAATATAAATATTTACTCTGAAAATGCATTATGAACATTTGCCATCATACCATGTGTTATGGTTAATTTATTCAATTACTCCCATGGCTTTTTCTCACCACTGCACAAGCTTTTTCTATTCCAAATTTACATCTTTGTTAATATTGTCATTTCCCTCTCTCTGACTAATTTTTAAAATTTATTGGGGATGGTATTTTTCTATTTGCTGACTTTGACAGTAATATTAAAGTAGAGATTAATCCCAACTTTGTTATATATTTAAAAATAATTCAGTACTTACCCAGACAAATCTGTGAAGAATTCTTCACAGTATAAGAAACACTCTCCTGCTGGGAAAATAGTAAGAAATAAGTAGCTCCCATGCTGCCAATGAGGGTCTAGGAGTAGGCCATTTTATTGACAGACAGGGAAATATTGTGTCTCTAGTGTTGTGACCAGCTGAATTTCGTGCTATTTTAAGGAAAATATTGATGTGAAAATTTTAATTATAAAATCTATAATCTATAGCCACAACCACTAAAAGTTGGATAGAGCTGCTTTAGTTCTGGTTTTCCTGTGGTACATGTTTTATTGGCAAATTCTATTACAGCACATCTTGGCTGGACTTGTTTACAGTTACCTCTTCCAGGTTATGATTGGTCACATATTTCATTTGCCTTTTTTAGCCACATATGAATCTGGTTCTGTGTCTTTGGGTTCAGAAAGAGCATGATAGAACATTTTTTGCGAGCAATTATATCGGTATTTTAGTACGCTTGTTTAGTTCTATCTCTGTGTTTGTATCTTTATAGCTTATATTTGGTCACATTTATATGAAGTTCACCTATGCTATATTTAACATATTTATCTGTATGAATACAGCTATTTCCTTGAATAAACTGACCAGACATTCTGAATGTGACATCAGATTAAAAATATTGTGAACAGTGTTTTCACTGAGGATTTGAAGTTATGCTGTTAGAAATTACTGGCACTTAAAAAGAAATATGCAGTCATTTCCCACTGGATTTGTTTCCATAGTGATGAGAAGGTTATGATGTTAGCAACTGTGGATATTGCAGATTTGGGGTTTCATCAAATTCCTAAAAACACCTTTTGGAACTAATTTTTTGTATTCTGCTGGGATTATTCTAACTATGTATAGCAGCACAATCTAGGATCATTTTTCTTTGAACACTATGGTACAGGAGTCAGATTTATCTTAATCATCTTAGACATTTAAAATTTAAATTAATTTAATATTTATTCTCCAAGTCTACAGCAATAATATTAAACTCCTTTTATATTCAATAGAAAAGAACCACCATTTCCAGAGAAAGTGTTCTTATCATAGAATAAACAGGTAAAGTTACATAGGATTAATTTTATTCAAGATGTAGGGCTTGTTTTCAGTGCTAACTTACTCTGGGGTGTTTGTGTGACTCTAGATGCACATGGGATTCTGTAGCTTGAAGTAAGTGATAGATTGCGCTTACAAGTGCATAATTTTGTGTGGCTTGAACATTGCTTTGAAGTGTGGTTACTCTCTTTTAACCTAAGCTATCTGAAGAAAAACCAGCTTGTCCACAGATAACTTCAGTTACACATTGTGGAGGAAATACCCTAGGAATGTAACTAACTCAGATTATTAATTCTTTTTCACTGGAAGTCTGATCTTGACAACACCTCAGATCTGCTCATTCACTTTACAAGGCAACCAAAATATTTAGGCAGCCTAACTGTAGGTTTCAGTGCAAAACAGTGAGTAATGAGTTGGGAGTCATGAGAAGATGCTAAGTTACCATCTGATGATCTACACACGGATATGATCAGCCACTCGTCCGAGCCCCACTGCCATATAGCAGCGAGCCACAGTCTGAGCTACTCCCAAATTCAGACTAGTGCCTTATTCAATAGCTCATGCTCCCTTTTCATCAGAGGGCCTTGTTCAAAACCCCATGCATATCAATACACTGTAATGAGATGAGAGTTTGAGACTGGGAAAATTGTGGGCTTTGAGTAAAAGACAACAGGTGTTACTACTTTGAATAAATTCATTTAGTGTCACTGGGTTTTGGTTCAGTTTTTTTTTCTTCTATTTAGGAGCACTGGCAAGAGTGCCTTGAGCATTCACTGGGTGCTTTTACAGAGTTCCCTTCAGTCCAAATCATAAGTAAGGGAGCTTGTATTCCCTGTGCTGGAATTCCCTTTGGGTTTTCTGTATATTCTGTAAAAAAGCTAACCTTTCATGTCCAAGGATAACATTTCTGCAGTATTTTCCCACAGAATCCAATCAGTAAATAAGTTCCATCTTTCTGATTTGTTATGCTAAAACTGTTTGAGTTGTAAGCCATTAAAAGCTTTCTTAGCAACTCAATTTCTTTAAGGAATCCCACAGTCTGATACTTATACTACATTAGACTTACCATGTGTTTTGTTTGTTTGTTTGTTTGTTTGGGTTTTTTAAGAGATGTGTAAAGTTCTCCAACTTGATTCTCCGAGGTGAAGAAAGCTTCTTAATTAGGACTATCAAGTGCAATGTGAAAGCCCTGCATTTAAACTAGAGTTGTTTCTGTAACTGTTTTTGTTTATCTCCATATGTGGGTAGTGGTTTTTCTGTGATGTGAACACCAACACATGGACTTAACCATGAACTATCAATTTCCATTTATAGACAATTATCCAAATACATTGTCATGATGTTTCAGATTAATAATATTCTTCAAATCATGCTCTAGCTTCTGTTATCTTTTCCACATAAGTATGTTTTGCTTAGTTGCTTTTTATAAGCAGTTTCCAAGAAGCTTGTGAGGAGTCTACCGAGGTTCCTTCATTTCAAAGTGACTTTGTGGGAAATTAAGTTGATGAAAAAATTGAACATCAAAGTTTTTCAGAGGTGTACTGCAAAAACATGTATCACATTATTCAAACAACCCACTTGTGTCTGAATAAAGGGAATCTTTCTCTAGTACATCGGTTTCAGAACATACAGAAACTGTTTGGATAAGATTTAAAAACTGGAGGGAGCCTGCCAAGGAAAGCTATGAGCATGACCACTGAATTGAAAAATGTGTCTCCTAGCAAAAGAATTTAAAATTTTGGCTTGGTTAGCTTACTCAAGGCAATAATGCAGTATAACTTTCCCTCAGACATTTCAGAATGACTATACAAGGAGCAGAAATCTCATGGGTGGAGGGCATTCCAGTATAACATAGAGAAATGGTACAAACACCAGACATGACTCCCAAAGTTACATGAATTCAACCTATAGTAGAAACAACCAATCAGATTTATAATTTGGATCAGATCTATCCCAGTTTCTTTTTCTGGTAATATTCAGACCTTCTTTTTCTTGACACATAGGCTGAGGAAATGTTCTGTGGTTTTTTTCCTTCTCAGAAGGATTAGTTTGTCAAATAGAATAATTATGTTTTTCCTACCTACTTCTTCCTTTGGTTGGTTTTGGGGGTGGGGTTTTTATTTGGTTTTAAATTTTTGGCCTTACCCCTCATAACACAGCAAGTTTTCAACAGTAATTTTTCCAGAATACATCAAGTAACTCTTATTCTCTGTTGTGAATATTAAAATATGATTGATTAAAAATCTAAAATTTGTTCTAAACAAACAAAACAGTTTTGGGGCTGGGAAGATATTTTCCTTCTGTATCCTGCTAAAGTCTACACAGAAGGCAACATATGCCATCTATTTATATATGCTTTGTTTGTTTGGAAGATTTGTACTTCACAGCTGTTAGCAGCCAGTTCATCATAGTATGGTACTTTGCCTGAACCTCAGTAGTGAAACAGAGGAGCAGAAAAAATGGCTCATATGCACCCAGATACTGAGATTGATAGGTTGTCATTCCCAATTTGCCTTCTCTATCTGTAGACAAGGGAAGCGACAAAGAGTCTACCTGAGTGCCAATTCATTGCACTGCATTTTTGTGTCTCAGTTTCACTACAAAATTTATACTTCTTTTTAGTTTGAAAGCTAAATTGAGTAGGAAATGAAATAAATGACTGCCAGGACATTCAATTGTTCATACCATGGACTGGAACAGGAAAAACGACAGAAGGGAATTCCAGCAACTCATCTGTTTAATTGCACAACTGGGATCCATTTGGCAACCGGTCTTAATCACTGCCCTTGTTCTCCCAGTCACACCAAGGAACTACTCAGTTCACAGTCTAATTCCTATAACACACATTCAGCAGCACATCCTGCTTTAGGGTTTTCTTCCACCTGGCTATATAACCTTACAATATTTCTGAAAATCCTGTGGTGTGAAAGTGTTACCCAACATAAATCCCATCAGATCAGCAATTATGTTCCTTCTGATAAACCAAGACCATGTGATAATAAAAAGTCTGCTAATCTCTTGTGCAAATGATTCCCAGGTTTGTGTTCCATTACCCAACACACAGGGTTTTGTTCTTTCTAATCCATTGGGAAATTAGTATGAAAAAGGGAATGCACTTTCTACACTACCCAATGTCAGAGACAAATACCATCCAGAACCAAAAAAACATCAGCCATAAAAACCAAACCAAAATAAATCAAATCAACAACCCTCCAGGAAATCTTAATACAGTAGGGTTTGGCTGAAGCAGAAGCAAAAGGAAGAGGAAAGCTAGGGAAAAGGTGATTGGGCATCCCTGTTGTGGTAAAACAAAAGGAAAGTTTAAAAAGGAGAAACTAATAATAATTTTGGGAAATGAGAAAGAAGTTAAGCAAGGAAAGCTTCCACAGAAAAATAACTAAGCAAAAAGTTGTAATGTAATGTGTAATGAATGTAACTGTAATGAAAGTATCAAGCCCTATAAAGAATAATAGAATGCAAAGGGGGAAAAAGGTCAATAAATAGGAAGGGCAAAAAGAAATGGATAAGGAGAAATGCAGAGGGAAATGAGGGAGCATATTTCAGTTTTTCATGTTTTATTTATTCCTGTCACTTCAAATAACGGGAGATAAAAGCAAATTTTAGTGACTGAATAGACTGAGTAAAACTAGACCACAAGTGTGCTTAAAACAAGAATTACCCCTAATAAATGCAGGAAATATTGCAAATGTGTCACTGGCTCTTTTCTAGATTGTTTATTTTTGGCAAACAGAAGTTTAGCCAGGCAAATAAGTCACAGATAATTATCATTATTTTGAGGCTGTTACCTGAAATGAAATCCACCTGCAAGCTACACCTGGTCAAATAGCTATTTCTTAATAATATTTGTTCAAAGGTTAGTTTCCTGTACCAGATGAACTTGTGATGAGCTAGTCAGGAACCTTTTTATTTTCAAGGACTTTTTGAATGCCCTCAACAAACACTTCACAGCTTTCTGTTTGCCATTGGATACCTGTGTTTTGTGAACAATCATCAAAATAACTTGGATGTATATGAAGGTGTTATTTGTAGGTGTGACCTAACCGACCTCATTTAAGCATTTTATTTGGGCTTGTTTTTAAATACTGAGGGAACCAGTCCTGTCATCTCCTGGCAGTCACAGGTGAGGGGCTTTGGGGGTCGCCAGAGGGCAGTGCTGGGCATTACAGTTTGATCACTATAGGTCCATCAATGAAGATGGGATTTTCATGAGGCATTGGCAGCTTTAGGTGCCTAAGTCCCATTCACTTGGTGCTGTTAGTCAAATAAAACCACATATATAAAAATAAAACAGATTTCATATTTGGCAGTTTCTACTCTGTTCTTTTTGAGATGTACTCATTAGGGATTACATGGTTTCTGATGACTAAGACTTTCAGATAATCTCCAAGCTATTCTTTTCTAAAATTACTTTTTAGGGGGATATGCTTACAAATGACATGTGTGGGGTTTTGCTTTCACAATTTTTACAAAATAATAGATTTCCTAACTTAAAGTATAGGTCTTTTTAAAGATGCATAGATACAATTATTTTGGGGGGATACAGATGGATATTTTAGTAACTGAGAATTTCTTGCTTATTTTAACTGCTTATAAATCATCTCTGGGGAACATACCTCTTTTGTGTTAAAATGCAAAAATATGGCATGGAAGAAGGTGTAAAGTTTATAACAGGCAAGTTTTTAAAGAATTTTGTTACTCAAATTAAGGATACACAAATCCAAGAACTAACTCAAAACCCCCTAGTAATCTTACACATATACTCATTTCATTTGTAAGTCTTCTGTATTGCTGAAAATTTGGGCTAGGTATAAGACAAATAGACAATAAAGAATTGCATATTCATTTGGAATCTTGGTTGAGATCAGCATGATTACACATGAACAATTGAACTCTTATCAGCCAGAAGGTTTCTGGATTTCATGTAGTGACCCTCAGCCTATGTGACAGGACTGTTTAGGTATGCTGAAGATAGAAGGTGATGGCACCATCTCTCTCTCACAGAATAACAAAGCTGTGCAAAAAATCGGAGAAGATTCTCCCCCTCTGCTCTGTTCTGGTGAGACCCCACCTGCATTCCTGCATCCAGCTCTGGGTCCTCCAGCACAGGAAGGACATGGACCTCTTGGAGTGGGTCCAGAGGTGTTGTAGTGAATAATAAAAGCCGCCTGGCTGTCCTCGCTGTCCTCGGTCAGGGTGCGAGCCTCCGGGGCACCACAGCCTATTGCAGGGATGTTTCCTGCCGAGGTGGGGCCGCCCCTGCCGAGCGAGCTAGCGAGGTGCTGGCGGAAAAAGAGGCGAGACGAGGGAAGGGTGCGGGAGGGGGTCTCCTCCTTGATCTCCGTTATTGTAGGAAGCCAGGCAAAGACAGCCAACAGGAACAATGATGGAGGAGAAAATCCCCAGGGGTGTCTCCATGCAGCCGATTATAAGGGGAAAGGGTAACCAATGGGAGAAGGGACAAGGGGAGGGAACGAGGGTCCGGGGTCCAGTTAGAACATAGGAGGGGAGGGTACAATAAACAACAACCAATGGTACAGTAATCCTAACAGAAGGCTCGGGAAGAGGGGGAAGGTCCAGAGTCCTGGGCACACCTCCCTACCAGAGCAGGGGCTGGTCTCATGGCCCTGAATCCTCCCCCAGCGGGGGAGGCTCCCTCCGGGGAGGTGGAGCTGGATCGGGAGCCAGCTGCCACCAGGGATGGACGCACCACATAGAGGAGGCCACCGGGCTGATCAGAGGGATAGAGCGCCTCTGCTATGAGGAAAGGCTGAGAGAATTGGGATTGTTCATCCTGGAGAAGAAAAGACTTCAGGGTGATTTAATTGTGGTATTCCAGTACCTGAAGGGATCCTACAAGAAAGCTGGAGAGGGACTATACCAGGGCATGTAGAGACATAACAAGGGGAAATGTCTTCAAAGTGAGAGTAGGTTTAGATTAGATATTAGGAAGAAATTGTTTATTGTGTAGGTGGTGGGGTACTGAAACAGGGTGCCCAGAGAAGCTGTGAATGCCCTGGAGGTGTTCAAACCCAGGTTGTATGGCTCTGAGCAACCTGGTCTGGTGAAATGTGTCCCTGCCCATGGTGAAGAGATTGAAATGGGATGATCTCTAAGGTCTCTTCCAATCCAAGCCATTCTATAATTTTATGATTCTGTGATTATATTTTTATAGCATATGATTGCAAATTAAAATCTCTGACTTGCTTTTATGACATACATGTGAATAGCATTGGAATTGAAGAAAGGCTTACATCTTTGAGCAGCTGAATTATCTTTTTTCATTTTTCAGATTAGATAAAAAATTGGCATAGGGCAAAAAGTGTATTGTAAAAATAAAACTGAAGGAGCTAGTAATTCACTGAAAAGTCTGTAGCTAACACTCTATTTTAACATTGTGAAGTGGCTGCATCTACCAGTCAAACACCCACCTGGCCCCTTGCTCAAGTCCCTTTCCTGAAGGACAGGATGAAAATAGAATGAAGGCAAGAAGACTTGTGGGTGAAGATAATGATATTTTAATATGAAAAGCAAAACAAGTGTGTGCAAGGCAAGGAAAAAGAGGAATTAATTCACTGCTTACCTTTGGCAGGTGTCCAGTCCCATCCTGTAAAGCAGAGCTTTGGCATCTGTATTGGGAATGCAAATGTCATTACCATAAGCACCTTTTTTCCCTCTATTCCAGAGCTTGACATCATATGTTGTAGACTATCCCTTTGGTCAGTTGGGATCAACTGTCCCAGCTGTGTTCCCCTACAAACCCTTGCCCACCCAATCTGTCACATTAATGGTCACACAACAGAAGACTGGTAAATAGCCCAAGGTTTCTTTGCATGAAAGTATCTCCAACAGGAGTCTTATAGTTTTCATGATCTGTTATGAGCCATGACTTGAATAGCTGCAGACTACATGAGAACATGTGTGTTGCATTTAGGGAGCGTTCTGTGCGTTGCTGCTGAAATATTCCAGTGAGACCTTGAAAATAGCTGTCTCTCTTTAGAAACAGGGCTTAAAAGTACTGCTCAGAGAGTGATGGCTTTAAGAATTTTGAGAGATGCCGTATTCCTCCACATTTTAACTTTTATTTTCATTTAGCTGAATAATGTGACTTTTGCCCTAAGGAAAAATCCAGATTTTGTATTTTTGAGAACAGATTGTTATTTATTTGGATATCTAGTATAATTTTAGAATATTATTCAGTTTTTTCACTCACACGGAGGTCATAGAAACCTTCCCAAATGAGAAGAATGGACCCAAAACTAGAGTATTTCAGGTCATTTTGCTTGCAGCAAATATGGTTTTATTTTTTTTTCCCCAGTAGCACACAGACTTAAGCATTCAGAATTAGGCAAAATGTGGGATGTTATACAAGTTACAAGTTTCCAATACAGTGTGGGATGGCAGCAGTGGATCCCACTCTGAGAAAGGTATGAGCTTCCATAAATGTTAGCTACTGGTAGCAATTCAAAACCTGACATGCAAGTTATCTCTTCATTGCTCAGCCTAGGTTTATGACTTAAAATGTCACACATTTCATTAACAATGTGGATGTATTCACTCCCTGGCTGTGATTGTCAGAATATAATTAAGTAAATAAATGTTCAAGGCAGCAAATATATCCTTGCCCTTCATACTCTTTCACATTCTCTATGCTCTATAATAACTCACATTTTCACTTTTTTCTTTCCTTGAATTTATTAAATCATCTTAGCCTGAGATTAGCTCAGTTGGTATGAGCATGGTGCTAATGACACCAAGGTTGTGTGTTCGATCTCCATATGGGCATTCACTTAAGATTTGGACTTGATGATCCTTGTGGGTATCTTCCCACTCAGAATATTCTGTGATCTCCATTTTTTTTGTTCTCATCAAAGAATATTTAGAGAAAAAAATATTATAGGCCTTCTAAGTCAGGTTACTTTTCAGGGGAGGAATGCAGCACATTATCCTGATGAAATTCTATGAAGGTTCTAGTATTTCTTGAAAGTAGAGACTCATTTGAAAGGAGCCTTATGAGAGGAGATAGTGAAACAAGCTAGTGGAAAAAGAACCAGTACAGGCAGCTGCACAGTCTATGAAAAAGCTTTTATAAACCATTGTGGCTGCCTGGAGAGGACTTTGATGTGAAATGGAATTAAGGAATCTGCCTCTCATCTTCCACTCCACCAATGTCCTCATCTCACCCCTTCAGTAATTTTCACTATGTAAGTTACAAATGTGCCATAAGCCCTTTAAGCATTTAACTACTTGATCACACCAAATCATGTCACCCTCAGTCACTTCTTTTTTATTATTGTTGTACAAGAACTGAGAAAAGATGTATAAAAGATGTATCTGCAAAATGAAATTCACTGCCTTTGAGGCTTGACTCCAGCCTGAATATCAGTATTTGCAGGGTATTCTGAACATGATAGCTCCAGAAAGACAAAAGGTGTAGTTGTGTTGCTGTCCCCAGTGAGATGCTATGAGAAGAGGCAGTGACACATTAACCTGCCTTTACTGCTTCCAGAACCTGAGCCTTTAATCTTGCACACATCTTTGCTTTAGGTTGCTCAGCTGTAATTCAGCTGTTCATGTTGTTGTTCCATATTGCATAGATACATGTAACAGTGGTCCAGAAAAGGGAACGGTCTTACGAGATGAGGTATTTTTACCTAAAAGGGCATGCCAAAACCTAGCATTAACACTCACTTTGTTTACTTACTAAACATTTTGATTTCCTATATGTAAACTATCATAGAATGGTTTATATTTAGCAGAATGACTTACAGTGTTAAGACATGTCCTTTCTCTCTTTTCCATTTTTTTGCCCCCATCCTGTTACGGATGTTCTGCAGGCAGAAAAGCCAACTAGAGGGTGGCAATTCTGTTTTACAACAGCTTTCAGAATTTCACAGTTTGCTTGTGGTCTGGTGCTCCATGAGAAAACATCTGGTGGAACCATCATGTGAACAACAGAATAGGAAAGTGGAAATGGAGTTTTTCAGGCTGAGGAAAAGGTTTCTGCATATGATTTGTGAAAGACTTTTTCCTGTTTTTCCTGATTGAAAACAGGCAAGATTTTCATCTGTGTTTTTTCTGACCCACAATAGGGATGTGAGTTTTTTCCTTTACACTCCCCTGCAATGGCATTTTAATTACTTTGGGATGCTATTAAACATAATATTTTTATATTAAAAATACAAACTTTATATTAAATATATATTTCAAGATCATATGCTAGCATGCAGAATATTAATATTTTGAAAGGAATATGTGTGCATATGCTAACGTAAAAAAGAATGCAAACTTTCCTTGCATTCTCATTCCAACAGTGCACACTTTCCCCCAGTATTTTGGTAAGTTAGTTCTTCTCTCTCTTCAGCCTCATAGCAAAAAAGTTAAATTACCTCTTTGGCAGTTGATTCAGTAAAATCACTGTCACAATATCTGCTTTATGCTGCCTAATTTTTTTTTCCTGCAATACACGCTGCCTGTTTGCTATAGAGTAATAGTAAATTTTTTGATAGATGATTAATAAGACTCCTGGAAATTACATATTTAATCTTGTAGAATTTGTTTTCTGCTATGATGGCCAGTCTTAACCACAATTAAAGACCTGGTCTTTGTCATGAATACTTTTTTGCAACACAAAATCCAGCAAGGATGCAAGGTTGCATCCACTACTAAAGTCTTTGATGAAGTATTTTGTTACTAGAATGTTTAGTTCTTACACATTAGAAAGCTACTGTCTTGTAGTCCTAAATTAGCTGTGAAAGACAGATACTTTGAAATAAGCTGTAGATTAATTAATTGAGCTCAGCTAAGAAATAATTGCTGAATAATAATTTATTTAGTTTATCCAATGCTACCCATATGCAAAAATATTTTGTCTCTTCCCCAATTTTCCTCTGTATTTCAAATGCTAATTTGTTGCTTTTGTCCTTCAATCTGTGTATCCATCTTTGAGGTGCCTTTCAATGCATCATATTGTATGAAGACACCAGTGATGGCTCATCCTGTGGAGAAATTGTAAAAATTGCAAATGAGGCAATAGGGGTCAGTGTCTATCATAGCAATTATCACTATGGCATGGCTACTGTGAAATCCATCTCTTGTTATCTACTCTTAGTGAAACATAGCTTCTGGAGAGGCACATAGCCTTGATTTGAAGGTATCAGGAGAAAGCATGCACATTCACTTTTTTCCAGTTTATTTTCCTATAGGTGTTCCCTTTCAACCAATTGGCTTTGTCTTATAGCTAGCTTATTTTTCTTCACCCTTAAGCACAGAAATAGAAAAACTTCTAATTTTTATGCACATGGTACATAACACGTCTGGAGTCATGTTGATTACTAACATTAGCAGCTTTGTTATGGCCAGAATTGTAAGTTTGCAGAATCAGTGCATGAGAACCATTTGATTTTCTTGAATTATCATTGGGGTTTTTTGTTTGGTTTTTAACATATACACATAAACTGAAATGTAGATGTGCTAAATATTTCCTCGAGCTGCATGTTTTAATTTGGGTGTCTATAAATGTTATGGCCCTTTGGAAATTTTGAGACTCCTTAAATTGACTTGATTTCCGAGGTTATCCCAATTTCTTTCTACAGACTTTACTGTTTATAAAGTTGCAGGCATGAATGAAAACAATAGAATATGACGAAGTTTATAATCTAAAGCAAAAATCAGACTGATTTCTGCGAAGCTACTTCTAATTTATAGCACTACAAATCAGACCCTAACTTGAACATATGGTAATAATTATTAATGGTAAATACATTCAATGAAAATAAAATAGAAGAAGGTTGTGTGGCAACAAATCACCTGAGGAAGTTGTGGAGATTAAATTTATTTCATTGTCTAAGAATCTCTCAGTGTTGAAGTACCTGCTTCCAGATGTATTATACATGTTTGCAGATTTTAGATGCTTTGTTCTTGATAGTAAAATGGAACTGAAAGTTGGAGCTGGACAGAAGATGATTTTCCCATCCCCAAAGAATTTTTTTTAATATTTCAACATTTTCCTCAGACTAAACCAGGATGAAAAATTGGACTGTCAAAAGACTTTAAGAACTGAAATTAAAAGATAAAGAACAGATTTTGTATAAGAAACAATAAATCGAGTTTTCAAGGGCTTTTCAGCTTAGGAAACATATCTGTGGCTGGCTATGATAGCTGCTGAGAAGGTAGATAAGCAATTATTCATTGCTTCAAATGAAAAAATGTTGGGAACATGACACAAAGCTTGGAAGTGGCATAAAATGCATAGTTGCACTTAAAATGCTTCATTATAAGATGCCATATAAGCTAAAAGTTTGCATATGTTCATAAAACAAAATTAAATACTGGAACAAATGTTATCCATGCTTATTAAATATTTGGTAGCTATTGAGCAACAAAATCCTGCATTTCAAAAGGTGGTCTGAAGAAGAAAAACTGTGTGTTTTTGTGCTCCTAAGGATTTTCTGTTCAATACATTTCATATGACTAAACACAGACATATACTTCTGTATTTTTATGTTTATCATATGTAAAATGCACTCAGATGAACACGAAAATTGCATCAAATTGGATTGTTTCCTTCTTCAAATTTTAAAAAAAAAATAATTAGGTCTATGAAATATTTTCCTTAGCTTCTAAAAATAAGATTTTCTTAATAATGAAAAAATGCAGTCTTTTTCTTTGATAATATGTTGTAACAGAACATTTCAGAATTTCAAAAAACAACATAAATAGTGGTAATGGAGATTTGCCAGAAGTTTCCCTTTTGGTAAACTGTATCACTTTGGTTAAATTGGTATTTCTAAGGAAAAAAAAATGCTAACAATATTATTCTAAACCATTTCTTGGTTTAGATAATGGAGCAATTGTTAATGTTTTAGCAGTTAATTTGAATTTTAAAAATCCTCTTGTTCTAATGAAAGCATACTGAAACTAATAGTAGACACTGGAAGAGAACCTTATCTTCAGGGCATTTTTTTATGTTAACACATGGCTGTGTCATGACTCAACACTCTTGATTACCTAGATAACAATTCAGAAGGCCTAAGAACATGTTAGAAATTCCGTCTTTGGAACCTACAGGTTTTGAAGTCTGAGACTAAACCTGTGCTAAGAAACTGTAAATTCAACACACATATTAGCATATATAGATCATCTCTCCTGCACGTGTATGCATTCTATGTTTGAATAAGTGTAAGTATATCAAATATCCTTCTGTATATGTCTGTGTTAAGCCTTCAGAGGGTGGAATCTAGGATGGGTAGCCTGGGAAGAGTACAGAGAGACTGACATCATATGAAAACACCAAGCTTTGTGTGGTGTGGTCACCAGGCTGGAGGGAAGCGATGCCATCCAGTTCGACAAGGCTGACTTCAAGGCTGCACCTCTGTTGGGGCAATCACAAGCAGAAATACAGGATGGGTGGAGAATGGATTGAGAGCAGGCCTGCTGAGAAGGACCTGGGGGTGCTGGTGGATGAGAGGCTGGACATGACCTGATAATGTGGTCTTGAAGCCCAGAAAGCCAATTGTGTCCTGGCTGCATCCAAAGCAGTGTGGGCAGTAGGCTGAGGGAGGGAATTCTTTCCCTATACTCTGCTTTCATGAGACCTCTCTTGAGTACTGGGTCCAGCTCTGGGACCCCCAGCATAAGAAGGATGTGAACCTGTTCGAATAAGTCCAGAAGAGGGACATGAGGATGATCAGAAGGATGAAGCACACTCTGGAAACACTGGACAGATAGGCAAGCACAACTGCTGAGTAGGTAAATTGAGGCAATTGTGTAGGATACAAAAATTTCCATATGTAATTGTACTAATGCTGCAACTTCTGGAATAGAATTTATCCAAATGATGTCCTTATCTTCAAATAGGCATTTTTTAGGGTATTATTCACCTCATCTCAAATGTACAAAGCACACTGTGAATCACACATGAAATGGAGCCCTCACTGACTGTAAGAGCTTAGTGCGAGTGCCTTGCAGGGAGCCGTCTGGGTTGTATTTTTAGTGAGAACAAACCCACCCCCTCTGTCTTGTTTTGGAGTGTGTGGTCCATACTGACTGTTTGTCACTGAAGAGTGCTCATCGAAGAATGATTAGAAAGCAAACAGGTTACTGCTCAGCACTGAAATTCCTCTGTCTGTTTCACTTACCAAAGAGCAGCACAAAGTGGGGGAAATAACCATTTGAATGTAGCAAGAACAATCAATGAAACTATAATGGCTGGAAGTCACAACTAGATAAGAAATAAGGTGCATATTTTTGGCCACAAGGATGACTTATTACAGGAGAAATGCATAGATATTATTAGTATCTGGGCTTTTTCCACTGACATTGCATGACTTGAGGTATTTTAAGATCTTTCCACTTCAAACAAAAACTAATTCAAGGATGTTTTAGAAGTCTCCTTCTGATAGGAGATTGTTAAATTTAAGAAAGACTCTTTCTGATATTATAATTCCTTAAATTTTGAATCCACCTATGAAATGACTGTAATTATTACAAAATTATTGAGTAATACCATAAGACAAGTGAGGAAAATCTTAAAAGAAAGAACTGTTTTCACAAGTCATTATCTATCACCAGTACCTGATACAGTGAGTCTCTTCAGTAGTTTCACTATTTCCTAGGCACAAAAAATCAATATAGAGTCAGCATCAAGCACCACCACCAAGAACTGTGCAAGTGAGAGATGGCTTTTTCAGCTTCTGAGATGTGAGTGTAATATTAAAGTAGGTTTTACATGCATCAGGTGTCATAATATGTAAGGATACCATCAGAGAATAAGCAACTGTTGGGAAACAGAATCTGACTTACGTCACAAGTTTGTATAACAAAAATACTGTTGCATTATGCAGTGAAGTTGAGCAGTAAGATTTTAATGCTGCAGAATAGCAGAATTAATAAAAAAACCTGAATCACAGTAATTCATAGTCCTGTTTTAGAGTTTATACTACAGTTTACAAAAATTATTTGAGATGCTCAAAGTACTCCCCATTTCTCTTCAGGACATTGTGGCTTTCCAAGCCCTAGAGTACGTTCTCCCTAATTAGGTATCTATCCAAAGGTCACATGTAGTTTGTAAGGATTTGAATAATCAGTCTCTTTAAAGCTGGCTGATAGTTTCATGGACCTAAGGCAATGTTCAGAGAAAACAGAGGAATCCCATCCTCTTCAAGGTGCAGGGGATTAGAGCTGGGTGGGGATTTACTAGGGGACTACAGCTAAGAGGGCTGTGACCTCTCTATTAGTGAGCACAGAATAACACAAACATGGTGCAGCAGGAGGAGGGAGCAGTCCAACAACACAACCCCTTCCTGGCTCCCTGTCATTGCTGTGGCAGCGATACAAACAAAATCACATTTTAGGCAGAAAATGAGCCATGGGTTTGGATAGCATTGATTATTTAGTGTATTAGCAGAGGGCAGAGTTTACATGCAGTATCAATTAGAAAATACTTGGCAATGAAAACAAGGCCAAAGGCCTTTCTGTTTTATGGCCAAATCCTGCTCACTTTCCTCACATGAGTAGGTCTAATGAAGTCAGCTTGAGCTCAATGATTCCACTCCAATCCTTAAATCTCTTATAAGCTGTAGCTAAAATTTGAAAGTATTTTAAAGGGAAACTTTTAACCTCTGTCCCTAGTTACAATTTTGGCTGCTTCCTTTATCATCCTCTTCTCAGATCACCTCTATCCAAAAGCTCTAAAAAATCCCTCCAGATATTTTCTTCTTATTCTTTTTCTTTAAATATTATAATTCATATTTATTTCCCTTAATTCTGTTACAGATTTCTTAGAAATTCAACGTCATACAGCTGCTCTTTGAACTTTCCCACAATGTAGCAGGATTCAGAAATACTGAAGGCAGTCTCAGATTTTGTGTCAAAATATATATTTCAATCCCTTTTCAGTAGGTTGTGTTGTGCCAGCAAAGGCAGTGGTTTGTCAGAGAACTTCTCTGGGGTAAGAGCAGTGATGACTGGAGGGAAGAGAAGAGCTGTGCCTTTGGTGCCTGGTCTTACAGGGAGTGTGCAAGTACTTCTTCAGTAGCAAGTACCTTTACACAAGGTTGTAATTGTTCAGGGCTCTTTTGTTCTTTGTTTGCCTTGTGACTGATGAGCTCTCTGAGCTCCCTGGATGTGAGTCCCACAGTGGGGCAGTGTCTGTCCCTGGCTCTGGGTGAGGGCAGTTCTCCTGCTGCTATTCTGCTGCTGCCACTGTGCTGCTTCCTCCTCTCTGTGCAGTCAGAAGAGTGTCACTTATCATAAAATTGTAGAATGGTTTGGGTTGAAAAGGACCTTCAAGATCATGTAGTTCCAACCTGCCTGCCATGGGCAGGGAATTGTCCACTAGATCAGGTTGCTCAAAGTCCTGCCCAGCCTAGCCTTGAGCACTTCCAGGGATGGGGCAACTACAGTTCTCTGGGCAACCTGTTCCAGTACTTCACCACTTTTACAGTAAAAAATTTCTTTTAATATCTAATCTGAACTTTCCCTCTTTCAATTTGAAGCCATTCCCCCTTTTCCTACTACACGTCTTTTCAAATAGTCCCTCTCCAGCTCTCCTGTAGTTTCCCTTCAGGTTTGGGATGGTGCTCTAAGCTCTGCCCAGATCCAAGCTGCACAAGCCCAATTCTCTCAGCCTGTCATCATAGGAGAGGTGCTTCATCCCTCTGAGCACCTTCATGACCCTCCTCTGCACTCACTCCAAAGGTCATGTCCTTATCTCTTGTACCATTGCTCATCTTTTCTAAGGAAAGAGGAGACCAGAGAAAGTAGCAATGTTTACTCTCCTTACTCCGAGTTAGCAAAAGTTTGTCAATGGCTATGATTGCTCATATTAATAATAAATAGCAATACAAATTTAACCTTTATGTTTGCAACTGATTCAAATTACTTAGACTATATTAATTATCAAGAATTCTTAATCAGTGTTCGGTGATCCTGTATGCTGCCCTGCATTTGAATAAGAGAAAATTAATATCTGACTAGGACCCTGGAGTTGTTTGGAAAATATTTCAGACCTAACACCTTCCTAATTCTTGGCTTGTTGTGTAGCAGTTCTCTGTGATATCTTAAATTCTTCACACAACCTTTTGGATTGTAGGAGGAGAGAACCATGGGACAAATTATTTTGTTGAGGAAATGTAGGAGAAAAAAAATCTGATTAAGCCTCTGGTACCATGCATTTGTGTTTTGTGTTTCCTGTTATATACAGAGATTCTGCAAATCTTCGCTTGGGCTTTAGATATTAAATTCTGTGTGGTAAAGAAAGTAATATGTCACTAGAAGACTAAACATAGCACAAAAAGATTAAAATATCCACTTTATTTCCATTGAAAAAAATCATTCATTAAGTCTGAAGTATTTTTGTAATGTAATTAAGCTAAAATACTAGTTTTGGTTGGGGATTTGGTTTTGCTCAAAATAAATTAGAAAAAATAAAGAGTTAACCAATACCAGGATTTCAAGGTTTCTTGCAGAATTTCTTGGGTTGCTTGCTTGAACTATGGAAGAAAAAAATTCAGATTGCATAGAATAAGGACTTAAACAATCTGGGTGTCCTGAAATCAAGTTTTTAGAGAAATAGAACTTTTCAGTTTTGGCTTTTTGGTTTTTTTTAAATCCTGTTTACCTTCTGTATCAGAAATAATACACTGCCAAATCCTTGCCATTTTGGAAGATCAGGGCTGTTGCCCAACTTTTCTAGCAGCCTGATCTCTCATCACAGTCAGTAACTGAGACCACATTAATCTCAAAAGTACATGTCTGGCTCTAAAGACTCTGTAAAGAGTCTCCCCCAAAAACCTCTAATGGCTTCCCAGCTCCTAAAAATTTGGATCTTGGCACTGCTGCTTCTGAGGCCTATCTATCAGCTGGATATTGACCCAGAAGAGAAGTCTCAAACACGATCAAACACGAACCTGGAGACAGAGAATGGAGCAGTTCATGCTCCGTGGTAATTTTTCTGTTGGATATTCCATATAGTGGCAGGAGTTCTCTATTTTATTTTACGCGCCCGAAAAGCACCAGGGAGTTACAGTTTGACTTGCAATGCTACCAAGATGTCTGAAGTCTTTGCACCTCTAGAACAAAGAAATAAGTCTCATCTGTTTTGTCTTATCAGCTCCATTCCTCCCAACATGTCACCATGTGATAAAAATACTTTGTCAAATGTTGTACATAGAGGTAGCATGGGCTGTACATGTTTCGTTTCTCTTTTTTATCTCATAGATGATAGGTAGGCTTAAATGTATTTCTTAAACATGTTATTTTTACAGCTTTTGAAATTTAAATGCTATGAAATCTGTCTGTTGTTCTGGCAGTCTGTAAACTTTTACAAGGTATCAGTTTTTACATATTGGCTTAAAACAGCTTTAACGTTTTCTATCCCCTCAATAAAAGCATTCCCAACCTGACAACAAAGTAATTCTTTGGACAAAACTCCATTTTGTTGCAAGTATCTGTTATGCCTCCCGAAAATTCATTTAGGCATTTGTTCCTCCTCATTTGCTTAAAATGTCTTCTCTTCAAGGAGACCAAGAGCAAAGTTACATGGCAAAGTCATTTAAGTCTGAATGTTCTTTGTTTATGTTACTTCCACTCTGGAGCCCAATCTCTAGCCAAGTCAACTAGGCTGCTTCATGCTGCTGAATTTAGTGCATCCTGATTGTTCCAATCTGAGTAATTGGCTGCAGTAATCATCAGCCCTTATAGATCCACTAAAATGGTATAAATCTGGAGTAAATCTCTATCAATTTAAAAAGCCTGGGCTTGAAGTTATATGCTTGAGATCAAAATAAAATTCATAATTTTATGCATTTTTCATCTTTACTGTGTTCCCATCTCATCAATGTTGAACTGTGTTAGTGCTGATGTAAAAAATCCTATGTGTCGTGATATATATTTCTGATAGATACAGATTTACACTCTGAATGGGCATGTGTGTATGTGCAGTTATTTCCTGGGTTTTTGAATGGGTGTGGTTGTTAGATTTGGTATGAATCTATTTTAGTTCTGCAGTATGTGTTATTTTGGACACTTACATTTTAAAATTGAAAATCCTTACAAAAGCAAATCAAGAACATTATAATAAAAGCAAAAATATTCAGAAAAATAGAAGGGAGAAAGGTGCTTTAATAGAAAGGTGCTTTAACTGTCTTCATAGGGAAGACTAAATACTCTAATTCTCCTTCCTATGTCTCTTCATTGACCCTAATTGTGAGTGAGTGAGCCCCAAGGACACTGGGAATAACAATTCCAGTTAGGGGAGGGGGAACCGAAAGAGGAAATATCATTTTGCAGGTAGGTGTTGAATAAATCTGAGCCTGAGGCTAGCTCACATACATTCTCAAACAGAAAGGGGATCCCACAGTGAATCACCCAGATTCTCACATTACTAAGGAATATAGAACTAGAACCAGTGAATATTTGGGGAAGAATCCAATTTTCAACATAAAGTATTGATTTGAATCAGCTGTAGTTGTTGGTTTGAATCACAGTTTGAATCCATTAATTTGATTTTGACCGGCAGGGGGATTCTGTTGCAGAAATGTCATTGTTCCTTTTTACCCGTGAGGATCAAAGCACAGCTTTATCTGCTCCTCCAGGTGGCTGTTGAGCTGTTTGTTTGTGCTCTGTGGGCTTGGGTGGCACTGCGTGTGTGCTGCAGGTGGCTGTCTGTCTGTCTCAGTGCTGTATATCACTACAAGCAGCGGAATCAGTGGGATCGCGCTGCTGCAGCATTGGTAGATCACCTCCAAAGGCTTCCTCCAGGGGAGAAGAGGTTTCCAGCCCAGATGTGCATCCAGAGTGAGCAGCAGGGCATTGTGACACCGAGGAGTAAAGGCACGGCTGTGGGAATGTGGAGGATGCAGCACCTCAGGCTCCACTTGAGCACATCCTTCCAGAGGCGCAGCTGCCGGAGCCTGGCTGCAGACTGGGTGTGCCCTCTGGCATGAGCGCACAGCCTCATAAGCAGTGAACATGTGTAAGCTCTGGTTTAATTTCTGCTGCCTCTCCTCTTACTCCTGGGGGAGCGCAGAAAGGAAATAGAGGACAGGGAGGAAAAAGCCATCAACATGTATGGCTTTCCCAACAACTCTTTCCCAGCAGCAGTAGGCAGCTAATGAGCCCTGCATTGCCCCAGGTGGTGCTCTAGAACTACATTTTTCTCAGTAACCCCTGTATGCAGTGCTACTGTCTTGGGAAGAGTGGCTGGATGGCTGCCTGGCTGGGGAAGGGATCATCTCCCTGGACTCAGCACTGAAAAGTGTGCGCCTTGAATCCTGTGTTCACTTTTGGGTTCCTCACTACTACTTTATCTCATTAGCTGATGAAGGGTCTGGAGCACAAATCTAATGGTAAGCAGCTGAGTTTAGCCTGGAGGCCTTATTGCTCTCTACACCTCCCTGAAAGGAGGCTGTAGCCTGGTGGGTGTTGGTCTCTTCTCTCAGGTAACAACCAATAGGACAAAAGGAAATGCCCCTATTGCACCAGGGAAGATTTAGATTTTACATTAGGAAAAAATTCTTCACTGACAGAGCTGCCAAGACTTGGAACAGGCTGCCCAAGGAACTGTTTCCGTCACTCTCTCTGGAAGTACTTAAAAGTTGTGTGGAAGTGGTAGTTAGGGACATGGTTTAGTGGTGGACTTGGCAGTGTCAGGTTTACAGTGGGACCCAATTCTCTGTAAGGTCTTTTCTAACCTAAGCAATTCTGTGGTTCTGTGATCCCATATTAGTACCTACTCACGGCACAGAAACAGTGGACCCATACTGAAGGAGATCATCAGCCACAGGGTCACAGGGCTCTTCCTTAGCTGAGATCAGCTTTTGGCTTTCACAGCTGAGGCTTGGTTTCCCTTTCAGGTTTGCTACTTCTCCTCTCACTGACATCTTCCAATGCTAAGGAAGGCCAGTGCCAAGGTGGCAGCAGACAATCTGGGCTCAGACCAGAGCACCAATTCAATAGGGCTAAAATAAATGAAGAACACAGGTGTTTCAAGTCCAGTTGGGCATCACAATATTACTATTTCTCTTCTTGATTTTGATTAAAGAAGTATTATTTCCCCCTTCTGCCTTCTGTAGTTTTAGATGCAGACCTTTTGTATTCTTTTCTGTTCTGAGCGTTTTAAGTTTGGAGCAAAAATCGATCACTTCATCGTTACTTTCTGATTCTGTTAGCTCTCAGTGAGATCATCTCTACCTCTCTTTCTTAAATCCAACTAAACTGGAAGCAGCCTTTTATTCAGTGACTCAGTTTTGCTGTATTCTTTTCCGATGATCCAAGAGTAGCTTTTCGCTTTGGGTATGTCAGAAAATGTATATGTAAAGCATGGAAAGAGTATCTCCTTTTAAAACAATACAGTGTACTGCACTTAATTAAATCAATGTCAGCTTTCCAACTCCGTGATCTGAGCTGACCTGTATCAAATTAATTAGAACAGCAGCCATGGTGATGGACTTTGGCATATTGTCATTGATTTATTTCCCTGTGGTCTTTCTAAACCTTTAGGGAGGTTTAGGGGAGGTATTTCAGAAAAATCAGTGAACCCATCAATATGGACAGAGTAAGTATAGTAAAAATAGTGGTTAGGTTAGGAATACCAGCTGATTTATTTAATAAATCAAAGAAACAATCTAACTCAGTTGCCCCCAGCATTTATCCTTCAGACATCATATATCTTTCTCTTGTCTAATTTAATTTTTCTCCTTGTTTCTATTTGACAGAAATATGAAATTTATAACTGAATACCTACGTGGGGAAAGCTGAAATTCAAATGTAGAGTGCACAACATGATCCTCTCTATGGAAAACAGATAAGGAATTGGCAATATCTAATATCCGGGTAATGGTATTCTTGGCAGGTGGAGGGTTTTACAGAATTAGAGGGGCTTCTACCAACCATCCCATCCCTAATGCACTGAGTCAGTGTCAAATTCTGATAGTCTTACTCCACTCTGGTCTGGAACACTGCTCCTTCAGGACACAGGAGCTGCAGACAAGATAGGTACTCTTGAAAATCATGGTAGTAATTTCTGACATTACCCTCAGGGAAACATGGTCCATGAAATCATGGGGAAGAGATTCTCTGCCTTCAGGATTTCTCCAACTTATGCATCACCTAGTGTTCTTCATCTGGAGCTTTTCCATGTCCATGTAATACTCACAGAAGAAACACTTTCTGGCCTCTCTAATTCCATCACAAAAACTTTTTAATGTTCCTAGATGTTTGTGTAAGAAACCTCTGAGCACATTACCAAGCCTGAGAAACAACTAAAGCAAAATGGGTGAGTGCCAGAGAACAAGAGGACTCTGGAAAGCATTGAGGGTTTAAAAATGACATAATCTTAATTACTCTGAAGTCTGCATGCTTTCATTTCTTTAATTGGAAGGTGATCCCTGTTAGTGAGACCAGCTCCACTTTTTCAGATTGTTTGGCTATAAGCTTAGAGAGGTGGCAGTGTGTTATTGTTATGGCTAATTCTGCCCATGTATTGGAATAGTAGACAGAAATACATAGAAATAGTATTGGCAAGTTTCAAATAAATGATCAAGGAACTTTCTTCCCTTAACATGCTTGTTTGGATCTCCCATTTTAACTGTTCCTTGCAAGCGAGCTGTAGTGTCAAGCAACCATGACCTTTACTGAGAGTGGTGGGAATTAAAGGAAATCACTCAGCTATTTGGTCTTTGGAAATTCATAGTGCATTCTCTGCAGTGTGACAGTGTTATAATGTAATTTAATATTATTTAATACATTATAGAGAAAGCAAAAAAACTTAATTCAAAATGAACTATTCTGTCCCCCTAGCAGGAGATAGTTGGTTTAATATTATCCACCATTACACTGTTTCTGGGAGATACCTTCTCTCCGTCTACAAAGATCCTGGGTTTCCAAGCAGATTCGGATTTTTTTTAAATCTGGATAGGACAGAAGTATTAACCTGTGTAGTGACTCTTCGGCTTAACATCAGCAATATCTAGGAAGTTTGAACTAACTTTCTGGACATTACACGCTAAGACTGCAAGAAAATCTTTGGCAATTTCAGACTCAAAATCCAACTTATTTTTTTATTACATCAACAAATATAATCTACAGTTATATTAACTGAATCAGGTTCTAAACTCAAAATGATTATGAAAATGCTTCCTTTATAATGAATGAAAATGATATCTAAATGCTTGTTCAAGATGCTATGGACATTTTGGTGACATTTAAAACCAGCAAGCATATTATCACTTGGAGCATTTTATTCCAAGAATACAATGAATTACATCAGAGTAGCAATTCTGGCTAGCATGACGCTAATGGTTATCTGTTTTACAAAGTTCAGAGCTCCACCATGCAATACAAATAGTGAATGAGAGCTGCAGGGTGTTGTATTGCCAAGCAATGGAGACACATCATGACTTTACAGGCAAATCTGTTCAAGGTTTAACCATTTCCTCAGCCATCGTACAGTGCCTGAAAGCCTCACTGAATATCTTCTGGGGAGCTTAGACTCAGCACTGCACTAGCTACAGCATGGGGAACTCGTACCATGGAGATGCTCCTAGAAAAAGCAGTCGAAAGGACAGTTGCCTATATCCCATAATGGATCTGTAGCAGATATATCAATAGACGGAGCACCAAGGACTTGGCAAAACTGGCAAAAAGTTTTACCAAACCTTTGGTTAAACTGACACTATCTTGCATGAAAAGGTTAAACTCTGACACTGATATGCTCATCTCATATATTAAGGAGGCACAGAAAGAACATTACTCTCTGAAATATCACAGCTGTGTTTATTTAGATTTATTTATATGAACTTTATTTAGAAGTGCATTTCTTTAGTTCAATTTAGATGAACTTACTTAATAAACTTTTTGCCTTCATCAGACATCTCACCGGAAGACTGTGCTCATGGGATACCATACACCAAACAAATTCTTATTTCTCAAAACACTTTCAGCTGCTAGCAGGGTAGCTCTGCACACTGACACACAGAAAATGGATTTCTGTTTTCAGCATTTAAGGTCATAATAGCAGTCTCCATAGCTGCATGTACGCTGTTCAGAAGATGTGTTTTAGATTGCTGTAACTTGCCTGCAGCAGGACTCACTGCAGATGCTGCAATCACTTCCTTCCGAGCACATGCTTCACGGTCTGTTACCACCCACTGCTCTTGGACAGTTCTGGCCTCTTTGTAGTAAGAAGCTCCAGTCACTGAATACCTCTGAGTGTTTGCTTACCTCAGCAAACCCTTTTCCTGTGAGTGGCCCTAGTAATCTGTGCACTGAGGAAAACAACTCACTCATTCTACCACCTCCAAGCATTTTGTGATTTCCTCTGGCTTCCTCTGAAGCACTTCTGTTCTCTCGTACTGTACACTCAACAGAGATTAATCCTCCTTACCAACCTTCAAATGTCTCCTGTCTCACATGCTGTCATGAGCAATCCCTCCAGAGGGAAATTCCTGTTAAATATCATTCTGAGTAAGTAGCTGAGTGTGATAATGTTCCACAGGAAGCTATGGGGAAAATATCAGATCTGGGGCATGAATTCCTGATCTGAGTAGATCTTTTAAGTTTTTCAGGTGGTAAAAAGTGATTTATTTTCCCTTTTGCTTTCCTGAGTATCTGCAGGGTACCAGAATACAAATCCCACTATTAGATAGTGTCCCAGGGGTACCATATAGTCTTTCATCAAGAAAGGATAGCTGGTGTGTGACTTCTGTGCATTGGACTGGAGGGTTTATAGTGCTTCTTGTAGTTTCTACTGCTTAGATAACTGTGCTGAGAAAAGATGCTTGGGTGCAGGAATATGAACCATGAATATAAAAGCATGTTTAACTCAGGCATTCATTTAGGCCTTAGAACTGTGTAAAAAAAATTAAATTATTGATAACCCTTGACATTTTAAACTGGAATATCACTTGATGTATGGGGACTGTGTCTTTTTCATCAGGGCTATCCACAAAGATTAAAAGATGTACTTTTAAACTTTAATTGCTGTTGTTTCTGCTGCCAATAAAGCAAAATCCCAGGAAGAACATACGTTAAAATAATTTGAAAGAGTGCAATTTGAATCTTCAGCAGAAAGATTCTATCAGAACAGGGGGACAACTCCACTTTTTATGTTAAATCGTTCAGTACGTTATAACATTGGTACACAAAAAAAGAGTTATGATGAGTCATAGGAATGATTCATTCAGTCCCAGTTCTGGCTACAGGAAAATGTGGATAGCATGTATTTTAGTGTCAGCAGTAGTTTGGATAACAGGAGACTTGATTTAAAAAAGAGTGATATAGAAACAAGGGGAGAAGACAGCTGCAATGCCAACATATTATGTCATTTTTAGTTGAGTTTTCTAAGAAAGTGATATATGTGGTCTTGTATCCTGTACCCTGTACCTCTCAGCCTTTTCTGATCCCTCTTGTTCAGTAAATAGCAGTAAATAAAAACTTGTTCATGTCTTTTTTATTGGAAATACTTTAATGTTTTTCATCTAGCAAAGAAAATGCTTATATCGAAAAAATATACTTACTGCAAAAATAGATATAAAATGTGAAGAATAACCCCAGAAACACAGGAGCAGAAGAATATAGGGCAAGATGTGCCCTTTGCAACTGCATGCAAGCACATTTAGTTACACCAAAAGAAATCACCCCAACAGCTCCCAAGCAGAGAAATCCCTATAGCCCTGTGCTATTCTACTTTGATCTTAAAAGAACAGGGAAGAGCAGAACCCTCTGAAACTTTTGCAATGAGCTTTTTGAAACAGAGTATAACTCACCTCTTAAATATTCCTCAAAATTCGGCTTTAAACATGAGAAAGTAGAAATTAGTTGAATTAAATTAAGGACCTGGATTTGTACAGTTTTGGGAAGTGGGTATAAACTGGACATATTAATTTATAGGAGACAAAAAAATCATTGCTATCTGCTACAGAACTCAGTTCATATTTCATATTAAAAATACTAGAAATTTCTCCCTAGCATGTGTTACGGCTGCCAGAAGATGATGAGGTCTCTGACAAGGTCTTCAGTTGAGGTTAAGCTGACTGAAAGGCATGTGGAAAGCTACTGGCTGTGAAATGAGACATTGCTGGCCAGGACAGATAGCTGTAGGAAGCTGGCCAAAGCTACAGAGTACTGTGACTTTTCCTGGATTTCACATCTATTTAAAGGGTTTATGTGAAAAATTAGCATATTTCACAAACAATCGAAGAGGAGTGTTAGGTACCTTCTCAGGGCCAGTCTCACATGGCCAGCAGTTCCTGGGACACAATGTCACTTGGGCTATATAAAGCCTTCAGCCTGGGTTGTTCTATGATTCCGTGATGCTCAAGCACAGGAAATACTCTTTAAGCTTAAGAAAAAATTCTTTTTCCCATGAGGGAGGTCGGTCACTGGAACAGGTTCCCCCAGTAAGTTGTGGAGTTTCTATTCTTGAAATTCAAAACCCAAGTGGATGTGGTCCTGGGCAGCCTGGTCTGGCTGACCCTACTCTTAGGCTGTTGGATCAGATCATCTCCAGAGGTGCCACACAGCCTCGGCGGTTCTGTGAAAGGATTCTGAGCTGATTATCCCTTGTGTACCTGACCAGTTGTCCTGCATGTTTATTGATGTTTTCACTCATTAAATCTGCCAAAAATACAGTTTGAAAAATCCAATATTTTTGACAGGATGGAGCAATTTTTAGTCAAGGGAACTGGAATGTTGATTGTGGCACAAATATTCCTACATCAGATATAGGTTCACCATATATCTGAATTTTTTCCTTTCCATGTGACATATCAGGTGCAAGTATATTTGTGACATTTTTATGTAAGCCCTTGTGAGGCCTCAGAAAAGACCTTCAGGTACTATAAAAGCAAGGAATCAATTGCACCAGTAGTTTTCAGCTGGTGAAGAGTACCCATTAGGTTTTTTTCCCCTTATTTCATAAAGTATTTAATGTTTTCAGAGCTTTTGTGTTCATTGGATTTATTTTCTTTATCTGATGTCTGAACATCTTTTTATGCTTTATGTCTCACTTTGCAGTAGTTTTCAATATGAGTTACTATAATGTGTGTGTTAGGTTAGGGCCGATCTAGGAAAAGGTTGGAAGCTACACTGACAGGTATAAGAGTGAGGCAGATGACATTGGGGTCACACAGAATTATCTGTGGTGGCACAAGGTTCTTTTCTTTCTAGGCAAATGAGTGATGCCTAGGATAAATGTCTTCTCTCCTGTTTTCTTTTTGGTGATATTTGGTTGGAAGCTGATGGCCTCAGAGAATAGAATTTTGGATTGTGACAGGTTTCCAAGTGAATTTGGGAATGTGAAAGATACTAGGTGTTAATTCTTGAACAGTTCCTGGGATTTGAATTGTTTTTAACCCAAGGCTGGCCTTATCACTTCTTTAGAGAAGGCTAAGTTGGTCATTGTAAAGCACTGCAGAACTAAGTTCAATGATGAATTAAATGTTTGAGGAGCATCAGAATAGTTTGCTTTAGCTGGGGCATGTTGAAATGCCTAATTTATCTTAATATATTCATTTGTTAAAGGATGGCAGTGGCAAATAAATTAGTTGTAGCACAGCCTCTGCCATTGTAGACGATTAATCTTTCTTGCAATATATAGAGTGACAGTAATCTGTCTGCATAGCTAATTCTCTGTCTTCCCACACCAAATCAATTCTGCATTAAATGGAGGTAAATAAAATATCTTTAACTTTTAGTGAGAATTTTGGTAAAGTATGCTGAAGATAAGGTTATTGTGTTATTCTCCTCTTCAGACTAGGATAGCATCAGTGTTTTGAATCTTTGTGAGTTAGAAAGTGTCTCTGGAGCCAGCTGGGTGTTCGCTGTGAGAAACACATTGGATCATGATGTGATTTTCACATTTTGAAATGAGAAGATACAACATGGCCACTGTGGGAAGCTATACCAAGTCCGTGGCCATTTCATGGCAGCAGCTTTTATTAGCAGTATTGCTATGATCTCAGCATCTTCAACTCAACTACAAAGGGTTGGGAACTAGGAGGAAGCTATAACTGCAGTCTGCAATTGGCTGGTCTTACACCAGTCATCTCTTTCTTAATAGTGATATCAGCTCCCTCTCAAGCCTTTTTGCTCCCTTCAATCCACTCTAACTTTATAATTTGGCACTTTCCCTTTTTTTCTGATGTTTTTATTAATGTTAGAGATATTACACCTATTTTTAAGCTGAGGATGAAAGAACTGACCTAACAATCTCCACCAATTTCGTTATGTAGCTCTTACAAGATGCTGCTCAAGGTAAGAATTGAGTCTGCTGACTCTCATATAAATACAGCAATGTCTATTACTGTAGGTCCCAAATGGCACAAATCACCACTGTGGTCTTAATCTGATAAAAATGCTCTGTAAGAGGAAGCTACAGTCAAACAATCAAATCTGTCACTAGAGAACAATCAGGAAGCCTCAAAGTGGCTTGGCATGTGCATCAGACATTTACAGTTTTTACACTGAATTTCCTGTTCTCTCTAATATGTCCTAAACATCCAATGGCTGCCCAGGGAAGTGGTGGAATCACTGTCCCTGGAGGTGCTTAAGGAATGGCTGGATGTGGCACTCAGGGCCATGGTCTAGTTTACAAGGTGGTGATTGGTCAAAGATTGGACTTGATGAACTTGGGGCTCTTTTCCAACCTAAATGATTATGATTTTGCGATTTTAACTTTAATGATTTTATGAAGAAATATTTGCCTGAAATTCTATGAACATTTAAAAAATTAATCCATTTTCAACTGCTGTAGATGACGAAGTTCCACTGCAGCAATAAGGCTAACGATTGAGCAAATGTCATTTTGGCATCTGAACTCTACATACTTCGACTGTGGCAGGTCAAATATGGCTCTGGTAGTCACACTTCAGAATTCAAATTAGGTAAGTATATGTTCTTGATTTAAGGATCTGATTCAAAGAAGCTGTTGTGCTATTATTTGCCATCCACTTCTATTGCAAGAATGTGCCTGTGACGCTGAGACAACTCTATCAGGAAGCTGCCTCCAAAAAGACAAGGTCCACCATCAGTGACTTAAGCAAAAAGACAGTGGAAAAGGGATATAAACTTCTTCATTAAGTTTGTGAATCCTATTTTTAAACTGTATAATCTTCCTCATGTGGCACAAACTTGGAGGTATTCTTCAAACACAGTGACAGATGTGTTTGTCCAGAAGGCAGTAATCTTACTGTCCTTGTTGGCCACCGCTGCAGCTTTTCTTAAGGCCAAATAGCAGAGAATTTATTGAAAGATGTTGATGTTGAGGACCTAAGCAGCTTTACAAGCAGGACAAGATGAAGATTGTGTCTGTGATTTATTAGCTGAAACCAACATACAAACCAACATAACAAAGAATGTAGCATGTTACTATCTTAAGACAAGTACTGCATTCATTTGCCATCACCAGACAATGACCTGTGTAGCTGACACCACTGTTCCAGTTACTAAGATTTACAAGTTTTAATGGAGTTCACACATATTATGTGTCAGATAAAAAGCCTGGCAAAATGGTAATTGTGTGTTATTTTTGGCTGGAATACTGTCCTGTGTGTGAGGCACAGGACTGGGACTGAGGCATTGAATTAACTTTCATCCTCTCTTATGTTCACCAAAATAGTTAAAGGCAGATTATTTACTCTCCTTGGGCTTGTTTCCTCATTTATGACATAAGAAAAATTATATTAATACTATCAGGAGTGACAGGAGGTTAAACTAACATTGCTGAACAAGATTGAATTGCAGTATGTAAATACAAAGTATTACTATCATTCCACAAACAGAAAATCTTCTGGGTTATGAAATATTTTTGCATGTTCCTCTCTCTTACAACCTGCCAACTTCATGACATTATGAGAGTTCTAAGGTCAAGCTATATTCCTTTACTCCCCAGTGAGCAAGAGCTCAATGGGCATGGGCTGGAATTGAATGGATCATCATTTTATGATCTTTTAAGAACATTTATGGAAAAAGTCATTCCTAGAACTCCAAAGAATTTTAGAAAAAAAATCTCAGTGGCCTAGAAATAGTCTGCTGATATAAAGTAAATTAATAGTCTTACATTTAAAAATGTATATTTTTAACATAATTATTCAGATGCAACTTCCCTGTTCAGAAATTCTCTAGAGCTGCAACATACAGCAAGAAAAAAATCAGTCTGTACTTGCTCTGTTTCCTTATAATGCTCATTCCTTGAGCATTTCCTATGTTGATCTGTATTAAAAAGGGGGCTTGTTGAAGCTGAAAGATCTCCTTGATTCTGGAAAGGGAAGCACTAAAGCCATATGAAAAATTAATCTGGGAGTTAAGCCATTGAAAGATTAATTAGCTAATTGTAGGTTTAAAGTGAAGAATCTGGAATAGTCACTAGAGGTGTTCAGGTAGATTGTGTATGCTCCCAGCTCATAGTTACATGAAATTTAGCTGCTTAACTCATGATGCTATCCCCTACCAGAAACAGGTATTAGATCAGCTGGATCCTTGGTCTGACCCCATGCAGGGGTATTATATTCTAATGGAGCTGAAGGTAAACTTGGTTTTATTGCTGATGTTCATCTGTCCCAAGCAGACACGTTACCTTTACAAAAGAAAGAGAATTCTTGTATTTTATCTTTTCATGAATGTGTTTTAAACTCTAAGATACCATGTACTTTTACAGTTTTTTTCTCCTGATTCAGGAAGAAACCAAATGAATTTGACCTAAGGTTAATTGATGGCTTGTGGGAGCCTCCTGTGTCAATGCAAATCACATGAAGTAAAGCCCCAGTGACAAAAGACAGAAAGAAGAGCTTACCCCAAGTGTATCCAGAGGCACAAGACAGACTGACTACCACTTACCCTGTTGTTTGGGAATTTTAGTAGCCACAGTCCTTCTCTGTGGCCTGGAGAAAGCTGGTGTGGATGTCAGCTGTTCCCTGTGTAAGCCTGCCCCAGTCAGCCATCCTTTGCATGGCAGAGGGACATTTCCCCCGGGACAGTCTGTGCCTGGGGTGTTCCACCAGGGTGAATCTATTAGAGATTTGACCACCAGGTGGCATAAAAACTATGCAAAATATCACGGAGGTGCTGCAGATGTTATGACACAATTACCTCTTTTTAACAATATTCAAATATTTCGTGATCCTAGATATCAACTTTGAATATTATTTTTTTAAAATTAGTTAATGGCCTTTAAAATTCTTTAATTGGCAATGTGTCCCGTAAGGAAGAGCCCATATTGGGCACAAATTAGTTAGCATTGTTAATCACATCGTGTCATATTCTTATTCATGTTTTCTTCATGTCAAAACCAAATAACTTCATGGATGGGAAGGAAGAGCTTATGTTATATTGATTTGCATAGAAACACAAGCAACCACACTAAGAAGTAAGTTTAAAATTAACTATTATCCATTGTTGCAAACACATTTTATGAAACTATCTCTTAGCTATAATATAACTTTCAATGTTACAACAGAAATTTGTTCAATGTAATGAAATAAGTTCCTATGTTCTTTCTACAGGAAAAGAAAATGGCTTTTTGGCACAATAGAAAGGCAAAGTAAGTGTTCAGATGTGTTATTGGCAAGAAAACAGAGGGCCTGAGGTGGCAGACATAAATTCTTAAATGAACATAAAGATTTTCCTACAATGAGATTCTTGACAGAATTCCATGTAGGTTTTCGGGATCTTTCACACCTTGCTATCATGAACAGGATGTAAGTATTGGAAACAAATTCCCACAATGACAGACATATAGTAGTCCATACTACCTTACATTCTTTTTGAGAATTTCCTTAATTTCTGCTCTTTTTACTTCTGCTTTCTTTTTTCACTTTTCACTCTGCACTACCCTAAGCCCCCATTTTATCATTTTGACTATAGTTTTAAATTATGCCACTGAGAAGTCAGAACTTTTCTTTTTAATCAGTTTTTCTACCTTGACTTCCTTTCATGACTTACTTTCTCTTCCCTGCTTTTGACCTTCCACTCTTTTCATGATCTTATCCTGACACTCTGGCTATTCCTGTAGTATCTTATTTGGTACCCTCTGTTTTCCCTATCTCTTTAACATTGTTTTCCTTGAATTTCTGTTTTAAATTCCTTTCTCTTTTGTTCTCCATATTAATTCTTTACTTATTTTAGACTCTTCTGTCATTTCTGCTACAAGTTGTTTAATCTATTCAACTTTCGTCTCAGCCTCATATTTCTGTATAACAACTGGACTTCTCACCTTCCCATAGAATCCCCTCGTCACCCTTTCTTCTTTGTCACCATTAAGAATTTGTAACAGGTTAGTTTAATCCGTCCGTTATTCATGTCTGATACACTGCTGGATTAATATAGAAAATATAGTATGAAAATTGCTTGCAGCTTTGTAAGTGGAATGAACAGTTTTGAGTATGACACTTTCAGTCTAGACCAATAGTAGAGAAAAATATGATATATGGTTAAAGATTTACAATAGAAGCTCTTCCTAAGGTGAAGTTAATCCAAATAAAGATAAAAAGACATCCTGGGTAATATATATTTATATTTTCACTTTCAGGAAAATCCATTTGCAGACTTTTTTTCTGCAAAAACCAAAATAATTGTTGTGAAGGCATGAAGGTCTCAGAAAGCGCGTACTTCCTGCGAGAATCAAAAAGATTTAGTGGAGCATCTCAGAAGCTCATGAAGTGGCAAAAGTGCCTCATAGCAGTGACCATATCTCTATGTTCCTTGCTTCCAGTGGAGCGTAGGGTGGGACATGCAAGGGAGATGGCTCTTGCTGGTGCTCTCCAATGAAGTCCAGGTGGAGACCTTTGAACTCAATTCGCAAGCATGAGATTAGGTGCGTTAAATAGACCTTCTCTTCTGATGTGCTTCTCCCAAAAAGAGTTGTTTTACTCGGGCGTTGGAGTTCTGTACTGATAGGAAAATTTTAGGTAGACAGAAAATTGATATGAGCTTTAGCCTCTAGGAAGAGATGGTAAAAAAAGGGAGCTGGCTAGAGCAGCTCAAAAGAGAGGATTGTAACAAGTGCCAGTACAGGTGTACAGTGCACTCAGAGGTACTGATTGGACAAGAACAACACTTTAACAGCCCTAAGGGATACAGCACCACTGTTTTACACGTCACTCACACATAAATAGCAGGAGCTTTATTTCCCCATCAGCTAACAAGACTATATTAGTTTGTTCCACAGAGTGCCTTCTCTTTCCATGGGCTATCTGATGCCAGAGGTCAATATCAGGCTTGTCACCTTCACCTGGATTCTATGGGCAAAGTCAGATCATTTGCTGTTAACATTGCAAAGCACTGCATACTCCTAGGACACTGCAGAAATAATAATGTTGATTCATCAAGTGTCTGGAAACACACTCAGAAGTGATTCTTCTTTTTATTTGCTTATTCTTTTTATTTTATTAGATATTTGGGATCAATAAAAGCAAATGCTTAGTCAGAGATAAGCACACCAAAAAAATTACAATAATTTCTTTCATATTCTAGGTGATGGAAAACCTCAGCGGGGAACTTGGAGACACTAAAGGGACTAGCATCAGTTAAAACAGATCTTGTAAAACCTCAATACAATGTGCAGTCACATTTACATTACTCATGGATAACATTTTGCCTGTCTCTATATGTCACAGCATAAACAAGGGTGTATGCAAGTATTACATCACATAATCAGTCTTTCAGGTTTTGTGTTCCCAGTGCTAAAAATATAAAGAAATGGGAATTGTAAGTTGTACAGTGTTGCAGACAGTTTGTCATATCATATTATTTTGATGTCCAGGACAGTTCCTCAGCTGATGGCAACAGTAATATTACAAATGAGCTCATGCTGAAAACCTTAAGTGTGGTGTTGTGTGATGTACTTTGCAGATATCCTCTGATAGCTCTGCATAAGGCAGCGCTGAAGCTGTGAAAATGTGCCAGGGCTATGTTCCCTCCATGGGCATTAACTCAAAGACAGATTTAATACCCTCAGAGCAGACCTGCACTGATGCACGTGCAGCACTCAGAAGGTCTGAACTGCTACAAAATGAGGAGGTAAAGGGATAGCACTGCTTGCTGCTGGCTCAGGTACCTTCAATTCTAGGGCATTCAAAGACTCTAAAGAGCTCTCCTTCATATTTGCTTTTGTCACCTTTTATGCTCTGCCCAAATCTTTTACCGTATTCTAACCCCAAACTTTTTTTTAGACAACCTGATCTTTTACTAGTCCTGTTTTACAGATAATCAATGCCTGCCATTCACATTAAAAAGCAGTTAAAAGCAGTTTAAAAGTAGTTTGGTCGATTACGCTTTCTCCTTGGAGACAGGCCCCCCTCTTCAGGTTTTTGTGTCAGCATTTTTGTCTGCCCATGTGGTACATCCGGTAAAAAAAAGGCTGAAATTTATTTTTAAAAAAATGTATTTTGGATCATAGCAGTGAAGAAAATGAGATGTTTGAAGAGTTTTGAAGATAATTACTTCTTAGTACCTATTTTTCTTTATGTACAAGTCAATGTTCAGCACAAAAAATTTTAACCATCTTTTATATTTTTCTGTGCATCTTTAACATTTTTCTGTACACCTTTCACAAAGCCATTCAACTGAGTGGTGAACTAGGTGATGTAATACAATTTTGATGTATTACTGCTTTGTGTAACCAGTGGACACCTGCCAGCTGAGCAGCTGTAACTTTTTCCTGAGCAGTTTCCTCTTCCAGGTCCATCTGTGGGCAGCTCACACCTTGAGACAGATGAAGCTGCTGCTGCACTGCACAGGGATGGGTGTTTTGCAGAAATGATCCCTTTGCAGAAAAGGCTCCTCAAAAGCAGATATAGTCACAACTTTGGGAACAGTGCCTGTTGTTAATGATGGATGAAAGAGAGATCAGAGAGGTAATCAGAAAAGGATCTTCATTAAACTTCCTTCTGCCCACCGAGATGGATGATATGAACTTCCCAAAATTTATATCCCTGTCTTCTAGAAGGAAATAAGACAAAGACTGGTATATTGTCCCTTGAATCTTTGTTTCAGCTGTTGATGGTCTGTTTTACTCTTATAGGTACTTTTCCCCTCACAAAAAATCATTTTGGAATAGGTCCTATGCTTCAATGGCATGCTGTTTCTTTCGATATTGTTAGTAGTGTCCATCTAATTTCTAAGGACTTCTTTCCATAGTTTCTAGTGGCAGATATTTTTATAGTAAAAGGAGCTTTGCTTTCACTAACCCTTAGAGATGAATCCTTCTCATTACCTTATATACCAAGATTTGAAACAAGCTGCAGCAGCTATTTTGCTTCACATAAATGAGTTAATATCTACAATGCAATTAGAAATATTAAAATTTGGTTCTGGGAAAAAAAACCAACCCAAACTGCTTTTCTAATCTAAGCTTTTTTGGAAAAGTTCATAAAGCTTTTCATAAAGTAACTTAAGTGCCACGTTCTAAACATTTTTCTTAAGAATATAATACTGACTGGAATTAAAGTATACATAGAAATATTTCTCCCAGTAAAATGTGAATAATACTTTGGACATATTTTAAGCAGTCAGACAGTCGCATATGACTGTAATACCAGAAGAGATTATTATGGTCACTCAGTTCAACTGTCATGTAGAACATGGACCAGTAATTTTCACCGTACCTGCACAAAAGTAATTTTTTCTTTAATTTACCAGTCTTTTAGCCAGAGCTTTTCACACATAATTTTTTTGTTCTTTAACATGGCCCCACCAATAAAATACACAGTAGTGAAACTCTGTCATCTAGTCAATGAAGAGTAGATTTATTCTAACAGTTGCAGTTGAATATCTTGCCTACCTGCTCATGGAGAAAAACCCTACCATTTCATCAATATCAGTCATCAATAAATCACTGCTCTTTTTTTTTTCTTTCCCCCTTTTTAATTTTCTTTTTCCTTACATTTGCTTTCTTGCAGAATCTGTTATTTTAACTGAAGCAGCTCCTGCATGTGATTGTCACCTTGCATCATCACTGGGCTAAGACAGCTTTTGTCTCAGACTCATGGAAGCAATGCACCATCCTGCCCTGCCTGAAGAAGCCCCATCAGCAACACAGCTCCTTGCCTCCTGAGGGTCACATAAGTGACCCCAGAGCTGCATCAAGAGCTGCTCCTTGTGGGCAGACCTCCATGGCTGGCTAGAGGAGTCCGGGCTGGCTGCATTGCTGTTACAGCACACACCTGTTAGAGACCCCATGTGGGGCAGGGAAGTGGCTGCACATTCAGAACTGTGCGCACAAAAGAAGACTTGGGCATGGAAAAATCACATCTGTCATGTCTCTTGAGATTACTTTTGTGCAGCAGATAAGAAATATGGGAAAAAAAATCACTGAATGACAGAATGACATGTGTCCTAGGCTGGGAGGAATTGCTCTCTAGAAATGCTTTTTTCTTTCTACTAAGTGTCATTGATGAACTTTATCTGAAATGTATTCCAAACTCTGTAATTATTTAATCAGTATAATCAGCATTTGAATAGAATTTGTTGCTGCTGAAACCTGGAAGCAAAAAATCAGAATATGAAAAATGTCATTAAATAATAAATGATGAATTTCTGTGAAGCAGCATTACCTTATGAAAAGCAAATAGTCAACAGAATTTGCCCTTAGAGGCATGTATGGTTCACAAAATATCTGCCTACCTGACAAGAAAATATCTTCATAACTTTCAGGTTACAAAATCATGCAGTATCACTTTTCAATACAAAACACTGAAATTAAACCATTTTACAGTTTTTCTAAAGTTTCTCAGCTGTATTTTGTCCTTGTAGCTGAAACTGTCTCAACAATTTCTGTAGTTTACTATTAACAGGTCTCTCAGCATGTAATCATTTTATGGCCCACTTTTTCCTAAGTCTTTAATTAGACACAATAGAAGCAGAATTTCAATGTTATAATGCAAAGAAACTTGCAAAAATTATTATTTGTGCAGTCTGGTTATCACATAAAGGAAAAAGAGAAGGTCTCTTTGGCTGGTACAATCAGGTGGAATGTAAAGCTCCCACGCCTGCCTTCAGTAATTGATGAAGTGGGTCAGTGACATTTTACAGGGATGCAATGGAATTGGGCCCTTGAGGATAAATAGCACATGAACTTTTCCTGCGTGCTCTTCAGTAAGTTAATATTGGCAATTCCAATTTTACACTTATGAGCAAAAGTATTGCAGGCTAAGTGAAATTAAGGAACAGCCACTGCTATTGTTTCGGCCGGTTCTCTTCCCTGCAAGCACTATTTAATCCAATGAAACCAGAGACCTGATCTGTCAAAGAAATACATATGACTGGGCTGGTTCTGGGGAGAGGGGAGTGTTCTGGAAGAATTTAGAATTTGTTGTAAAAGTAAAAATGCAGATTTTTAGCAAAAGTGTCTATCACTAACCCATTTGGGAAATATTCTTGTTGATTTCTTGGTGAGGTGGTATATTGAATGGTTGTAAGTTTTCAGGTGCATGTCAGTGTTAACAAATTCTATTAATAATTTAGAATAAAAGGAAATATTTTATTAATGTCATCTGAAATCAATGCACAAAATTAAAATGAAGCATTCCCAATTGCATAACTAAGCTATGGGACATGGTTGGAGTAAACAGGTATTTAATTTTTAGAATACATTGTTCATCTATTTTTAAACATTTCATTTAGGCATAAAGGAAATTCTTTCATGCTGTCATAATGAATATTTAATCTCTTTAGTGTCACATATAACTTTTATATAAACACACATAATTAGCTTTTAGCTTCAACTGAATGAATCCCGAGCTTACTAACGAATCTTCATGAGTGCGTAGAAGTAGACCGTGCTTTGTTGGCGGTATTGGTGGTGGTGAAATAAACAGAGACAGGGCTTAAGCTCAGCTGCTGCTCCAGTGGGTGTCTGCAGTGTTTAATGCTAGAGCACTGCTTTGTATGCTTTGGTTCTGCTGCAGGAATCATTTCCCACGGTGCCCGGGGCTGCTCAGGGGCTGTATGGACAGCACTGCCCTGCTGGGGGGAGATAAGGTTTTAGCCATAGGGACACAAGCCATTCCATGTCACTTGTCCTCAGGGTCAGAGAACCCATTCTATTTGCTAGCAGAGGTGCAGACATACCCCTGTAGGGACTTTTTGAGGTGCAGATTCATTTGTAGGGATGGCTGTACACCTGTGGCTTGCCATGAACCAGAGGGGAGCTCCGTGGATCTCTGCTGATGGATGTCATGGTGCAGCCATTGTCCCTAAAATTGGTTTAAGAAATGCTGTAAGGTTAAATGCAAAGCCTTGGGGACATAAGACCAATTGCTATAAAATAATTCAGGCAAAAATACTACTGAATTTAAGAAAATGTCTTCCACAATAAGGTTTGGGGATCAGCTCTGTTGCCTTTGAAAATGTAAAACCTAAAGTTTAGGGAATGGGGTGTCCTCACAAATAACTGAACATCCATCTACTTTTTCTGCAGCAAGCCACTGTGCTTGGTGTGAATACTCAGGGCCCATATGGACCACACCTCTGGAAATCAAAGGGCTTGAAGGCAATGATGGATTTACCAGGGCAGGGAAGGGAGAACAGTCCCAGCATATACCTTATAGGCAAGGCATATGCTCAGTGTCACACTCAGATCTGCTGTCACCACTGTGGCTGCATCCAGCCCAGGCAGCTTGTGCCTTTCCTGCACATATGGTCAGAGCTGAGTCCCAGGAGCTCATAATCATGGGATGTATACTTTTTTTAAGGGATGAATAGTTTTACTGAGAAGCAATTTAATCAACCTGATGAAAACATTCCGGGCTGGAAAGCTTAAAATGATAATGAAACTGGAATTGTAAGACCACTAGTGAAAAATGTTTTGTTTCTGAGTCCATTTGAAAAGGTAATAAATGTGAAAGAATCTCATTATATTTTAAATTCACTGTGTGGGAACAGACCCAGCTACCTAAGCCTCCTACCTGTGAGCATCTGGTATCACCCTTTATGTGATAAATATATTAAATCAAGATAGCTGGGAATTTAGGAAAATTACTGGGGGCTTTTTCAATTGAAAAAGGCTCATTCCACACTCACCATGCTTTGCAGATGCTAATCCCTTTCCAGAAAGCTTACACCTTAGAGATTTTTCAAATACAGCATAAGAGAAGGATTAGGTAAAGAAAGCTCTCTCCCAGTGCTTTTTGGTGGTATTGGAAGTATAGAAGGATGCATTACCTTATGGGACTGTAACTTCTTCTTTTTCTCTTTTGAAGAGCTTGCCTGCCACTCTGGCATATAATGAAAAGTAATGTCTGAACCTTTGGGTTTTGTGTGTAAAAAATCCTGGGTTTACAACCAACAAAAAAGAATCTTTATAATCCTGCGTTAGGAATGAGTCCTACCTGATAGCACTACTTCAGGCCTATCATCTATGTTGGATGTTTTGCAGGGGCAGGAAAGAAGGGCTAAAGGCAAATGTTCAGTAGATCTTCTACCTAAAAGAGCAAATACTCTATAAAGAAACGCTCTCAGATTTTCACTTTTCCCCTTAAATCATTGAGTCCTATAGAATCTTCACTGCACCGTTTCTACACAATAGGCCATGCCAGAACTAAATTGAAATTAATATTTATTTAATTTTAAAGGGTATTTGGATTTTAAGAGTAGGGCAACATGGGCATGTATTTAAAAACATTATGCATAGGAAGTTATCAAACCTAAATTTTCCTTGGTATAGTTGATCACTATTAGGCAACGAAAGACCTTTGGGAGTATCTAAAATATCCCTGTTGTAATTGCTAGCAGAGGTGATCTCAGTGCCTTTGACAGCCCTCTCAGATGGTTTCCCCAGTAAGGCTGATGGCAATGTCCTCACCAAGCTCCACAGTGCATTTAAATGGAGTCAATACCTTGATTGCTATTAGGTGCGTTATCCAGCATTAAATCCTGTAACCTACAAGGAAAGGCTTTCATATCTATGAAGTAGCCCATAGAGAATTCCAGGTAAAACTGGAATTGTAGTCTGGCCAATAATACCTACAGTATGGTGAGAAAATGGGTATCAGTTATCTTTTATTTCAGTAACCATGAAGTGACAATTCCTGTGCTTGAAAAGACACTGTTATGTATTTTATCAACAAGGTATAACCACTGTTTAAAACTGCTAAAGTTATGAAATCCTACATGAAATACATTTACTTATATTTTTATTAGTTTTGGGGTGCGCAAGTAAAACAATTTCAGGCAGGGCTACCTGACAGCAGGAATATGGAATAGATGATTTCTTGGGGTCATTTTCAGACCATGGTTACTATCAATTTATGATTTCATAAGGTTATTCATGTATTCATTCCTTCAACTCTATCACCAGAATTGGTGGAACTGGATGGAATGAGATTATTAAGGTAAGTAAATATAAGAATTGTAGGACTAAATACCTGTAAAACATCAGACTGAGTCCCCAAAGAATGCAGCAGAGGTGAATATTTGAAAGATAATTCTAACTGACAGCAAGATGACAGCAAGTCATGCTTTAATAAATACAGCAAATTAATATGCTACAACTTCAAAATCCTAACTAGAAATTGGAGTCTGTATGCTTGTGGAATGTAACAGTAATTGTTCCCTTTCGTATATGTGATCACACTGTGCTGCCTTACCTGTTGTGTGTCCTTTAAATGATGAATGTGTTTGTCCCTCACAATCTCATGAGCATAATGATTTGTTTACTTTAGTTCCCTTTCACTGCTAATCCATATTAAAAAGTTTAACCTAGTAAAAACCAAAATCCAATCAGAGAGGTAGCAAGTGTCTAGCAGCCTGAAGCTCAGCTGGCTAACTAGACTGCTTATCCCAACAAATTCTCAGTGGTGCAACTGTTTGTTAAAAGGTTATAGCTTTTACAAAACAACTAACTTCCAAACAAATAACTTCCTCCAGTGAGTCATTTAACCCATCCATTTATTTTTTACCCACTTAATGATGGGTAAAACAGATGATATTTCAACAAATGATATTTCAATAACACTGTTACAATTAAGTGTTAAGATAATATAAATTTAGCATTTAAAAAACCCCTTGAAATTGCTCTGATTTATCAGTCATAATCACTTCTGAAAATTGGCTTGAGATCTGTACTGCAGTGATTTAACCTTGAAAGGAAATGCTTTTGGTTTTCAAGTATTTGAGGTACATCTTCAGAAAGCTTGATGTATTGAAATTCACTCCAGGTAAGAAGAGGAGATGCACTTTACTTGTTCCCAAACTGATTGGAAAGAAAGTTTGATTTATTAGGACCTGATCTTGTGAATCATGTACCCACCTACAGCTTCATAGATCAGGTGTTTGCAACTCTAGATTTGAGCTGAGAATTTAATGAAAGAGGATTTGATGAATTTTATAATTCCTCTATCTGGAAATTAGGTTTCTATACATACCTTTGGGAATAAAAGGATTTAATTTCCAGTTATCTCTCTTGCTATTTTTCTTTGCAGTGTTTAGATTCTAAAAAGTAAAGACTGAAACAGGTACCCGAAAAGCTGTGAAAATGCCAATTTGTCGAAAAGCAAGGGACATAGAAATATTTTGTCTCTATGCTTGTGTTCAATGTCTTCATCCAAACTGAACAAAAACCTGTGTGTATATTTTCTTTTCTTCACCATGATATCTTTTCTTCACCATTTCTTCACCATGATATCATTATATTTACTACAAATAAAATTTTAATGACTGTACCTGTATTTATATATTAGTGGTTTATTGCATTATTTTACCTTTCATATTGAAGTGTGTCCAAAAATTATATAAATCTTTTCATATTATTTTTGCATTTAAAATTTATATATTACTAATGTAATAACACTTTATTGATCTAAATAGTTATTTGATTGGTAATACAGCAACTGACATTTTTCTAATTAAAGAGAGTGTTACTTAGGTATATATGGGAGATCAGGAAGTTTATTTCAATACTACTTAAAAATATTTTTTGGAAAGATGCAAATGTTGCAATATTCTGTTGGACATCAAAAATCTTCAAAATTTTTAATTAGAACATTTTAAAACATGTGATAATAATTTTTTCAGAGCTAATTTCCAAGAGAAAATTTAAAACTACACCAAATTTAAGAGGAAACTACAGAACTGGGATTGAAAAGTAATGAGAGAAAGGAGAAATGAGAAACAAACAGGGTCTAAGAGAACAATATGTGAATTACTTAATGGTGAGTTAATAATTGCACCATTTGATTTGTTTACAGGATGGAGAGAGAAGGGTGAGAAATCAGATCAGGTCCATTTGCCTGCTGACTAAGACTGCAGGCTGCAGTAGACTGAGTGAAGATAATGTGTTATATGTGCTTTTCATGATCCAGTTTTCTGACAACCAGTTTATTCTCTATGCACTATGACACCACTACTGATATACACAACCTCAGAGAATAACCTCAGCTATAATTTGGGATGTGCTGGCTATGAGAAGGAATTCAATACAATTGTATATACAGGATAAATGTTCAAACCTGAGTTAGTATTAAAAGCCACATTTGTTTATCCCTTATGGCGTCAGGTTATTCTTATTTCAGTCTTTACAGAAAGAGCTCAATACATACAGTGTAAATCCACATTTTCCCTTTTTTTTAATCTAAAGAAAATATACATCTATGAAATATGACTCAACCATATATGAGGGCATAGAAAAGCAAAGTGTTATTAAATATGTATACTACTGACTTAATTATAGGAGTTATGGGGAAACTTGAGAAAACCAGGATTTTTTGGTATGTTTTTCTTCTCCTTAATCTAATCAGACAACACTAAAAGCCCAAGAGGTATATAAACTTCAGTAACTAGTTATATTAAACCTGTGTTTACTTAGATGATTTGTATGAGATAAATAAGTAATTACCCAAAGGACATTAAAAAATGGAATATATGAGACTGCATGTGAGCAAGCTAACACAAAGCAGAAAGCTTGACTGGTGCATATTTAATAAGAAGAATTCCCTGTGCTTTTATATCCTCTACCATTCTATAGAAGTCCTTATATCACCTTTATCACCATAGTAACTCAGCACTTTGCAGTCTTCTTCTATTCATCATATTATTTTATCAGTTTAGTAAAAGATACAGTGTTTTCCTGATTATCCACTATTTGGTACCCTGCCTTGTGGGCATCTTGCTGAGAAGTATTGTGAAAAATGTAATAATTCAGCAATTTTCTACAGAACAAAAAGTGATCCTCGGTTTACACTGTTGTATTATCAATTTGTCACTGTATTCCATCACAATATCTAAAAATTAATTAATCATCAGAGCTTAATATCTTTCAAACACTTGATAAACATATCTGTACCCTTCTGAGTTTGAAGAACCAATTATTATGGTCAAAAACCCTGCACAGGCTGAAGACTGACTAAATTGTCAAAACCTGAAATTCGGAAGAGACAGCATTGATTTGGTTTACTAGAGGGTATTTTTTCTATCTTTCTCTATTATAGTACCCCCAAAAGGAGGGAAGCTGCCAAAAAGCATGTTTTGTAGCCCCAGTTTATTACTAAAATATAACAGACTAGAAAGAATAAGAAGGTATTTTCATTCACGTCTATTTCTAACCCTTTGAGATAGACCGTATGAAATGGAATAAATACTTAGTTACTTTACATCAATTAAAAGGAAAGAAAATTTGCAGTTAACTAGTCCAATACAAATAGGAGTGGCAAAGATTATATCAGTGACTAAAAGCAGTTTTATAGATTGGACTCAAAAATTTAGGATATTTGCCTTTCATTTATTTTTTTTTCCAAGATACCACCTTCACAGCTTCCAAATCTGCATTTGGAAGACTTTTATTTATTCATTCTAAAGGAGTGTGCTGAGAGGCTTTGTCAAAAAACTTGAGTTTATCCGCATGAATGCATACATATTACTACTATGGAACAAAGCTGACATTTCTGGGGTTTGATCATTCAAGTGCAGACTGCACATACATGTGTCCTAGCTTTTATCTAACATTGCAAAATACTCTTCTCCTGTGTTACAATACTTCAGGTTGATCCAGAGAAGCGCTTTTATTCTGAATGCAAGCTCCTAAAGTCCACATTTTGATGTGTTTTTATTCTTAATAAACTTACTTTTTTCTATACAATTTCCTTTAGGGTTACTAACAAAGCCTCAGAAAGACAATTTTTTTTTTTTTTAACTAGAAAATGCTATTGGTACATCAACAAATATCTGGTCCCATTAAACCCTGACATAAGAAATTTAATTTAAACACACTAGCTTCTATCCATTAAAATAAGTGTCATGACTTGTGCAGTTTTGCTTCATTAACCTCAAACCTGATCTGTGCTCTCTCAAGGAGTAACCAAGATACCAATAAAAGAGATTTATTTATCATTTATAAAATTCATCCCACAGTTGGTCAGCCAAGAGGCTCACAGGATGTGTGACTGTGCTGATCAGCAGGTTGGGTAGGGCCAGATCCATTGGTCAACGCAGCCTGACAGAGCTTCAGGATTCGTGGATTTGAAAACATGAGATGAGGAGTAACTGGAGCACGTTAAGTCGTTCAAACTATGCTTAAAGTCTTGCTGTGATATTTCCTGCAAATAAAGAGCTAAACACTCCTGGTCTAGATAGATGAACCTAACATTTACAGAAGCCTATTTATCCAGCACTGCAGGCTCAGTGATTCTTTTTTCTGCCTTGCCTCACAAGGCATTTATATGCTTTCTCTGCTGTAGGGACTTTTCCAAGCAAAGTTTTTTCCACCAAGATTACAGATTTCCTTTTCCAACGTCCTCTGATTACTCTTTCCTTACTCACCTGACAGCTGAGCGTGATTAAGCACCAATGAAGAACAGGAAAGGTTCCAACACAAGATTCTTGTGAACAGTTGATATTTAGTTTTAATCTACAGAGAAAGCTGACTTAGCTAAAGAAACAGAGAGACAGAAATAAGCCCAAGTTATATACATGTAAACTTCCTTTAAAACATCCAGTGCTCTTTATGTATTATTTAGTTAGTCCTGTCTTGGCCCTGTTTTGAGCTTAGCTCCACAAGTTTGTTCTTGCTATAGAAGTTCTGATTCTGTTTAAGCACAATGGCAATATTTGAGGTGGATTCAAGCGTTACAGGGCCAACAGTGATGAAACAATGCTGGTTCCAGTTCTCCTGAGCCACACAGGCTCACAGCTCTTAACAAACTTCTTTAGAGTTTCTGCCTCAGTGAGGGTGCCAAATATGAATGCAGCATAGCTCTACTGTACCTAGCAGCAACTGAGGAAAGGACCCTTTCAGACTGTGACTGAAAAGTAAACAAACTAGAAAGTTAAAACTCTATATCTTAAAAGAAAACTTTCCCTCGCAGTAGCCAGAAGAGCTTCCATTTTAGGGTATGTTAATGTGAATTGCAATTATTTATAATTTTGTACAGAATGCAATTTTTAAAAACCCCAAGTCTTAGCTGCTTGTATCAGGAAGTGAGTCAGTTTTGGTCTGCTTTGATTACTTGGCAAGCTCATATCCCCTTGCTGTTACGTACATTTTAGTCTGCATGTCCATCACTGGAACTTGAATATGATTATGTTTGGCCCAGTAGGTTCATGTCTTTTAGAACTATAACATTACTTCACTTGAGCAGTTATTAGGGCTGCAGAGACGTAACTACAATTGCTAAATGGGATAATGCAAAATGAATGAAGTGAGAGAACCCCTGGAGGCTTCTTGATGTTTACTCTTTCAAGTAATGCACTCTGCTAAGTCTGTCAGCTCATCACAACAGAGAATTATTTAGGGAACCGTGTGAACAGTATTGCTTCACAAGTCTTACAGCCACCCAGAATATAAAGTGTGTATTATACAATGCAACTCATAAATAGACATTTCCCTGTTTTCTGCAAACCACTCGCACTGCAATGGCTTGTCTCATCACAGCAGAGCAAATGTGAAAGCAAAGACGTAAAGCAGCAGCACACTGTTGTGCTTTATATGCTATTTGCAAACTATCTACCAGTATAAAGAAAGCTAAATTAACAGGCTCATTATCACTTACATACTTCTGAGAACAGATTAAGACTGTGTCATTTCATTCTTACACAGTATATTTGAATAGGTCAGACACAGTAATGCCACTGCTTAATGTGCTACATGTTTTAACTCCGAATATATTTATGCAAAAATAATTAGCTTCACAGCATTATAGGTGTATGAGACATGTTACAACTTAAGGATGTACAATCCTCATGAAACTATTAAGATCACTTGCAGGAAGAATTGGCACCATGCTTTTGTGGAATTTTCGCACATATGCTTAAAAGACACCCATACAGTACTATTTATTGTTAACAGAAATATTTTTGAAGTGAACAGAATAGAAATGTATATTTGAAGTGAAATACAGTATATATGATTTGAATAGCAATATGATATGAATAGCAATAAAACAATCTTTTTTTTTTTTTTATAAAGGCTAATAGTCCCTCCAAAATAAAGGAAGCTCAACACACATTTTCTAGAGCTCTTCTAACCACTCCAAGGCCAGGTGGAACAAGAAGTATCCACTGAATAGGGAACACTTCTGATGTTCAGTAGGAGGAGGAGCCGATAGGGAGTCACGGAGCAGTCTGTGACCTTCCAGGGTGTAATACGCCAGAAGAGCTTCGCGTGTGCCATGACAGAGTAAACCAAGCCAATGACATTTACCAGGATATACAGTGGCAGCTGCACCCTGATCTCTGGACTGTCAGGAAGCAGAACTTCATTTAATCACAGAATCCCTGAAGCCCCAAAGGGGTCAGGTAGGAAGGAACCACAGTGGGTCATGTGGTCCAACCTCCCTGCTCAAGCAGGTTACAGACAAACATTCCTAAGGATCGTCTGCTTCCAGTTACAGATACCAACATGGAACTTTTAAATGTAGCATTTGGGCAACAAATGTGTCTCCATCAATGGCCTTCACACCATCTCATATTTTATATGTTAAAGCCTACGCACTGTGAAAAGGAAGTGGGAAGAGAAGGTGAATTTTAACTCTAGTTTAAGGAGCTAGAGGTCATAAAATCCTCTTCTTTTGTAAATTTGGAATAAAAAATTGGAACAGGCTGCTTAGAAAGGTTATGTAGTCTCCATCCTTGGAGATTTTCAATACCTACTTGGACAATGTCTTGCGCAACTCCAATTTAATGTTGGCCTTGCTCTAAGGAGATGAGCCTGGATGATTTTGTGAGTTCCTCTCTAACATAAATGGTTCAGTGGCCCTATGATTTTTCGGGGTCAGACAGGCTGCCTGTAAGCCTAACTTTTACGTTTGGCACCAATTACAGATGAAAATAATTCAGTCTAGTCAATGTCTCTTTTACTGGATCAGACAAAGGAGGGATGAGAGACTGCGGTTATAACTTTTTATTGGAAGGTGGCAGTACCGGCAGAGTTGTCTGCTGAAGTCCAGCAGTGAAAGTTTTACCTTTGAAAATAAATTCACAGGTTCCAGAATAATTTGAGGTACACAGGAATGAAACTAATGTAGAGTCTTAGAGCACAGTGCCAGGAAAGTTATTGCTTCCATTTTCTCCTGAACCATGGCATGGAAGGGACAAAGTATGCCTTATTTAAATTCTGTCTCTTCTCTGAAGACTCTGACATACTCATTTTGGAACAATCGGAATCAGAGACTTTGATGTCACTGTCACAGTGGCAAAACATACAGATTAATATTTTCTTACTTTTATTTGCTGTTACTGTAATTCTTTCCTTTCACTTATATCTTATTCCACTGATGTGTCTGAGAACAAACTGTTAATGTACTTACATGTTCTGGGTGACAAAGCTCCATTGTGAAGCAGTCAGTTTGGTATTCTATGTTTAGCATTGCTGTGGCTATTTATTATTTATTCCCATCTCATCATCCTATTACAGGCAATAAATATATAAAATTGCAGAGCCTGATGCGTTCCTTGTCTGTCCCCAAAGTCAATACAGTCAAATACATATCCAGGTGAATGATGAAATATTAAAATAAGTATGCAACAAGCATCCATAGGAAATGCTACTTCAGTCTTCAATCCTGTGTTCAGACAGAGAAGGCATTCCCTGATGAAAAAGCTTCTTAGCATCAACCTTTGTTGCTGTTGACATGTTCTGGGGATGAGGATGAGGATATTTAATTCAAATGTGCAGAAGAAACCATAATTTAAGCATTTCTTTTTTCCTACCTCTTAAGGAAAACCACAAAACTCTAATTACAAGCCAGCTTTTCCAGGGAGAGAAAGTGTAGTTTACATGCTTCTTTCACATATGGCATTATTCCCCACTCCCCTTTTTTCCCTTCTGTTGATGAAAGGACTCTTGTATTCTTTCTTCTCTCTTAGCACAATTTACTTTTCCAGGTCCGATATACATTTACTAACTCTTGTTTATCTAGGTGACTTTTAAGAGCTTCCTTAAAAAAAGCTTCTTTTTTTCATGTCTTGCTATTTAATATATTAGTCTCACAATGACTATGTGAAATGAAAAGTTACTATAATTCCAAAGTAGGAAACTTGGGCACCAATCCTACAAAATAACAGAGCTGCCTGGGGTAGGAGTTGGAGATATAAATCAATGAGGGGATTTTAACATCTTCCACAGAAGACCTTAGTCATCAAATAATAGTTTGTTCCATGGGGATCTGAGTGAATGAAGGAGGTACAATCCAAACCTCCTCTGGATTTTTACAATCCTTCCTCCACAGGAAGCTGAGCAGCTATTTAGAAAATAATGTCACTGGATCAGGGAAAGCACACCTAAGCCCTTTATGCTTAAGCAGAGAATGCATAAGGAGCTCAGGCCTCTCAGTTCAGGGCAGATTCCTCTTATGAGATGAGACAGCTCCATCACATGTGGCATTTTTAATACATGGGACATGGGTTTCTCTATCTTTGCAGATTCCTGTGGCTCCTTCCAGCTTCCTCTGGCTCCTGTTCCCTGTCAATAATGTGATGGTACTATTATCCTTTGTCACTCTTCTAGCTCAGTGTCCAGAGCCCCAAGCAACTCTGTTAGAATACAGAGAAATAATAATAGAATCTGCAGACTGTGTCTGGCCTTGTCCTAAAAGCATTGTCCCCCAACCTTCCAGTCGCTTGCTATGTGAATTCAAAAAAAAGCATTTTCTTTTAACGAAAAAACCCCAACCAACCGACCAACCAACTAACCAACAAAAAAGAAACCACCATCAAAAAACCAAAAACACCAAAATCAAACCTAAGCTACGGAATGAGTGAAATCGGTATATTCTTAATGAAGCCTCTATTTAACTTCGACATAAACCTAAAATTTGGATGACCTAGAATATTAGAAGCTTTTTTAAAAGAACCCATGCCCTTGCTTAAAAATTTAGAAGGTTCCTTCTGTAAATACACTATGCCACCACAGTGCGGAGAACATGAACGGCAACCCACTGCTTTCCAGATTGCATAACAGTTGTTTTTATCACCTGATAAAAAACCCACAGAGATTGCAAGGAGAGATTCAAAACTATAATGTATGACAAGTCAAATGTTTCACGTATTTACAACACAGTCAAATCTAAGCAAGCAAAACCATCAAAACATCTCTGGCACCACCTACAGAAGTAATTCAGTATTAGCATTAAATGTTTTCTGTTGAAGGAAAAAAAAATTAAAAAGGAATAAAACCAGAAAATTGAAGAGGAGGGCTCCCCTCCCCCCAATAAAATGAATAAATAAATCAATAAACAAATAATTCCAGGAACTAGAGCTATATGGATGCTCAGCCCCCTACTGATGAAGGGTTGCTTATTAGTAGCTGCTATGCTTTCCATGCAGCATATCCAAACTCCAAAGTGTGCTTACATGCTTGTGAATGTTCTCCAGGAAGTGATTAAGTGACAAGATACAATCTGTAATATGTGGAAATCAGTCTTTCCTGTGAAGAATTTACTTTCTAGTACTGGAAGTCTACATATATAGCTTAATCACATTTTCACAGCTGGATTTTTGAATAGAGCCTCATTAAACTGATATAAATATACACCATATTGTTGTGTATGTTTTTGGTTTTTTCATCAGCATCAAGATCACTTTGGTGCAGAAGAATGCTGTTTCATTATATCCACTCCAGCTGTGCTCTTCTTCCAAAGTCCTAGCACTTGCCAAATATAAAACTTAGCACTTGCTCACAGCAGTAAGTTGGTAAAGTTTGACTGAATGAAAGATAATATGAGAACAGAGTAGGTAAGGGAAAGGATATAATGGACTTTCGAATGAAGAGAAAATTTTGGTCACAAGTATTTTTTGTCTCTCCTGTTCACTAAGGGTGCTGTGGTTATTAGCATAAACCAAATAGACACTACTAACAACGAAAGGGAAAAAATGTTTTGACCAAAATGACATACAACAGCAGAAAGTCCCATGTAACATTGTCACGGTTGTGTAAAGAGGTTAGAAAGAGCAGGTTATACAGTTGACATTGTGCTCAGACCTCTATGAGGAAAGTATTTCACAGTAGCAGTGATTGGAAAAGTTCAGTAAGGTCTTGTGCTTTAGATATGGGTATAAATCTTAGTGGAAAAGAAATAAGATAATGAGACCAGTGATATTAAAGGCAAAGTATCTCTTTAATTTCATCAGGGTCAGATTTCATTTGTGAATTCCTTAGAGGTAAAACGGTATTTTTATGTCTTCCAGACATGGGGTCGTGGTACAGCCATGAAAGCAGGAGTCAGCGTAGATCCTTAGGGGTTTGCAGTCCCAAAGGACCCAGCTGCTGGGCTGGATGCCCTGGGGTCAGCCAGCGCACTGCTGGCAGACAAACACCTGACTGGTGGGTCTGGTTTACCCTTTGAACTGCTCGTGCTCAGCTGTGTCAAGTGTGCAGCACCTCTGTTGTTCACCTCACTAGGCACTTCAAAAAAAGAAGTAAGGTGTGAATATACTTATAGAGTATCTTAGCTAAAATCTCTGGTTTTCAAGATGTTTTATAATTTGCCAGCTAACACTTTTATCCCCAAAGTTATTGTGTAGTCTCCAGGTAGGTATGAGATTCAACAGAATTGCTGTATGTATTCATATTACAATTTATATGTTCTTTACAATTTTTATGGGTACATAAAATGTCTATAAGCATTCTTTATTGATACGCTTTATTGAAAGTAGCTCCCTGATGAAATAATTTCAGTTGATTGCACTGATGTAACTCAGAGGGAAATTAGACTTGAGACTGATTTTACATCATTGCATTTCCTCAAAGATTTTTCTTTTTTACCTTAAACAAATTATATATAACCATTACATTTTGAATTGAATGAGTAATTATTAAAATGGAGATTGTTATGATCCCATTAAAATAAGCCTCTTCTTGTAATACAAGCAGTGATTCACTGTTCACAAGTGGGTTTAGACCACTGACGTTAAATGCTAATCCTTCCGCCAAACCAGAGCTAGAATGATTTTCTTTGTGAGCTGCAATATAAAATTCCAATAAACAAATGATTTCAGCAATGTAGGAAACTCACAACTAGTGAGACCAAGTCCCATATTGTCACGGAGGGCATTGGAGAGCACACAATCCCATCCAGAGTGTGGGGCAGTAAAGGAGAGCTTTAGCCAACAGACTGCAGAGTGCTATCCAGGAAGGATCCAGGCTCATGTCATGGAAACAAGGGTGGAAAAGGAAGGGCATGACAATCTCATTTGTCAGTGGGTTCTTCCAGGTGCAGCATGTAATATTTTTACCAAAAGCAACATGCTTTTGTTTGTGGGTGAACAGTTGGGTACCAGCGACATTATCTCCTTCTGCCCAAAAAACCCCAAAAACAAAACCGAAAAACCCAAACAAATCTGTTGAATGGCTGTAACGGAAAAAAAAATGGAAAAACCAATCTCTCATCTATTTTCAGTTCATTTGCTTTGTTTTTTCTCTTCTTGAGGAAGAAATGTTTATGTCAATCAGACTCTAGTTATCTACTCTATTTTATTATGTCCATAGCAACTATTGTTACTTATTCTGGATTTATCTAGTGTATGCAAGGTTGAAACGAAAAGTTGCTGGTGAAACCGCAATTTCTTTCATGACAAGAGGTTTTTGTAGAGAATAAGTCAGTTTTGTATGCTCTAGGTGGATTTCGTTCAATTAATTTGACATGTCAATTAATATGGGCCATAAAGAAGGTTTTGTTATTGCAGCAATTTAAAAATTATTTCCCTTGATTGAGAAGATGATTTTAAATTGATCATTTGGCAGTTAAGAGGTCTGCCAGTTAAAACCTGGCTTCCTGCCTTCCATGGAATGGGTGTTTTTTGGGATGTTATGGAAAATGATTTTCACATAACTGTTTTCCTAGTGAATTCATGGATTTGCTGTAAATGTCACTAGTGAGAGGGAAGTGTTCTTATACTCTTGACTGAGTGGTTTTCTGGCAGACTTCTTAGCAACCCTGCATACTTTCAGTGACAGAGTGTTGATTTTTAGTCTTCCTATGAGATTGGGTAGGGATGGAGAGAATTGTTTTCTTTTACCCTTTTCTATTGTTTGGAAGCAAGTGTTTCCAACACTGCTCTTGTCATATTGGCAATGAATATTATGCTTTTGTTTTAAGAAGCAGATGCGCTTTAGAAACTTTTTTACTGATTTTATAGTGAGGTTATATTATGTTTTCTTCTTCCCTTTTTTTTTTTTTTTTTCTTTTTGCCTTGGAGTCCTTTTAGTATAGTATGGTCCTCTAACAAAACATTACAATTATATCACAAATTCAATCAATGGGCTTGAAAAGTAAGCAATGAGAAATTTGTATGATGCCACAATCTGTGACTATGGTGATTCATGCCCCGACAAAGAAGATGACTGGATTTAGTGATAATATCCAAGTGGAGTATTCCACTAAACTCATGGCACTGACTCACTCACTGCTTGATTAGATATGGCACACAACAGCTCCAGCGAGCAGAGAGGCAGCCTTCAAGGATAGCTTACAAGGCTTTTCTTATCACAGGCCTTCAGAAATCTCTAGAAGGTAGCTGATCCATTCTTACACTTCCCACTGTCATCTATATCTCATTTTTCACTGCATTGGTACTTTATAGTTATTCCAACATGTGTGTACAATAGGTAGATGTGCCACTCTTAGGCACACAGGTTTACGTTAGTTTTTAGCTAGTTGTGGTCAGCATTAGAAAGAGTTATGGGTTTCGGAAGTTGCTTGTGGATTACATACTTCTCTGAAACTTAAATCCACAAATATGCATGTGTGCAATTCAACTGAAATATTTTTCAATGTATTTCTGATTTCAGAAAGACTGGAAGTATGACAAATCTGCATCTTGAAGCTGAAAATTAATAGTTTTTCAAAACCTGGGAGCTTTAAAGGGATATTTTCATCCTTCTTTATCCTGAAGTTTGAAAAACTATACTGCTTTGTGTAGAATAGATGGTACGTGTTAATTTACAGTCTCACACAGCATATTGCTAATAAAAATAGGATAATCAAATTACTCACAGCCTCTTGGAAGTGAAATGGCATCTCAACCTAAATTAGCAGAAAACAGCTGGAAAGAGATTTTATTTCAGAAACTAAAATACTGAAATGACTTATATAATGATGAAGAGATATTACAGGGCCTAATAAATCATCTGGTAAAATTTGCCATAATAACATCACTTTCTAAGATGTTAAGATTTTAGGCAATTTTTTTGCTAAGCCTAACACAAAATTTATTGTAATTTAAGCCTTTTCTAACTCCAAGGGGGAAAACAGCTCACTCACGTCCTCTCTTCAGCAGCCTTTCATAGATCTGAAATGTTCCATGTTGTGGCTCAGACTTCTCTTTCTTCCACTCAGCAGCTCCCCCATATCCTTCACGAAGAGCAGAGCTTCAAACCTGCACAGCACTTCAAGAGAATTTTGAAGAACAGGGAAGATTATTTGTCATGTAGGCTGTGACTCTCTTCATGTGGTACCTCAGGAGCATAATACCACTGCGTTAACATCCATTGTATTGGCCATTATAATCGCAAAATATTTCATTTCTAAAGCTGACAGCTTTTTAGTTCTCCATTCTGTACAACCGAAGTACATTGTCTGAGTCAATCTTTCATTTACTTTGTTTAATATCATAGTTTTTTAAAACGATTTTTTGCTTGTCAAGATCATTTTGAATTCTATTAGTCTTTCAATATATGTTCAGTCCTTCCCTTATTGAACATCATTGTCTGCAATTTTCTCGTCACTTATTTGCAATTGTTCCAATTCTTTGATTTATTAGTACTGTTTCTTACAACTCTAAAATGAATCTGACAAAATGATCCTGCTTCTGCTGATCCCTGAGCAGCTCATTCAGTCTGAACTACAAAGTTGAAGTATTTATAAAAAACCATTCACAAAACACTGGACACACTCCTGGACACGGAAGACAACATGATTTTCCTGTGAGTAATATACAAGTAGAATTAAAATAGTCTAAATGATTGCATGAATAACTGATTTTTAATTTTGGCTAATTTTTTTTTCTGATAGCAAATACTTGTTTTAATTAATATTTTTTCCTATTTTATTCATTTTCATTAGATTCTGAAACCCATGACAGTTACTACACTACTTTAAAAGAGAAACCTTACAACGAGAGGGTTAAATACCAAAATAAGGTCACTAAGAAGGCTGTGAAATCATCAACCTTAGAGACTTTCAAAACTCAACTAGACAAGGTCCAGCACAGATGGATCTAATTTTCATCTAGCCCTGCTTTGAGTAACAGGTTGAACTATACCACACACAGAGTTCCCTTTCAGTCTGTATTTTCCTTCAATTCTGTGTAAATTTAAGGAAGGACGTGCATATTAGGATGGAAAAAAACAATAATTTGCCTACTTGATAATTGTCAGTATCCATTGTTCCAAAACTCATAAGCTGGTATTTTTGTGCCTGGCGTGCTTGTTAAGCACACAAATAGATATGTTTCTGCCAAAGGCAGGATGGATGCAATTCTTGAACATCTTGCATAATGTAACAGCACTGCTGGGACAGGGGCTGATGTCCCATGAGCTGGACATGGAGTCCTGGACAGTGGGCACGGAGGGGGAGGCATGGGGGTGGCAGGCAGGGACCGCCAGGCCCAGCACATCTGGCCCTTACATTCCCATGTAGCATAAAAACGTCACCCACAGTACAGATGGCAAAGCTTCAGCATCAGGATGTGAAGGCACCGCCCAGCTGCGCTGGGAGGGAGCCCTGCCCTTGTCTGACCAGCCCTGAAACCCTCCCTCAGTGAGCGCATGCCAGCGGATGGAGGGGCTGGAGCCCAGGGGATGGAGGCGGCAGCTGTGTCTGCAGCAGGCAGCAGCACCAGCTCTGAGCCAGCTGCACCTGCCTCAGCCTCTGAGCTGGGTCTGGGACCGAGGCTCTGCTCTGGCCCTGTCCATGCACACAGCCAGGAGGGGCTCAGTGCATCTGACAAACCTGTACACACGGTTTGGTTACCAGAAGGGAGGGGAGAGTGACGTTCAGCTGTGTCACCTGAGCTCAGGGGCTGCAGGTGCCACTTGGGGGGCTGTCAGAGGTGCTCTGCTTGCAACCACACTCTCATGTTCACAATGGCATTTGGCTGCCTTGTCATAGCATTTCTTCTGCCAAAGTGTCCCAGCATGCCTTTATTTTATAATGGTTTCAAAAACTGCCATCCTCAGCTCATACACTTTGATAAAATAATAAAGCTTTATTCTTTAGCCACTAAGAATAAAGCCACTAAGGCTTTATTCTTCACTAAGAATTTATTCTTCAACTGCTCATCCTCCTGAGTCTCTATGTACTACGGTGTGAAAATCTACACCAATGAAGGGCACAATTCTGTTGAATTAGCCTTTTTTTATTATTATCCAAAGCGTTTTCCCTTTTTTAATGACTTCACTGTTTGCTCACCTGGCTGCGTCCAGCAGGGGATTGACACCACGTTCTTGGAACTACATACTGAATTGTACATGGACTGTCCCACCTAAATCAGTGTCCCTGGGGTTTGCTAGAAGCAGTTGAAAATTCTCTGGTAAAGCTTTCCTAGTAGAAAATAGTTTAAAATTTTTACCTTCCACCTTCCTTCTGCAACCAACCATCCTGTCTGAGAGATGAGCAACAACCTATGGGAAAAATCTTAGAAAATTCACTTTTAACAAATACTCTGTGAAGGAGTGTGTGTGAAACAACCTGCTTCCAACTTCCAAAATCTCTTTGAAATGTACTTTTAGTGTATCTGAGCTTGAATTCACTGAGCTGAACAGCTTTACTTTTGCTCAGGGCCAGTGCCATGGTTAACTAATGATCAGCCAGACCTTCTGAAGTAAAAAATTGTTACAGTTAAAATTTATGAAGAAAAAACAGAGATCAACACATCAATTATAAGCTATAATTTACAGCTATACAGACACTCAGTAATTCCAGTCCACCAGCTTTTCACATCTATTTTCCACAGGAGGTGTGTCAGCATTTCCTGATGGGGCTGTCTCTCAGCACACACTGTGGTCTGCCTGCCTTTCCAGGCTTGTTAACCAGAAGTGACTAAGGTGGGTTATCCCCTGGACCGCAGTCAAGGTGATACTTCCACAGATTTAGCACCTGCAAAAGTTATTTGATTACCCTCTAGTGACTCCAGTTTCTAGAGGAAATGATTTTGCTAGGCACAGATTGCAGCAGTATTAATGGTTCATTCACTTACTGCCCTGGAATAACACCTCTCTCAGGATAGTCCAAGGTGCGAGCAGAGTGTTTTGACACCCATGTATTCTCACGTGCTCTAATTCTCCACATGAAGAGATTGCCTGTATTAGGTCGTGTTTACCATGTGGCATTGCTGATAATGCTGTGAATTAAATTAGTTCAGATTAGCCTAGTTTGCCTGTACAGTTCACATTCTCCCCACTTGGCATGTTTTGCCTTCCCTTAGACAATCTGCATAATTATAAACCTTCAGCTGATTCCTACTACATTGTGAGAATTGTTGAAATCTCATTGCCCATTTTGGAGCTCTAGCAAATGCAGTAAGCAGAAGTCTGGATGCTCAAATCAGCAAAATATGACATAGCAATTAATCCTCAAAAAATAAAATAGAATTGATCAAGAAGAGACATGGATGAATTAAGTAAAAAATCGAACCAACAGAGGCAGAATAACATGTTTTTTTTCCTCCACTCTTTTCAGTGAGGTTAGCAGTGAATTTTTGCTTCCTTACAGGATCATTATGAATTTCAGATTCCAGCATCTTTGTATTCCTCCCAGTAAGACTGCTCTGTACAAGAAATAACAGTGTGCTCAGTGCAACAGTAGTAGAGGATGAGGTTAAGAGTATAAGATTTCTAAAAGAGCAGAAAAAGTTTGACCATGAAATAGCGAGAAAATTTGAATTTTTATTCCATACTATCAGAAGCTAACAGGTGAGATTACAAAGATAGGAAACATTACAAAACAAATTAGCCTCTGTAGATGAAAACAAAGGACATGCTATAATTACAAAGAGGTATTACCAATAAATTGCAAAAAAATGAGGCTTCATTAGAAGAAAATAGAAGTGAGGGAAAAGCTCACTTTTGTTTTCAAAGATTCATATTTTAAATGTTTACTTAACTTTTTACCTCTGCTGGTAATAAAACAGCTGCTGTCCAGGTATCTCTTTTAACCTGCAGGCTAGCCAGACCAGAACACTGGATCAATACTAATCATGTCAAATGAGAATATACCATAAACTTATTTTATCCTACTAGAAATATTGATTTATGAATAATTCATAAACATGTAAGATTAGTATTCATCCAGTGCTACATTCCAGAGGGCCCATTTTTTATTTTCAAGCAACTGTCCAACTTCTTATTTCCCCTTTGGCTTCAGGAATTTTAGAAATATTTAATTCCCAATTCAGGAGCATCCAATACAGATTTGATCAATAACAATTTTACCAATTTTTAGTCAAGCTGCCACTCTTTATGTGGGATGCACTAATTAAAAAAAAAAAAAAAAAAGAAACATTACACTGGTAGAAATACAATGTTGTCTTGAATAATTAAAACAAAATGTGTTACAAGGCAAAGGTTTCCTAAAAGTGGCACAGACTTATTGGAATAATGCCCTGGAATAAAAATTTTAAACATACATTTGTGATATGCAATGAGTATCATACAATACTGTTCATGCTGCTTTTCCTGCATCTGTCTCTAAAAGATTATGACATGTTGAAGTTATCAAAATGGATGTGTTTATATAAAACTGACAGTGATATGCAGTAGAGACTAAACCTCTCTGAAGATCAAACAAAAATGGAAGATATACTTCACAGGGTATCAGAAGAATTATGGCTTTTTTGAATTAAAAAAACCCCAACAAAACAACAACAACACAAAGAGAGAATTGAAATACAAAACTTGTGGATGCTTTTTTTTTCTGCATCGTAATCGTTCCCAGATAGTTGCACTAGCTGAAGTGTGTTTTTAGTTGTTAGGTGATTAATTTTAAAATTTCCTAGAAAAGGTTGAGACCTTACAGCCAAAAGGCTGCATGACAAGGAAACAATATTTTGTAAAGGCTTTCAGGCTTTCATGGTATTAGGTGGAAAACAGTGTTTAGACTGCCTAACAGTGGTAACCTTGGAGTAAGTGTCTTGTACAAGGAGTCTGGTTTTATTTTACAGTTAAAGCTGATTTTGTCAGAAAGGCAAAATTGTAAATTGCTGAATAAAAATCAGTTATTTATGACACCATTGTAAGGAATATTTCTCCATGCAATGAAATTTAGTATGGCAAAGTGGTTCTCCAATAACTGTGCAAATAAAATAAAATTAAATTAAATTAAGAACAATTAACCATTGTTAACCCTTTCAATTCTTAAAGAATAAACAGTTAGAAGTCAAGATCTAAATTGCATATTTTAATTGCCTATTAAACTTTAACAGTTACATACTAAATATGCAAATGTCAAATGTGAGAGACATATATTTAATAAACCATGGATGTTTAAATTTACAGTTTTAAGTAACCTACCACCAATGAGTAACCAGAAAAATAATTCAGATGAAGCCTTTTTGCAGCCACATCTAATGTCTTTGTAACATATTTCTTCAGTGACTTAGAATTCATTTAACTCCATAGCAGAGTGTGTTTTCTTGCTCCAAGGTAAATTTAATATTAATTCATGCTCTCAGGGAAATAGTAAGTGACCCTTTGCTTCCCATGCTAATGGACACCTGCAGGTGGGGAGCAACAGCTATCTGCTGACTGAGAAAAGCATCTTCTCACCTCTCTCTCTGCCCCGAGAGACATCCCTGAACTCTGTATGTGTTGTTTTTCTGTATAAAAAATAGTAATGCTAACTAATCTTTCTCAGATATTTTCAAGGTCAGTGAAAGGATAGTCATGTACAAGAGTAAAGCTTTAGGATTTAATAAAATTTGTGGCAAACAAAGCACAACCAATTGTACAGAAATATTATTCAGGCAGCCCACTAGTCATTTTCACATCTCTCCCACCCAAGATGAACAGCTTATTGGCTGTGGTGAGATACAGCACCCCTTTCCTACTTGGAGTCTTCCAGCACTTGCTGCCCACCAGGAATTCATACACTGTGGGTGTGCAGCTTCTCTTCCCAGCTCGCAGGAAGAGCAAGGGCAGTGTCTGACAGGACCTGAAGACAACTCCTTCTATGCTGCACCAAATTGGAGGACATCCTGCAGCAAGTGTCTTTCTCACCCTTCCTGTGATGGTGCTGTATTTAATAGTGTGGTTGTGACCTTCTCTGTCACCACATTTCAAACATTTCTGTTTCTAACATGAAAATGTGAAACTTAACTACTTGTCTATAATTTTGTTATCTCTGATTCTTTTCAATTTCAAAAAAAACAAACAGAACTGGTTATTGCTAGAGGCTGTTGTTAAGATGAAGGCTACCCAAATTTTATTGTCAGAATTTTGGGGATGGAATAAGACTGGGACACACACACACACACCAGGGAAATGCATATATAGTCAGAGAACAAATGGGGGAAATCTTCTGCTTTACTGAGGCTGGTGCTCCCTTCACTGCTTAAGCAATGCCCCTCCTGAGGATCACAGCTAAAGTCTCTCTCAGGTGTTGCCCTCAAACTGTAAGAGAATTTTAGTCATAACTTTGACCTAAGAGTTGTAAGCTGAACTGCTCTACTTTTTGTAGTTGAAGGAAATGAGAACTTTTAAGGTAATGCTAGTAGAAGTTCTCACATTGAAAGAAAAAAAAAAAAAAAGAGATTCTCATGTTGATTTTACTATTTTTGATGTATCCTATACAGATTTGCTTTCATGTTTTGGAAACAACACCAAAGTTTGTGCAATTCTAAGAGTCAAAATATTGCACAAAATCCCAATACAACTTTCCCTTTTATTCCAGAAAAATAATCTGGCTAATTTCAGACATAATTTTGGTTGGGAAAAGCAGCTCAGAATTTGTAACAACTGTAATATACCTATTCAGACCAAAATTGCAAACCTTAAAAATTCATCCATTTTTCATAATACCTTTACCAGCAATGTCTTTGCCAGAGCTTCAGGCAAAGTTTCACAGTGGGACTGACACAAGTGAAACAATAACACAGCAATACATACAACATTGATGGATGTTCAGAAACACCTGTGCATTGAGACTTAATTTGTATTCTCACAGCGAAAGATTCAGATATCAAGAATATTGAAACCAACCAACAGTGGAGCATTTAATAGTACAGAGTAAATAATGTGTTGGAAAATGATGATATTCTGTATATTTTAAGGCTCCAGCTTTCTCATGTGTTAAAGTAATCAATCCCACATGCACTATAAATGTCAATTACTATATATGAAATTTAATGTAAATTTTCCCTTTTGCAACAAGAAAACAATATTCTGTAAACCTGGAGAAAAGCCACCACACCATACTAAAATGTTTTCAACAGTCATGCAGGAAAAACCTATCAACAAATGCAAGAGTAATGATCATTTAAGCTGTTACAAAAAGATTAGTGCTAGTCCTTCCTTGCTATATGCGTATAGTTATTTTTACTGTATATATTAACATTCATCACCTTACAATTTCCCATGTACATGCATAATTATAATCAGGAAAGAAAGAAGATAATTTTTAAACTTTATGCAAATACCAAAGCATTTTGCAGCACAGTGTTTTTTCCTTAAAATTGTACAGCAATCTTTTGAAAAAATAACATACTTTTAAATCTAAATTTTTGCTACTGTATCTTTTGACATCTTGTTTCAAAGATTTTTTGGTTTTAGCCCAAATATTATGAACATTTAAACCAGTGCTACTCATTTTTAAGCATATTTTTCAGTGATTTCTCTTTCTGTTTCTTTAGTAATCCAAAAAAACTGTCCATGTATTTCCAGTTTGATACTTTAAGAATGAGTTAAGATTTAGTCAAGTGTTCCTTAAAGCATTTCCAAAATATATATCCTTTATTAACATTTACAGGCAAGACAAAATACAGTGGAGAGCCTCACTGCAGAGTACTTTGATGTCTAGACTGTTCACCAAGGTTGGAGAGATCAGAGAGGATTGACTGCAGGTGCACCTTGTCCCACCAGGCTGGATTTCGAACCAGGCTTTCTCACTGTCCAATAATTGATCTCTTTCTCTTGGGCCCTTGACAGGAGATAGCAGGAACAGGCTGCCCAAGAGGATCTAAGAGGCTGCTGCTAAGTACACTCCAGTGTGGTGAGTCTCAAGCTCGTGCCTTAGCCAGGCCAGGACTGTGACTCCAGTTATGTAACTTTCTAAATGAGGGTCCCATTCCTTAAGCTGTGAGTTATCAGGAGGTTCCCTCCATCTCTGTCTGACCATTATGGTCAGCAGTTTCAGCTCAGACTTGATAAATGTTTACCAACAAAAATGTTACTCAAAAGAGCTTATACCTAAAAAACAATCCAAACCAACCCAAACCAAAAACCCCCAAAATACCAGTTCCAATCAATTATACACATATTTCCTAAAAAAAAAAAAAAAAAAAAAAAAAAAAAAAAAAAAAAAAAATCCCATTCATCCCCACTCAAGAAGACAAGAAAGTAGATAAAGTATTCATACACATCTTATTTGTCAGGCTTTAAGGTAGCAAATCAGATTGGCATGCACCTATCATTTTGAACAGGGACTAGATAGTCCAGTTATTTGGAACATGGTATCGAAATCACATTATTTATGTACTTTGCTTCAGGAGATGACCTGGGATCATTAAAAGCTTGGAAGACACTGAAGAACTTCAACCAAATTAGCATTATTGCTACTAAAATTTTTAATGAGTTAAAAAACCCAACTCATTAAGTTGGGACTTGATCCCATGTCTTTCAGCAGGTTGGCTTAGGCTATAAATACCCATTGGGTTCAGATCGTCTTCTGAAAGGAAAATATGGACTATGGTTTTTCTGCATCTCACCAAAGGTAAGTGAATATCCTTGAAGATTAGCCCCAAGAAGAACACACTGTTGAATTTGTCCTGAAGGATTCATTGAAATTATGATGTTTGTATGGGAAAAGAAAGTACATCCAAGGCTTTTTTAACAGCTGTGTTCTTACCAGGATGTCCCACAGCAAAACTCACCAAGTGATGTGTGGTGGGATGCTGGGACATACAATTTTTTTGTTCTTACAAGCTTCACAAAGTAACTGCTATTTGCCTTAGAGACAGCACTGGAATAGATTTGATCTGGACCTGCAGAGCCTTTACTTTATTAATTATTCCTTCCTATTAGCTTGTAGTACCAGAATAACGTATTCTGTCTTTATAAACCAATTATTTTTATCCTTCTGAAAAATAAGAAACATAACCGACACATTGAAAAGACAAGCAGAATTCTGATGTTGAATAATGACAGTATTGTATAGACAAGGTGGTGTCCACTCCATTGTGCATAACAGGTTTCTAATTTACTTATAAATGAAGTAGATAACCCTAAACTCTCATAAAGGAAAGACATAATCACTCCTGCCTGAAAAGTAGGGTGGCAGGGCATAAAATCCTGAGATGAACTCAAAATCAAGAAGGGAAAGCAGAATGCGGGCTGACTTGATTTCTTTCTTTGCTTTAATGAGAATGCCCTCTCCTGCATCTTCAGTTTGCTTGGAGCCTGCAGGCAGAACTAGAACTGTCAGCCTTTGAAGAAGGTGGAGTTCGCTGCTGTGAGAATACCTTCAGAAAGGCCAAGTCACAGCCACTGCCCAAAAGTACAGACAAGGATAAACAGAGGGTGAGCCCTTGGTTCTGTGTCCAAAAAAGGAGCCACTCAGTACACCCCTTAAAAACTGCATAGGAATCTGCATAAACAAAGACTGGTTCTTTTCCATCCAAATTCCTCACAATCACACTCCCCATTGTTTATTGAACCTCCTGAGAATTTTTGTTTCTCCCATGTGCTGCCCAGAATAAATTATAACGATAAATTTGGTTTCTCTGCACAGAATTATTCTGTGAGAAGTGGTGAGGAAGTTTTTCTGCAGGGATAACAGCCAGAGTGCCAAAGGAGAACAGATTTTTGGTTGAAGCCAAAACCTCCGACAGAAGATCATGGCAACCGAGGATACACCTGATCTCTACTGCTCCCCACTGCTGTAATTTTTCTCCTCTCAGTATGACCCAAGCACATCAGACCCATTGAAATGTTTTCAGGTATAACCCAGACCTCTTGAAATCATGACTGAAGTTCATACATTGCATAACGTGCAATGTTTAAGAGACATGAGATGTCTTGAAATCTTGCTGTAGTGCAGAACTTGTCAGTATTTTCAAGCCATAAATCTCATTTGAGAGGAAAATATTAAGTTTTCCGAAAAGTAAGAGGAAAAAAGGGAGTACTCCCACCAGCTCCCCTCTGGTCTCTACTGCCTTCTGTATTGCCTCGGTGCCCTGTAGGCTCTGTGCTTTGGCAAACATTTGCTTTGGCAAATTATTTCTGTATATGGTTATTTTTTCACATTAGTATTATAACACTGTTCTAATAACTTACTGCTAGTTCTGTGCAGAGACTGTCCAGGGTTAACTGAAGGGCTGCTTCAGGAAGGGAACTGCTGGCATCACTTTAAGGTAGGGGCAATCAATACAAACTTGCAGAGTCAAACACATCGGATCCATTACCTCCCTGCCTAACCAAAAAAGAACTAAGAAAAATTAACTTGGGAGATCACAGAGACAGATACTAACAAAAGAAAATTTCAAAGAGTTTTAAAAAATACTGGTCTATACTGTCTGCCTAAGGCCTGGCTATACTTCTCAATTATCCAAACTGCTTACGTGCTGGCCCTCAAACTGCCCAACAGAGGAAAGAATCTGGGCCCACCAAGGAATCAGATTAAATTCAAACCCTTCTGGTAAAGAAATTTGAGCCACAGGGCATATAGAACTGAAACAACCTAATGGGCTAAACCATGCCATAAATACCTGCTTTAAAGTAGTAAAGGCAAAGTCTATCCCCTGTGATTGAATCAGTCTGTGAAGAAGCATTTCACAGTAGCATGGCTGCTACTGCAGCCATTTGTTAGGGCATTATCATAACACAGCATCTGCTCCTTTATATCCTTCTTTATAGCTCTGACTTTCAGAGAGATGTTAGTGATTACCTCACATCTTTATTATATAAAAAGAGCTGTTTGCCAGTTCAGTGTTCAGGAAAAAAAAGTTTTTGTCAGTTACTCATCAATTTGCTCATCTGTTTGTCCTATGCAACATGATGATTTCAAGTCTGCTGACACTGTTACCCAAGGGAGTATGATTCATGCAATAATTTTCCTTCCTTCCTGCCTATTTCTTTTAAATTTGCTGGAACTTTAATACATCCCATATATATTTTTTCACCTTAAACTTTTCTATACCAACTAGCACTACAGTCATTCATTTAACTTTTAAAACCTTATTTTTGTATTTTAGATAGGAATTTTATGAGTATTAGACAAATACTTTCAATTAAGATGGCATACAGTTTTGGTCTCGTACCCTTAACATCCCACTCTTGCCGGGACACCTATTTTCTTTTTCTCTTCTCTTGGAAAATGAACTCCTTCAAGAATAAAGATTAATATTCATAAAAATACTTTTTTGTTTATAGATTCCATTATCACCAAGACTATGAGAGAAAATTAACAAGGAGCAAGGTGGGCAGTTTCCCCTTTTTCTGTAGGGAGATAATTTAGCATTCTCCAGGTTAAGGGGTCAACCTGAGACCTTTTGAAGTAGTCTCCTGATGCTGAATCCTCTAGCAATTAGACCATGGTTTATTGAAAGAAACCCATCAGGGCCTTTTGGTGGAGCAAGACAGGACTTCCCATTCCTGTGGCAGGGAAAAGGCAGTCGAGGAAGAGACCATGTTGGCAGAGGTTTCACTTTGGTGAGCTCAAATCAGGTGAATATGAAAACGCACAGCAAAGGATTGATCCTGGCAAAGACGAGGGTGTCAGATTTGTGTGCTAAAAAAGTCATGGTTCATTTCTTTATGCTCTAGATGAACTGAGGTGAGGGAAGAATTTTGACTTGTAAAGCACACCCTAATCCACAGTGTAAAGGAGCAAGGAGTATTATCTTGTGGTCAATCTCCCTCTTCAGCAGAGTGCTGGAGGCAGCACATGAGGTTTAGTGGCTTTTAACTCATAGCACTGACCTATTTATTGTTTGCTTTCTCTTTCTGAAAAACAGCTTTCATTTTCATGACTGGATGGGTTTAGAAGAATTTCCAGTTTACATGCACAACATGATTTTGGTCCCTTTCACAAGAGCTCCTGTGGAGGATTTTTATGCAAAGAATATGCCATATTTTCACAGAGAAAGCTGGCAGACTAAGAAACACTTCTTTTTACTTCATTGTCTATTTCTGTTTTTTTCAGATAGCTGTCTTCTTTCCTTGTCCCAGAAGGCTGCTCTCCTATATCCACCACTTGCCACAAAAACTTTCACCTTATCATGTGCACTTTTTTTTCATGTATTTTTTCCTCTGCTTATTGGCTTGGTTTCCTTAACTTTTCCTTCCAAATATTAGTTTTTTTTTTTTAAATTACTTTAAACAAATAAAAGCACATTTAACTTCAATGCCTCACCCTGCCTCAACCTGTTAAATAGAAAATTACTGCAGTGCTATAATTTACACACAGACATTCTGAATGGACAGTGAAGCATTTGGAAAATCATGAGAAATTATTAAGTCATGATTTAGTTGTTTGCCTTTAGACAAGGCCTCATGTTTTTCAATTAGGGAACTAAGAATCTTTTCACATTTTTTGTACTAATTCCAGTAAAATTACACCAAACAGCATTGTAGGCATTCTCCTTCATCTCACAATCCTAAATCTACGTCATCAGACCTTTTAACCAGCTTGTAAGGTCCTGTACACAGTTAAATCCATGTAAACAGAGTTAATATAAGGCCTAAATTAAATTACAGTCCATGTCAGAATACGTTAAGATGACAAAATAAGTCTGTTTTCCTGTACTACATAGCAATGGAGCCCTCTAAGGGTTACAAAGTAAAATGATCACTTTCTAGCCAAGATATAACATGGCCAGTTATGTATTTAATTGAAACAATTATGTATATTCTCCACTTGACCCTGGTTTTTTTTGATGATTTAATACAGTTATATTACATCACATTACTGGGTTAAGTTTAAATAAGATGACCACTCTGAAAGGGTGTCTTCTACAGTACTTATCAAAGTTAATGATATTGAATGATACGGATTGTTGCAAATTGGATTTGAATTAATATGTTTCTATCTAATGAGCATAAATACAAGAAAGCCAGAAGGCTTTGGTGTTGTTTAATTGAGCATGATATTCTGATATTTTAACCTATAATTTGCTAGGCAAGATAAATAGTAATTAATAATAATAATATTAGAATATTAAATTTAACAGCATTAGCATACTTTCAGCATTTTCATTCAACATTTGTGTGAAGATTCAGCTAGACTTTTAAAAGAATTTGCTTTTATTTGAGAGGACAAGGTCTAAATTTTTCAATTGAAAGGATTTTTGGTGACATTTCTGAGCTATAGCAGGCTGGAATTTGTCAATATTGATATATAGTAACACACAAGAATTAAAGAAGCAGTCAGTCAAAAATGAGATAATAATATCCTTTTTTTCCCTGTAATTTTATCTTACTTGACATTTATATTTCTTGATCATGATAGAACCATGACTAATTGTCTTTAAGTGCATTAATTCTACTTAATTTCACTTTATAAATACATTGATATCATTTGAAATTCGTACTACAAAAAACAATCTGAAAGACTCCTATGTATTAACTCCACTTAAAAGTGCCAAGACTGTGTGCCTTTTTGGATGATTTCTATTAATGTTGAAGTCTTGAAAGTCATAAATTGAAAACAGGCTGAGAGACTTGTGGCTGTTCAGGCTGGAGAAGAGAAGATTCTGGGAGACCTTAGAGCACCTTCCAGTACCTAAAGGGGACCTGAAGAGACCTGGAGAGAGACTCTTGACAAGGGCCTGTAGTGACAGGACCAGGCGGAATGGCTTCAAGCTGAAAGAGAGTAGGTTTACATTAGACATTAGGAAAAAATTCCTCACTTTAAGGATGGTAAGATGCTGGAAGACGTTTCCCAGAGAAGCTGTGGATGCCCCATCCCTGGAAATGTCCAAGGCCAGGCTGAATGGTGCTCTGAGTGACCTGGTCTAATGGGTGGCATCCCTGCCCATGGAAGTGGGATTGGAATTAGGTGATCTTCAAGGACTCTTCCAAACCAAACATTTTATAATTCTACAAAATTCCAGTGGACTTGATGATCCTGTGGGTCTCTTCCAACTGAGAAAAATCTGTCATTCTGTGAGTTTCTTCAGAGCTTGGAGAAGAACTTTATTTTTCTTTTGACATACATGTGCAAATCAGTATCTTCAGTATATTTCATTCAAATTAGAACTTGCCAAGATTTTTATAGACTTTATGCAAGTTAATGGTTTAGGGAACCACAGCTCACATATAAACTATGTGTTCTGTACATTTTCAAGTTGTTTTTGGTAAGTATCAAAGTTACTGACAAATCAGCTTCTGAAGGACCTCTATTTAATAGTATTTTGAAATATTTTTACTTCTACTGCAAAGAGAATTACATGGAAATCATATACCATTATAATTGTCATTGTTCGCTCACACATAAATCCAGTTAGCTAATTTTGCATTTTACATTTGTTCTTCCTACAAAATGAAGGAAGCAGAAAACTTGTATAACATACACTATTTACTAATCTATTTGAATTTTTGATGGTAAAAATCAATAAAGCAATTTGCTGGAAAGAAATCAGTCTCATAACCCATTTCTATAAATTAGCTGTTTTTAATCAGAGGGATGTCGTGTCCCACTTTTTGATAATTACTGTAGAATTAATTGTCTAATTTAGGACTTAGGGACATTGAAACAACAAAAAAGATAAAATTGGACTGTTTTGTTTGTGTTGATTCTGGGACTTAAAAAAACAGACTGTGATTACTTACAAAAGCTCTCACTGTCAATTAACGTACAAATCCAACACCTTTAAGTAAAGCCATTAAATCTATTTCTAAGACTGTTTTTCAACTGTGCTGCAGATCGAATGTATTTAAACAACCAAAAAGCTTACAGTTCCCTGGATTCTGCTAGAAAATACTTTGCAATAAAGAGCCAAAACCTTTCATGCTATTTGTTCAGTACATCAGTTTCCTGTGCTGCTTTTGCTTGAGTACAGACCTTACAAATCACATTCTCTCCAGGATGGCTGTAGGAAGCTGATTGCTCTCACTTAATCCCTAAATCAAGGTGAAGAGTATTTTATCAGACCTAAATGTTACAGACCTAAATGGTTCGTGTCTTGCAGCTCCTACCATATTAAAACCCTTCCAAACTTAGTATTCTTTAAGATCAAGGTGTATTGGTCCTAATTATACAAAAAACTTCACATCCACCTCCCCGATTGAAACTACCCAGGTGTGTTTATTACACAGTTCTTTTACTGACAGATGAGTGTGATTTCAGTGAAAGGTCCTACCCTAGATGCCTCTTTGTCCATCTGAACCTCATCCTGCCTCCCACTGGGTCACTATGCAAACTTTTTGCTGGAACAGAAGGGAAGAAAGGTACATGAGATTGCATTTCTTTGATTCAGGGCTGGATTAACAATTCTATTACAAATGACACTTGGAACTTGTCCATTTTAAGGCATGTGCCTTGTTTCAATCAGTTCTGCTGAATGCCTTGTTAATTATTACAACATTTTCAGATGAAAGAGGCAACATATTTGATCCTCTCCTGTTGGTTTCAACTGGTTCTAACTTTAGACAGTGCCAAAGAAAACAGGACCATGTTTTCAGTGGGACCACTTAAAATGAGTGCTTGTAGCAGTGTAACATATTACCAGTTACAGCTCTTTTTCTGGTTTCATTATGCCTCTGAAACTACATGAGAAAGGTTCCTACAGTTCATATTTATATGAAAAAACAAACACAAATACAGGAAATATAGAGGCCTTCCTTTTGAGTCCTGTGAGATATTTTCTATTCAGTGCAACACTGTTCTGGTATTAGAGAAAAATAGTTGTGTAAGTATGCCAATAGTTTGGAGGGACTGGTTAGAAGAAGATAGATTACAAAACAGAGGTCCACAAAACACATCAATTTTGATTTATGAGGCTGGCATTTCTCAAACATGTTGCATTATAACTGCCTAAACTTTTAAGAGCTGTTATGTAAATGTGAATGCATGTAACTCACGGGAAGTGGGACAAAGTCCATTCAAACTGTAAGTCTATATTCTTCAAGAGGTGGTGTGTGGAAAAGAGAACCTGGATAAATTCCAAAGATAAATAAAACCAGGCTCAAAACCTGGTACACAAAGGAGAACATCAAGTAGAGAAGACTGTATATAGACCTTCTCAAACAAATACATAAAGCCTCTGAACAGTCCAAAGCACTGCTTGCCAGGTGGTGGAGAAAGTCTGAAGTGACTTCTAAGAACCTCAGTCATGAATGTAAGTGACTGCCAGCTGTCATGTGACAAGGACAGATGTGGTAATACTGCATTATGGAAGGGTAACTCATAAAGAAGTAGAGGACCTGCATAAACTCCATCGGTTCATGAACTTTCCTGCATATTGCTCACACAATAATGTAATTATTTTTTGTTGTTATATTTCTTTTTAACTGGTTAAAGACAGGATCCTCCTCATGAAATGTAGGTATGAGCTAACAGGGTATTTATTCCCTTGCTTCATTAAGAAATTTTAAAACACATATATACTTCCTGCATATATCCTACATATATCTACCTCATCACCACTACATTTTAATGTAAAAAGCAAGAGTGTCTAAACACCTTAAAGTGGCTCAAGATGTATCTTGGAGCTCAGGTAACAGTTTATGCTTTCAGAGGCTACAGTCCAAGGCTTCCTGGTCATTCCAAAATGCTGCAGAATTTATGAAACTATGGTGAAAAGCTCTACAGAGCCCTCTCAAAAGGAAGGCTTTCAGTCAGCTTTTGCGTGTGCGATAGTGACATCCAGCGGTGAGTTTGGTTACCTGCAGTGATCCCATCCCCGATGGACAGAAAAACACCAACACTTGTATTTAGTTGAAACATATTAAAACATATTTTAAAATATTTTTTAAAAATTAAATAGAGAAATATACCCAGTATTTGTGTTCCCTAAACAAAAAAACCCATACTTTGATACATTAATTATAAAAATGCCGTGTTCACCCGAAGTGAGAAATTACAGAATCACAGAATGGGTCACATTGGAAGGGACCACAGTTGAGTCACCTCATCCAACCTCCTTGCTCAAACAGAGTCATCCTAGAGCACATTCTACAGGATTGCATCCAGAAGGTTTATTCAAGCTTAGAATAAAAGTAAACAAAAATGTTTAGCTGTATTTGAAGAAACAGAACATTTCCTACACTCCAGCTGTATTCTTTTCTATCTCATTCTCTATCTCGTGTAACAAATCACTACTTCTCTTTTTCCTGAAAATCTCAGTTCCTCTAAAAATGGAGCTCAAGGTCTGAGCTTATGATTCCCAATACTCACAAAGCACTTCTTTTTAAACTTTTCCTCCATTTAGGATTCACAACCACAGCAGATCACCAGCTAATTCAAACAGAGCTTTTCTAGAGTAGACGCCCCCTTTCAAGATCCAGCTGTTGTAAAGTACTAATATCGTCCTTCAAAGTTGTTTGTTTAGAATACACTCAAGGATGTCGAAGACCTCAGTTTTTTGTCCTTCTGTGCCTTTCAGATAGAGGTGGGGTTTTTACTGGAGATGGAGATGCACATATCTACTAAGCTAGGAAATAGTGCTGAGGAAGAGACATTTAAAATCCCTTATTGCATCTGTTCTATTTTGTCTAGAATCATAAGATTCATTGGGCCAAAAAGAGGTGAAAATACATTCCAGTTAAGAATATGGTATTTCAGTGGAGAGAATTCTAGGTTCTCATTTTTGGAAACTCATCTCAGTTATTATTTTCATAGAAAACAAGGCCAACCTCAAACTAAAGCAAGTTTTACAATTTATTTCTGATAATATGTCTTTTCACAGATTACCATTATTTCACAGTGCAACAAAACTACTTTCTACTATGATAAAATTGCCAGGTTAATATTACTTTCTCCCTTGTAATGTTTTTCCATGCAGGCTGACACCCTGTGCTGTTGTGGAAAGACACATTAAGGCAGACTGAAGATTTCAGTCACTGCCTGTAAGATACACAGACCAGCAGCAAATCACCTCTGTCTTGTCTCACTCTTCAAAGGATCCCGCTGAGCAGCTACCAGCTTTGCTGTATGCACATTTGAAAATGAAATAAACAGGTCCTTTTGAAAGCAACCTAAATTCAGGTTTCCCAACTAAAAGTAATGTTATTCCACTAGTCTTAAACATTTGGCTCTCCTTCCCTTACACATACAAATTCTAAGCAAGCGAAACAGACTCTAAATTCATAACCTAATTACTTTGGTTTGTCAGCAAGTAGGCACATACTTAATGTTATTGCACTATCACCTCATAAATCCAGACTCATGATGAAAAAAATGCCACGCTTCACTTACTGAGGGCTTCTCTTATGGTTTAAGGCACCTACTTTGAAAAAAAAAAAACTAACCAAACCAAAACAACAAACTTTGCTCTTAAACTTACTGTTTCTTTGGCAAGTTTAGCTAGAGAACACAGATAAGTTTGAGTCTTTCTGAAATGTAGAAAATGGAATATTTTTCTGACAAACACACATGCACATGGAAGACAAGAAGGTAATCCAGGACAACCAACAAGGCTTCACTAAGGGCAAATCATGTCTGACTCACTTGGTAGCCTTGTGATGGAGTGACTGCAATAATCAACAGGTTAAGAACTACAGAGGTCATCTACACAGACTACTGCAAGGCCTTTGACACAGTCCCACACATCCTCATCGCTGAACTGGAGAGACATGGATTTGAAGTGGGGACTATTCTGTGGGTAAGAAATTGGCTGGACAGACACAGCAGAGCATTGTAGTGAATTGCTTATGCCAGGCAGAGGCCAGTGACAAGTGGTGTCCCTCAGGGCCCTTGTCTTGTGACTGGTGCTCTTTAATGTCTTCATCAATGGCACAGTGAGATCCAGGGCACCCTCAGCAAGTTTGCAGATGACACAAAGCTGAGTGGTGCAGGCGACACAAAAGAAGGGAGGGGTGTCGTTGAGGGATGTTCAGCCTGGAGAAGACTCCAGGGAGACCTTACTGCAGCTTTTCAGTGCTGAAACAGCGCTTACAAAAAAAGGGGGGGGGCTTTCTATGAGGACATGTAGTGATAGGACAACTGAGATCAGCTTTTAACTAAAAGAGGGCAGGTTTAGACGAGTTGTTAGGAAGAAAGTCTTCACCCAGAAGATGGTGAGGCCCTGGAACAGGTTGCCCAGAGAAGCTGTGGATGCTGCTCCCTGGAAGTGTTCAAGGCCAGGTAGGACTGGATCTTGAGCCACCCAGTCTAGTTGGTCGAATCCCTGAACATGGCCAGGGGGTCAGAAGTAGATGATCTTCAAGGTCCCTTTCAATCCAAGTGCTTTTATGATATATGGAAACCACATTTCGGTGTTCATGTTCAAAGTTATCTCACATAACTGTTACATTTACTTACTGTAACTCTAGGAGTCAGGGAAGGTTTAAAATCCCTGAACTCACAATTTTAAGATGCTCATCCTTCAGAAAAATACTGAGTTTTAAATTCTTTTTTATTTGGAACTATGTATACCTTCACACAGCAATACTTTTAGAAGAAAAAAAAATGCCATCATGCTTTCTAAACCAAGTATTATCCATCTTTTTTCCAACCTCACACACAAGAAAGACAAGACACCAAACTATTTGAAGAAAGTTTGCCTTGGATGTACTAAATAAGGCACATTGTTTTCCATTGCAAGAGACTTGTTGCTTAGCTGCTCTGAACCACCTCATTTACTGTGAATCAAATTCACACTTCACACTGTGACTCCAAAGGTTACTGATAACACATGGTATCTCCATATGAAGTATTACAGCTTCAAGTGTGTGACACTAAAACAATTGTGCACTGATACTGTTGCAGAACAGTTATCAATGGGAAAGTCAAGAGCACAACATTTGTGTGGTCATGCCTACATGGGGCCATGTGTGAAAATTGCACCTCTCCCCATCAAATTGTACAAGCAAGGCCGAACTTTTACAAACCAGACTGGGAGGACAGCATCTTACCTACATGAAATCAAAAAGGTCTGTTCCTTGGTCCTGGTGACAGCTATCGCAGTCCACCTGGCAGTCATTTGGACAGATTCTCTTCACTCCTTCCCAAAAGGCACATTATCTACCAGACCACTCAAGATTTCTCCATACAGTTGACACCACCCAACACTGCACCAAGAGTCACAGCAGAATGGTCAGAATGGGACAGCACATAACCCTGCATCAATTTAGTTTGCTAATATAAAATAGTCTAGATGTCAGTAGTTCTTGATGGAGCAATGAGTGGGTAAAGGAATGCCAAAGAGGCATGGGAAAGGTAAAGAAATGGATCCAACACTAACACTTCGCTGTCCTTCCAGTAAGAGTTTCACTTTCTCCCTATTTAGGAGACTTGCAAACTGTGGATGATATGCATCTGCTCTCTCCCTCAAGTTTGTATCTCCACTCTTGTGAAGACTATTCAAGTAATTTAAATTAGTTTCACAAATACCTCCTTGGCTTATAAACTTACTATTGTTCTGCAATTTTACACCCAAATGTTCTTCACATCAGTCTAAGATCAGTTCTGTTGATCATCTTTTCTATGTCTTAAATGACACCTATTTTAGACAGAACCATACAGCTCCACACAAAGATACAACTTTTACTAATTATGAACAGTCTCCACTGTGTTCAAACCCCTCCTCAAATTACCTCAATTCAATAAAAACAGGATACTTGAAACAAAACTGAAGCCTTCATTTTTAGCTATTTTTTAAATTTTCAGTTATTCTTTTTTAAAAAAAGCATAAAAAAGGGAACACAATTGCATAGAACATTACTTTCTTCCCTTCCTTTCTGTTCTACAAGGAAGCATAAAACTATCAAATTTTCATCCCGTTTAGAAAAAATATATATAGCAGCCTTAAAAACAGGAAGTGTAAATTGAAAGAAATGCAGGGATAATTTTGAATTATTTACACAAATTAAACTGGGAAACTTACCAAACTGGGCATTTTTATGAGAAAAAAAGAAGGAAAAAGTCTGATTAAAAATGAATACAAATTAACTCAAGATACAGTGAAATGATAGTTTTATTTATAAAATGCCACTGGCACACAGTACTCATAGGAAGTATGAAACTTGATTTATAAAGAAGTGAAATGCTTCACAGAAGCATGGATTCCTGAGTTATTCTGAATAAAATCTTTCATTTACTGTAATTCACAACACAACTCCAATTGTCTTAAAGCAGCAGAAGAACTGATACTTGATAAGCACAGAGAAAAGACATCGTTAAAAAATACACAGGCAAATGGAAACTGGAAGATTGTGTCTCATCAATGCTAACAGCCTTGGTCATGGTGGAAAACTATCTTACAATGAAGGGCACAAAGACTTGTTAAGACTGGGTTTCCTCACTTCACAGCCAATTCAAATGTAGTGTAGATACCTGCTTTCACCTCCATGCCCACAGACATAAATTACAAAGTCCTATTGACATCAGACACAAAAATACTTTTGTTTCAGCATACCCATACAGAATGACTGATTACCCAGACAGGCATTATTACAACTCAAGAAAAAAAACCAGTGTTTGGCACTTTCACTTCTTTTTCTCTTTTTCTGCTTTCCTTCTCTGTTGCAGCATCTTTAGTTCAGTCATTACATTCAAAGTTCTGTAAACCCAGGTGACCTGAAAAGTAAGTAAATTATTAAATTCAGCTAATCTACATATATTTACTTATCCATTTAATGAAAGCACCTATATGAATGAACACATACATACCACAATTATAATAGTATTCACCAGCAGTGGTGCTGAAAATACAAGTGAAATAAACATTCCTCTTGAATCAAAGTACTGGTATTTAGAAAAGAGCCTGAAAGAGATACAATGAAAATGAAAGACAAAGCTTTATTCAGTGTAGTTCACACATTTAACTTTCCCAGCAACTATTCAACATGGACATTGTACACATCATCCTACATCTTGGGATCACCAAGCATAGGCCAGCATTCTAATGCACTGAGTCAGAAAAAAGAGGCAGTTGGTACTTCATCAGCTATGAATATTAATATCTTTCTCTTCTTTATAGTTTTACCTTGCAAAAACTTACTAACATGACCTCAAGAGTACATCACAAGAGTGCATCACAAATCATGCGTATCCTGAAGCATCTAAAATGACTTTTTAATGTATTTTGCTTACTTATATTAGAAAAGAGAATATAAAAGTAATAAATGTAGCAAAGCTATAGTTATGTCATGTATGCCTGAAGCGAAACAGAAAGACTTACAATTAGATGCCAGAATAAACACATAACTTTCAGTCATATCAGGGAAAGACTGGTTTAGTGCTTATTAAAATAAACCATCAGTTTAATTCTGGTATACAGGTTTCGTAAAACAGACAAATGTTAATACTTTTTATACATATAAGTAAGTATATAAAGCAGCAGTTGTATTTTTGAGAAGTGGTTCTTAACTTCAGCTATTAAACAGGAATACCAAAGAAAACCCAACAAAAACAAAACCCAAAGTTCATATTCTTTTTGCTTTAAACATAGCACTCTGCTTTTCTCTCAGTTCTTTGACCAGTTAGTTTACAAGCATCCATACAAACAGATTTTAAGAAGTACAATAAATGCATGCTACTAATGATTGTTTCTTACAAGCTAAGTGATAACTATGTTGTACTGTAGAGTTTTATTCAAACTGAAAGTGAAAACATTTACCTCCAATTCATGGCTGCTAATTCATTGATATATTCAGCGCAATACACTAAGCCCACTGTACAACAAAAGAAAAATATTAGATTCAGTATTTCTTTAAAAATAAACTGCTAGTAATACATGATCTAACCCAAATCCTTGTGATCTTAAACCAAAGCTAGTAGGTCTTCTGCCAGTCAGCCGCGACTACTTTGGCTAGGAAAGGCCACTGGATAGCCAGGCTAATAAAGCCTGAGATAACACAAGTTGTGACTGCAATGTACAAGTCAGTGTTGCTCTCCCTCATGCCGCTATCAGGGCTGTCAGCAGGGCACATAGTGAGCTTGCTTTACAAACTAATGCTCACCAATTCACCGAACTGCAGCATCAGAACAAGGCAGAGTAGAAAGCAACTGCTGGCTCTCAGTCGATTTCTTTTCTGCTTCTCCAGCACAGCACTTTATTGGGAAGCTGTGACACTGACCATGTAGAAACCTTACTCATCCCAGGTCCTCGCTAAGGCCAGAGTTTTAAGTCACTACTTCATACATTTCCTTGGAAATAAAACAACTACATATTTGTGGGTCATAGCAGCTTCTGCCGCAGATTACCATCGACAGACACATGCACTGCTAGAAGAGAAACAGGACCTTGCAGGCACTGCTCTGATGCCAGGCACCACCCGGCGTGCCCGCGCACTCACCCATGCAGAGGAAGTGCCCGACCTGCACCCGGCGGTGCTGCAGGGACGCGCACGTCAGCAGGAAGCAGAGCAGGTGGAAGGCCGCCAGCCCCAGCAGCCAGGGCTCGGACCAGTCCGTGCTCTGCGGGCAGAGGGAAGGGGAGTCAGGCAGCGGCGGGAGAACGGGCGTCGCCGGGCGGCCGCAGCGACCGAACGCGGCCGGTCTCGGTCACGGACCGCGCCCCGCAGCCCCCCCGCGCCAGGCTCGGCAAGGAGCGCGCCCCCAGCAAGGGCTTCCCCCTCCCCGCCGGACAGCCCCGCGCCCTCGGCGGCCCCGCTCCCCTTACCGCCAGCACGGCCGACAGCCCCGGCGGGCCGCGCAGCGGCGGCTCCATGCCGGCGGCGGCTCTCGCGAGACTCGGGCTGGCCCTGCGGGGCGATGGCGGGAGAGCGGCGGCGGGCGTGGGGCGTGGGGCGGCTCCGCCTGCTCAGGGGGGGATTGCGGCTGGTCCCGCGTTTTGGAAGGCGAGCTGAGGTAGCTGCGCGCGCTCCGGTGGCTCCTTCTCCGGGGAGTGGCTGACAGAAAGGCCCTGGCTTTTCGGGGCGGAGAACGAGCTCCGGGCGCGTTTTCAGCCGTCGACGTTGAGAGGCCCCAGTGTCACCACCCGCTGGACTCGGCGCTGTGGGTCGGTGGCCCAGCACTAGTGTTGGCTTTTGGTTTCCTCTCAGCAACACGCAGGGTTGGCTTTAAAAATGGAAGTGCGGGGGAAAAAGAGCTTTAAGCCCAGCTGGGGGTTTTTTAAAAAACAAACAGAGTTGAGCTCTCCAGGCAGGAACTTAAGTCAAATGAAAAACACTGCTTGTCTCTAAGTAGAGCCCACTGCGACCCCCGACCACCTCGAGGGGCAGCGGGGTCCCCTCCTGCTCTCGCCACTGCAGCAGAGCTCAAGGACACGTATTCTGACTTTGGAAGTGTAAAAAAACACCCAAACATTACAACTGAAAGGGAACAAGACATGTTAAACCTCTAATTTTAACTCCTTTTCTAAATACATCTAGGTCTAGAAGAACCGACCACTCTTAACACTGAAAGAACATTTCAAACTCAGATTCATAACATAAGCCAAATCTAATCTAAACGGTTAGTTTTATCAAACAAACAATACTTCAATATATACCTCCACATTCTTCTTCCATTAAACTTTTATTTTCTAACATTTTGGTTTATCAGATGTGAAGCTTTGTTTTTTTTTTCCCAAATGTTTTGAAGTGCATGTATATATTACAGATATTATTTTAATTTAGTTTACCATATAGCCAGATACAGGCCATCACTGTGACTGGGTCTCTTTTCACTGTCACACTTCTGCAATGTAGTATGAGATACTTGAAACTGAGGATTTTTTTTTTTTTTCTTTAGCTAAACTTTAGTTTAGTTTTTTTTTGTTAGTCTTTTCCTCAACAAAAATAATATCTGGAGGCTAATCAAGGCTTTCACTTGAGGTGTTGTAAAATTAAATAAGGTGATAGAAAGGTGGTCATTTCTACTACCATTACTCTCTTAAAATTAAGACCAGGGGAGAAAAGATACTTTGATCCCACATTGTGCATTGGAAAATAAGACTGGAATAACCCCATGCATAAGCACAGGCTGGGGGCTGATCTGCTGGGAAGCAGCTCCATGGAGAAGGACCTGGGGGTCCTGCTGGACAACAAGCTGCTCATGAGCCAGCAGTGTGTCCGTGTGGCCAGGAAGGCCAAAGGTATCCTGGGGTGCCTTGGGAACAGCATTGCCAGCAGGTCTCAGGAGGTGATCCTGCCTTTCAATGCAGCCCTGGTGAGGCCACATCTGGAGTGCTGTGTCCAGTTCTGGGCTCCTAAGGACAAGAGAGATGTGGAACACCTGGAACGAGTCCAGTGGAGAGCTACAAAGTTGATTAAGGGAGTGGAATATCTCTCTTATGAGGAAAGGCTGAAGGAGCTGAGCCTTTCAGCGTCCAGAGGAGACAACTGAGAGGGGACATGATCAATGTCTGTCAGTACCTGAAGGGAGGGTGCCAGGAGGATGGACCAGACTCTTCTTGGTGGTGCCAAGCAATAGGACAAGAGGCAACAGGCAGGAACTGATGCACGGCAAGTTCCACCTGAACATGAGGAAGAACATCTTTACTGTGTGGGTGACTGAGCAGTGGAACAGATTGCCCAGAGAGGTTGTGGAGTCTCCCTCACTGGAGATATTAAAGAACTATCTGGACACAATCCAGTGCAGTGTGCTCTAGGATGGCCCTGCTTGAGCAGGAAGGCTGGACCAGATGACCCATTGTGGTCCTTTCCAACCTGACCCATGTGTAACTTGTTATTTGGAAGGTCTTACAGCTAATAATAAATTGAATGGTTTTGTGTTTTGTAAATGAGGAATGAGTGTCTTGTAATTGCTCAGTAATTAACTTCAGAAACTATCTGCAATAGCTGAAGGGCTTCAATAAATGCAGGATGCAGTCATTGCTATATGAGTGGAATGTGCTGGTCAATGGTGCATCTGGGATGCAGACGAGCTGAGTGGATAGGAAATTGTTGGCTTACTATGGCTACAACATGCTGAATTAAAAATTCATGTAGCTTTTGCTGTCAGCCACTGTAGCATCAGTGGAAACTTTCCTATAGGGAAATAGGAGTTGCTTCTTTAAGATTGACTAAGATAAAGTCAATAATGCCGTTTGTCAGCAGATGGTAGCAGATACATAAGTATTGCCAGATCTTTTGTGTTCTCTTTCATTTATTTTTAGCGGAGAATGAAATGTGAACAGAGATACTTAAAAGGCAATGAACAGATACATTACTTATTTGTAGGGAAGAACTTGTGTATTTGTCCTCTTATAGCTTCTTTGCAGAGACAGTATGCTACAATTAGATCCTAATTTTTAAAATACTCTAACCATAAGTATACAGTACCAATAATGATACAGAAATATTTCTATTCTTGTTATTTTAAGTAACTTAAGTAGTTTCTAAAACTCACTCTCAGTTTTCTGTTGCAAGATTCAGATTCGTATGTAATTTCCTTCTGTACCTACAGTATTATCCAAGCAGATTGGGTGGAAGATAAAAAAAAGCCAGTTGGTAAAAGGATTTTTTTCTCTTTTAACAACTGAAAAACTTCATTTACTTTACATAGGATAGGATCTAAAATCAGACATTTATCTCAAGTTTATATTGCTGAAAAAAACAATCTGGTTGGTAAAAGCCTATGAATGATAGGGAATCCCAAACTTAAATGCTAAATTATGTTCCTAGTCATAACCCTACATACATGTTTGCTAGCAGACCATATTTCACAGTACTAGAAACCTCTTGGAAGTGCCTTTTATACTTTCTACTGAGGGAAATGCAACCCCCATTCTTCAGGAGAAGATGTAAGAAGGTGTGTAAGCAAGTGAATGGGGCAGCCCCTCACCTCATCAATCAAGGCAAAGATAGAAGGTGGACACATGTGGGGTTAGTGACAGATATTGACAGCCCAGTTTCTGTGCTTTGCAAGGATCCCACTGCTGAGTTCTGCTGTGGGGACAGGCACTGCTCATCTCTGCATCTGCTGCCTGTCTCACAGACTGCTCTTGTGCAGTCGTGTGTTGTACTGTCTGTCTGGGATAGTCTTTCCAGAGCTTTGGGCGGTGTGAGCGGTTTCCCTATGAAAATAGGCTGAGCCTGGGAGAGGAGTCTGGATGATCATTGTTGCTGTGGTCACTTCCAGGCCATCATTTTTATCTGCACTGAAGATTTTCCCTATATTCATGGCTGTGCTCAAAAGCTGTCTTGAATTTGCATTTGCTTCCGAATGCAACTGAAGGGAGCCTGGGTCTGGTACTCATTCTAACACACGTTTCACTAAAACCCTTCACTTTCCCTGTCCTTGCCATTATAAAATAATTATTTTCAAATGCTTCTATTATTTTTTGCAGCTGCTGTCATCTCTTTATCTTTTTATAGTACCAGCTTTTGTTGGTTATGATGTGCTTGGAAAGTAAGAATAATAATCATAGTGTTGTAAAGATTTCTTTAGAAATAGATTTTAAAACTTACTGTGGATATTTTATGTATGTAATTTGTGCATTTCAGGTTTAGATGATGGATGCCACTTCATCTAAGCTTGAGGTTACCCCTGCTTTTGAGAATGAGTTTGATTGGATGACCTCCAGAGGTCTGACCTACATTGCTCTATACTTTTGATTTCCCAGGAATATGGACTGGGACCAACTGGCTGGGGAGCAGCACTGCTGAGCACAGCCTGGGGAGCCTGGGGGTGCAAAAAGCTGAGCATAAACCAGCAGTGGGACCTGGCAGCAAATACTGCCTGCAGTTTGCTGGGCTGTATTAACAGCACACCCAGGAGATTAAGGGATTCAGCATTCATCAGAACACATCTGCATCTACCTTTGGGTACTTCAGATATAAGGACAATTGGGCTAAACTGTGAAAACTCAGCAGAGAGCTGTCAAAATATTCAGGGAGTTGACACGTTTGTCCTGGGGCAGGGGCTGAGGGAGCTGGGCTTGTTTGGCCTGGCAAGGTCTCCAGGGGAAGCCTTGTAGCAGCCTGACAGTGCTTATGAGGAGCTTGTAAAAAAGATGGAGCCAGACCCTTCTGGTGGTGTACTGTGAGATGCACCTAAAGTGAAGCTGGAAGTTTGGGCTGGATTTAACGAAGAGCTTTTTCCTCATGAGGACAGTCAAACAATGGAAAAGGTATCCAAAGAGGTGGGATGTCTCTTTTTTTGAGATTTTCAGGACCCAGTTGGATAAAGCCCTGAGCAGCATGGTCTGGCCTCAGAGTGAATCTAGCTTTGAGGAAGGGGTTGAAACGACTTTTTAAGGTCCCTTCCAATCTGAATTATTCTGATTCAATGACTCCACTATTTAAAAAGAAAAAAATCAACTGTTTAGTAGTGTTCACTAAACAATATTGCTTTAGCCTGGAAGTGAAATAAATACTTTTGTATGTTTTTTTCAGAATCTTATTCCCTTAACTTTATCTCTTTCATCCACTCTCTGTCAGGGTTTTTTTTCCTCATTGCAGAGTAGCTTCAGGCATCTTCAGGCTTATTTTTCTTCCTCAGACAGTACACGCAGTCTGAAATGCAAATGTCTTTTTGTTCTCTACCTACTAACATGACCGCCTGTTAAATTATTCCACTAATCCCAACAAAGATCTCAGAATTCTTTCAAAGCCCTACTGTATTCTGCCAAAGCAACCAGATTTTATTTCTGTTGGGATCTTTGCCCAGTCATGGTGGAAGAGGCCAAGTGTAGTTGCAAGCAAAAAGCAGTCCTGACAACCTCAGATCTTGTTCTTCATTATATACTTTACTGTCTCTGACTTCTTCTGAAGTGTTCTTCTTACAGAATTGGTGCATTGATTGTTTTTCATCTCAGAAATACCACCTCGTGTCATTCCATGGGATGGTACAGAAGTTAAGCACCTCTACATTTCTTTAATGTGTGACTGCATTGCACCCAACACTTAATGTAGTGCACCTAATACAGTTGCAATACAGCTATTGTAATAAAAGGGCAAGAAGGAGTAGAAGTATCTGCGATGTTCAGGGCAACTTTCATGATTATTTTTGATCTGATTGCAGAACTTTATGTCAGCATTGTACTTTCTGCTTCAGGGCATGCTCTTAAGGCACATCCATCCCAGCCCCTCCTGCCTGTCATTCTTAATATGTAGGGGAAGTACAAGCTGCATGGAGCAGGGAGCAGCAGGAGCAGGATCAGCAGCTGGAAGACACTTCTTTTGGAACATGTCATTGTTCTGAGAGATCTCAGCCTTTTCATCTCTGAAACTGAGCACTTGATACAAATCTTGTGCTTTGAGGTTCCTGCTGCTCCTTGCTTATCATCTTTAATGAATGAAGAGTGAAGGGTAGAAAAATGGTGGTAATTCAGCAAGAGACATCCAAGAGCTAGAAAGCCAGCACATCCATCTATTAATCCTAGAGCTATCCATGGTTGCTGCGTTTTGGTGTTTTGTCTATTCCATCTGCTCAGCAGTCCATAGTTCTGTTGGAAGAGTTTGTCCAAATGTCTCAGACCATCTGAGCACTTTAGTTAAGATTTGACTTTTTGGAAATAGAAATTGACACACACAAATTATACATTTTCAAATACAACAATAATTGCAAATGTGTAAACATTTGTACACTTAATATGTGATGAAATTGAATTCGCACCTATGACCTGAGAATATTCACATGTTGAAATTTTCTGGCATAGGTGTGGGAGCTCCACTGCAACATCTTGCATCAGAAGAGTTGAGAAGCAGTCAGTCAATCCTCTTCCAGCTTTTTTGCAGTTTGAGGTTTTACAGATTCATAGGTTGTTCCAGTGTTGTTACCTCACAATTGGTGGGATATGTCTCTAGCTCTATTCCTGACTGGATGGGAGTGTTACTGTGGTGATGATATTTTGAATTGTTCACACACCGCTCTTCAACATGTGATATATGTTTTTCAGTTCAAGGTTGTCTCCTGTAATAGCACACGAGTGCTGACAAGTCCACTGTTGGGAAGATTGTGACAGAGGTTTTAGATACTATTCTGTACATGAATTTTATGTGACACTCTGTGTCAGAAATTTCTGTGGAATCATCAGAGATTGAGAGTTACGAGGATTTCCCAATTTTGTAGGTGTCTGTGGTAGGGACAGAGATTTGAAGCTCCTCTAAAAGCTGATACGTCATCCTTGTACAAGGAATTAACTTGTGGATGGAAACTCTGAGGCACTGGAAAATGAAATGTATGAGAGATAAATCAGCAAAAATGTTTAGGAAGCTAACACTCAGCATATCTGGAAGACCTGTGAGAAAAATTAAGTTGCACAAATTCCAAGTTAATGATGAATGCAAGAAGGAGACCACGTAGAATATCTTGGGCAAAGACTAATTTTTAGAGCTGCGGATGAAAGAATTGCAGACCTAACTCTTGAATTCTTGGTTGCAGGCCTAATGTTTTCAATTCTAGAATTGTGTAGTATTTGGACAGTGAAACACATAAAACTGTTTTTAAAATTCCCATTGGAAAAGAAACACTGTCGTGGCCGTGGTTGTACAAAGGGCATGTTGAAGGCCTGTACAGTGCAAAAGGTAACCAGTTGCAAATTGAGAGTTGCGGGATTTAGACTGGAAAAGCCCATGTTCTTTTCAAATAAGGGAATTCAGCAAGAAATACATATCTGTCCAGCAACTATATCCTGTACTTCCTTCCTGGAAGAGTATTCTACAACTGGAGATCCCTTCCTCCAGCTCTGTCCTCCCATTTTTGTTTTCTGTGTCCACTCCTTCCATGTCCTGCTTGTACCATAAACAGTACTGCCAGAAGGTAAGGTAATAGCCATTTGTTAAAAAAAAACCAAAAAACCCTGCAGTGCCGTTTGGTGGCATACTGGAAAATACAAATTGAGAGAGAAAAAGCACAGCAGAGGAAGGACAATGACAAAATACGGTCACATCTGGGGCACCACTAAAAATATATTCTAGAGCATGCATCCTCAATTAAAGGGCAATGCATCTCTGTGTGCTTGACCCCACACACAGCTGAATGAGCATGGCAACATTCACTCTTTTGCAATGTACATTGTAGCATCCTTTCCTTGTTACTGCTCTTTTCTCTGGAGTGGAATTAAATTGTACCTGGCTTAACAGCACTGCCTGTCTGTGGTTTCAAAACAGGCTCTCCTAACATGTTGCTAGATACTGCATTTACATGAGTATGGGTAACACACTTTCACAGAGGGATGGGGAGAGAAGCTGTTTCACTGCTGTCCTAACGAAGACAAATAAATGTATGATCATATGAAAATAGCTGCTCTGCCTTCCTTGCCTCCTATCCCTGAAGTCAAACTACTGCATGGCTTCACGGTGTCATTAGCTGTTGCTAGGGGAAAGATGCAGGCAGAGATTTTTTCCTCAAAGATTAAGTCTAGGCTTTCACCACTAGCAGTAGATAGGCAATCTTCCAGATGTCATGAACCATAGGAATTAACTGTCTCTCACCAGTACAATATCAAGTCCAATCAGAGCTCTAGCATTATCAAATCTCTTTGGCTTCAGAAGTGCCCATGGGGAGACTGCAGGGTATTGGGATGTTCTGACAGGGGAGATTGGTTAATCTCCTTTTTCCAAAGCCTTTGAATATCTCTCAAGAGGGTCCTCTGGTCTCTTCCAGGCTTCAGAGACTTTGTGTTGAGTAGTCCCATAGCCTTGATTTCCTTCTCCCAGATAAAATTCTTCAGTTCACTATAACAGAGATGGATTTTCCTAGGTTTAGGAGACTTAGTGTTTGTCCCTGTTTTTCAAATGTTGCCTTCATTTTAATTTTAACTTTATGCAACATTACTTCTGTAGAGTGAGACTCTGCAGGAATAGCCTTGTGGCCTTTGCCTTGTGACCTGCTATCAGATCATTCAACCTCACAATGAAATTTTTGGTCCTTTCCATGACTGAATTCACCAGAGTAATAACCTTCTGACAGAATCAGGGTGGTGACCCTCTGATAGCTGCCCTTGTTTTTGTTCTCCTGAAGATGTAATGGTGGTGTAAGATCACTTACATTGATGAGTTAAATACTGTGTTAAAGTTTTCCTCTTTGGAAGGAAGAAAGGCCACATATACATTTTTGTCTCAGCTAGCAGTTTGCAGTGATGATCCCACCAAGATGCTGCTCTGGCAATTTTTTTTTTTTTTTTGGAAGGTCTGTAAGCTTGTGACTGGTTTCCTATTACTTTCCTGATCATTTTGGATTTCCTTCAACTACAGAGGAAGGACAAGACATATAAATATTTCCAGATCTGTGGCTTGCTAATAGCAGGAGGACTTCAGAGTTGCTGAATTCTTGCTTTTAAGGCTGTATTTTGTGTCCCCAGTAACCCTGGTACTCTGGATTGCATCTCAGTGGGAAGCTTTCTGCTTAGTTCAGGAGAGAAACCACAGTGTGTGCAGGCTGTGTGCCCGAAGTGTGCTCCTTGTTACTCCAAGCACGGATACTCAGCACATTCATACCTGGGAGAAATGATGCTGCTCAATAAACCATTAATGCAGATTCACCTTAACTGTTCAAGTTAAGTGTGTTATCCTTGGTTAATTAACTCAGAAGTTCATCCTCACTGGAGAAAAAAAAAGGACTTCTAGAAGCAATCTGAGGAATAAGGCCAAAGACAGAAGTTTGAAGAAATCTGTGAGACTCTCCTTCCACAGAAATATTCAGAGACATATTTAATTTAGTTAGTTTCTGTTTAAATTGGGAGGATTAGAAACTTGTCTGTGTGTTTGATAGTTTATTTTATTTGATCTGTTTAACATATAAAGAAAAAATCAAAATACTGATTTTACTAACCTGCTTTTTTTTTTTTTTTTTTTTTTTTTTTTTTTTTTTTTTTTTTTTTTTTTTTTCCAGATATCAAGAGCATTTTTGAAGGCTGACCTCTAGTTTTGGTGGGGTGTTTTTAGTGCTGTTATCAGGCTCAGGTCGTTACACCAAAGCCTTCCTTTTATGGACTATGGACTTTTATGAACTAACTGGTACAACATTTGTGTTTGTCGGTGTCCAGTAGAAGATTCCTAGGGAAGAATATAAGAATAGAACAATCAGATATTGATACTTGCCCAATAAATTCTCCCTGTATTTTGCAACTCTTTCCTTTGGAGCACTGAGAGCTGGAAGAAATTTTCTGTGCTTGAGATTTGAACTGAAGTTGCTAAAGGCTCCATGCAAAACATTAACCAATTCCTGGTGAATGCCGGAAACAGGTTTAAAGAGTGTTGGTGTCCAAATACATGTGGAATTAACGCGATATTGCTCAGCTGGCTGTGAGTCCAAGGGTGCCGCAGCGTGCAGTGGAAGATGAGGATGAGAAGCAGGCATCCAGCACCTTTTTCCTGTTAAAAAGCAGCAGCAGGTGGCGCTCTGACTTTTCTGTTCCTCAGGACATCGCTATTTCAGGAGCACTGGAGCCGAATTCGCAAAAAAAGGCTTTGAGCAACATTCAGATGAAGGGAGTTTTGTGCTATAGATCCTCATCATAATAAAAATCCCAGCATACGTCTTTAAGTGTATGGAGTCTATGCTTCCTGCAGGCGTTAATAATTGCTCTTTTAGTCCCTACTGCTAAATATATTCTGTGGGTACAAAGACGCAGTAGACTTCTGTAGGACCCTACTTGTTAGGGAAAAATGCAGGCAGGGATCTTTTACCTTAAAGGTTAGGAAAGCAAAAAATACCACCAGTAGGACTTGAAAACTGTGATGAACATCTCTGTAAAAACACTGAAAACTGTTTTTTTTTTTTCTGAGTGTCTGCTATGAACCAACACCTACTGCAAGTGTGTCTGTCCCATGCACAGTGTGCTATGCATGAGAAACAGCATCTGCTTTGGTTCATTTGTGCTGTGTCCTACAGCTGTTGCTGCTGCCAGTATGAAAAGGAAGTCTGTATTTGGAACATGGGAGGGCTGGTGAATAGGAGGGCAGTAGCCAAGTGACTCCGAGCTTTCTAGCCATGCCGTACACACAAAGCTAATCACTCATTGTGCTTATCTAATATTGCCTGATGACATGCTTTTACTAGGCACAATTTCTTTGTAGTGTACTTGATCACCGCTGCCTTGTAAGCACATTTATTAACCTAAGAATTATTTGAGATTTATGGGGACAAAGAAATTACCTCAGAGTCCTAATTGCTTGTGGATTCTGCCATGCTCCCGGGTGAAACTTGAAATGTGGACTCCAGTGGCTCTTCTTGATGTCTTTGTTGAGGCTGGTTCTGGAACCTCAACTAGCTGCTCAGAAGTGGAGAATCTCCATGTGATGTGATGTGATGTGATGGACTGTAGAATCCTGGCATAAAATTTAGTTTCACAAAGGAGGGAGGATGTGACTTTCATTTCAAGAAGACTGGTTACATTATTAGGTAAACGGCTAATCCTCCTTTAATTTCCTGATTTTGAATATATAATGCTCATGTGTTTGGCTAAACCAGGTTTTGGCCATCTGTTAGGCAAAAGCAGATTGGTACAGAGAGTATTAATTACTACAGAGAGGTGGTGTTGGGCTGCATTCTCGAGAATCAAAGTTCCTTGTAATCTCTAGACACTCACGATGATGGTGTAGAGAGAAACTGCCCTAAAAATGAACAGAGTAAATCACATCTTCTGGAGGGGGAAAGTGTTGGTAGAGAATGGGTTAGCATGCTGCACACAGTGGAATCAGAATTAGGGTTTACTGTGGGGATGGACATGTGCCTCTCTGGCTTATTAGGATGCCTTTGAAGATTATGGAAAACCCTGTATGAAACTAGTCTTATTGAATTCATGTATATATTGTCAGTGGGATTAGTGCTGAAGTGCAGTCTGGCCTTTCTGTATGCCCACTTCCCTGTTTGGGGAGTGTTCTGGTAGGCAGAAAAGTTCAGTCTGAGTATGTGTCCAAATGAAGGCAATATGCATTCATGGAAAAATAAGAATCCTAGAATGAAGTGCACCTGAAAAATGGGACCTTAAACTTGCATTATATAAAGTTCTGTTTGTTTTTATTTCTGTGATAGCTAAATGTTTGTTTTGTAAATTGCAGAACAGTGTTTTTTGATTTCCCAGTATTAGTCTCCTGGAAAACACTGCTGTTAATGACTCCTGGTTTGAAGAGTCCTCTGTTATTAACAATGAAAATCTGTGTTAGTTGCAAGCACCAAAGGCATGAAGAAAGTGCCTGGTTATCGATATTAAAAAATGTACTTCTTTAGGACTTCTAATTAGTGCTTCTGTGGAAAAATAATAGATAAATAGAAAAATTGGATGGAACATACCTGAATGTTACTGATTGAATAAGGAGGTAACAAAAAGAACAATGGGGTTTTCAGGTCTTCACATTTTCTTGGGAAACCCAGAACAGTTTGGCAGTGGTGTACAAAGAAACCCTGTAGTAAATTGAAAAAAATACTAAGATAGAATGCAGTTCCATTATATTGACATCAGCTGTAAGCAATCTTAATGATAACTTGTATATTGTAATTAGTGGAATCATGTTGTAATGGTTAATGGATGATGCAAAGCTGAAACAATTTTATTTCTTAAATATAGCATTCTATTTGAGACTGTAGTAATTAAAATGTTTAAAAGCAGATGGAGCTAAGATATTTGCTGTATGTATGACAGTGAAATGAAATAATATCTGATAGGTAATATTAAAGGAAAACTCGATATCAAAGGAAAATTTTAGGAATGGGAACGTGAATTGCAATGTCAGAAAATAAGAACTATCGACTTACTCTATTGATTCGTTTAAAAATGTGTATGTGCATGAAAGTCTTTGCACCTGGTGCTCTCTGCTAACAAAAAAGTTTGAGAGAAAGGTATTAATTACAGAAAACACTTTTTTCTTACAAATGTTTGCTGGAAATAAGAACTGTTAATTTTGGCTGTACTAATGAGAGGTTTGACTACAGCAGCTGAAGGGGGCAGGACTACCAAAAGCCTTGAAGGCAATTCACTTCTATGGGAATTGTGTACAAGACCTAGTCAGCTTTCTGATTTTACTTTTTCTCTCTCAGTGCTCTCTTTAGAAATCTTGTTTGGGGATAAACCTAAGGAGGAAGACTCCTGTATAGGGCATTCTCTGAGTGAATGGGCATTCATGCCCGTATAGGGCATTCTCTCTCACTTAATGCACCTTTTCCAGACGGATCAGTAGGCAGCATATCCAGCTGATGCTCCTGCCCAGTCAGGGTGCTGGGGATATTCAGTTTTGCAAAGTTTTCTATGTATTTGAAAGCAAAAAATTGGTCGTACCTTGTTTAGTTGCCCATCTTCAACATATATTTCTAAATACCTGAGAAGTACTGGTCTAGAGAAATGATGAGTATAATTAAGGATTTAAAAAATGTGTACTGTTCCCTCACAAGATTTTTTTTTTTTTAAATTTCAGTTGAATGCTATCAGTGTGGCACCTCCATCTCTGGATATTTTCAAAACTTGAGTGGACAAGGCTCTGAGCAACATGACCTAACCTTGAGGTCAGTGCTGCAGGGAAATGAGGTTTAGATGTCCTCAATGGTCCCTTCTATTGTAAATTTTTGTATTATTGTGAAGATTCATTTTCAACTATTAAAATACCTGTTCTATAAAGGACAAGCTAAGTCAGTTCTATTCTGACATAAACCCTAGGTATAAGGCATATATAATTTTTTTTCATAAACAAATACTCTAAGAATTTTTCTCCTTTATTTTTTTTTAATGAGAAGAGTCCTTATTGCATAGTTATCTTTTCCTTCACCTTGATGATGAATAGTGTTTCTTGAATAAGATCTTTTTTTTAAAGAAGAGACTTTTACAGCCAAGTCAATACCCATGAGTCTGCCTTTGTTAGTCATGAAATATTCCATTTCCTTATTAATTATTGTCCACTTTTCTTTTTTTTTAGGAGTTAGAGTGTGTGAGAAGGGGTGGGAGCAAAGACATTGATGAGGACGCCATGAAGCTTAAGGCTGTTGCAGGATCTGATACCAGAGGAGGAGGAGCTGGCATGGTGACAGCCATGAGACAGCTTCTTCAGCCTTTAAACAGGTGTTGTGCTCAGCTTTGAGAAAATGCAGGTTTCAATAATCCTGTTGAAATGTGTATGATAGTTATACCCATAGGTATATTGCTGCATGCTGCATATTTCAGCAGTTGATCAGACACAAGGTGATGGCAGAGTGACAGCCCAGTGTGTATCAGTTCCTCAAAACACTGGTAGATTTGAAGTGTGTACAGAGTCTAGACCCAGGTCAAGACATTTCCAGTTCTTCAAAGTCTAGGCTGAGAATTCTTGGCATCATTTTAGAAACTTGGAGGCTTTTATAATAGACAACACATTAACTAGAAAATGACTCTCTGACAGTGCTTAAGCAAAGTCAAATGTTGGCACTCATAAAAGTAATAGCAAAGGGTTTAGGGTTTAGGGTTACACTTAAGAATTACATTTTAAAGGCTATTATGGGAATTGAAAATTATTTATATAAAAGATTGCAATGTTAAAACAGAAGGAATAATTCAAAAGCTAAGTCTGTAAAAGCTGTTCTGATAATTTTTCAAATCAAGATGAAGTCGGTACAATTGTCAGTTCAGGAAAAGTTACAAATTACTGTGTATTTTAGTAGTGTTACCCAGCGTCACCCAAAGGCTAACAGTACAGTATAAACATACAGTGAGACAATGACAGATTGTAATTACTCATGTTTCATCCTGAACAAACCCATGCATTCTCTTCTTTCCTTGTAATGAGAGGGTAGTTCTGAATTTTCTTGGTGTGGAGAACACATGTACCGAGTTATCTATTTCTGCTAGCTTGCCTAAAGCAAGCTCAGTGATGTGAAATGTAAAACAGAAAGCTATGCAAAAAACACAGGAGAGGAGATTAGCACAATGTGACGAGCTGGCAGCTACCCAATTGTCTACTGTGTCTGGTATTAATAGCACCCCAGTTTCAGTGGTTGCATCACTGTGAGTGAGATGAAGTCATAAAGCATTAACAAGTATTTGATTTTTTTTCTAAGATAATTTTAATAGGGTACTGAGGATGGGGTGCTGTTGTGATTTAAGGTAACAGCTTATCAAATGAAATGTAGTGTAGCCAGCTCTTCATTCTTGCAGAAGGGACATGGATTAATGTTGGCTGTTGAAGTTTTTGCACATTCTGGTACTAGACAGGAGTGTTTCATTGCTAAAGGTGTTTAGAAACATAAGAGGCACTAACACATTTGGGGCAAGATGAAGAGGAAGGGGCAAAAGCCAGAGTGTGGCACACAGGTGAAGAGAAGGAAGCAAAGAGAAAGCATTCTTAAAGGACTAGGACAAAGGGCCTAGAAACAAAACCAAAACCAGAACCAAAACCAAAACAAAAAAAGCCTGAAGCATCAATGGATTAAAACTAGCTATCCCATGGATGATTTTCAAATATATGCAGTTCTCCAGAGCTGCCAAGTACCAAAGAGAGAGATGCTTTAAACAGAAAGAAGCTGGATAGAGAGGACTATGGCCTTGACCAGGATGGCTCACATACTGCCATGTTGCAAGATTTTTCCTTTGTCAATGTGAAACTGGCACTTTTGAAAACTTTCATTTTGCATCATCATTCACTTTTCCATAGTCAAGCATTGTGGTGGGTTGACTATGGCCAGCTGCCAGACACCCACGCAGCCACTATCATTCCCACTTCTCAACAGGACGGGGAGAAAATAAAATAGAAAACCTCAAGAGTCAAGATACAGACAGGAACATGGATCACTTAGCAATTACCATCAAGCATAAAACAGACTCACCTTTAGGAAAATTAATTTATTGTCCATTAGAATTGGCTGAAGAGAAATAAAGACAAAAATTAAAACACTCCCCTTCTAGCCCCTTCTTCCCAATCTCAACTTCTCCTTTCCTGGCTCCTTCTTTCCACATACTGAACAGTGCAGAGGGATGGGGAATAAGTATTGTAGTCAGTCCATAACAGTTCATGTCTGCATCTCCTTCCTCCATGTCTCCCTTGCTCCAGCATGGATTCTTTCATAGGCTGTAGTCCTTTAGAATAAATCCACTCCTGCATGGCCTCTCCAGTGTGCAGTTCATTCAGAGCATATCCATCTGCTCTGGTATGGTGTCTGCCATGGGTTGCTGTGTGGATATCTGCTCTGACCTGATCTTCCATATGCTGCAGCGTGACAACCTACTTCCCCATGGTCTTCTCCATGGACTGCAGGGGCATCTCTGCTCCAGTGCATGGAGCACCTCATTCCTGCCTGCTGCTTCTCTCATCTTGCTGTCTGCAGGGCTGTTTCTCACACATTTCCCTAACACTCTACTGCACATTGTTTTTTGCCTTTCCTTAAATGCATTTTCCCAGAGGTGCCGCCATCATGGCTGTGGGGCTTAGCTGTGCCCTATGGTGGATTGGTTGGAGCCATCTGGAACCTGATGAGTCCCACAGAGGGATAGACAGCCCTCTCCTCTGCTCACGTGCTCTTCTGCATCACCCCCATCCTTGCCATGTAAACCCAGTACAAGCATCATGACAACTCTAGGCACTTTCTTAAAAAAATGTAGGAGACAGAGAGGAGGAGACATGCTGTAATTACATGCTGGGCCATGCCTGTTTGAAAAATATCAGTGTTTATAGTCTTCCCTATGACCTAGATTTGAAAAATACTGCAGTATTGTTTTTTTTTTTTTCCAAATGGGGACAAATGTAATTGATGGAGTCGTAGTGCTTATCTACATATGGTTGGTAGAGTGAATCCCCTCTCTCACTGGGTAATACAACCTTACCTAGACAGTGAAAGATCACATTGCCAATTCACGCATGCACTTTTCTTGTGCCACAGCATGATGAAGCATTCCTTTGGTAGTCTTTCTGCAGGCAAAGATGGCTGTGGAATTTGTAAGTGCCAATGATTTGAACACTTTTTGAATAATTGGAGCTTGATTTGCTCTTTATTACTGATGTGAAGATGCAAGAGGAAGATGTTACTGTGGCTGGACTACAGTTTCTGCAGCAATTTTCTTTCCAGCCTACAGCAACTAGTTGTAGCAAATGTAATGCACAGGAGAAGCTCAGAATCTAAAATGCTATTTTCAGCCTTATTAATAACAGTGGTGATAACTCTCCCTGTGATTAAAATAAATTATTAAATAATCGTTAGTGAAGTGTCATTTTAAGAAAAAAAATACTTGTCTTGTAAATCCATGCTGATTTTCACAGGCACTATTTCGATGTTTGCTTTCCAGTTCAGTTGCTTTCTGTCTTCTCTTCTGGCCTTTGATGAGTCAGAATTCATGCATGGACTGGCATTGTCATATGTATGAAATGAGAAATTCCCTATCTTAGGAAGATATAGATACCTTTTTCATAATTACTGTAATCTCTTCTGAAGGATAACTTATGGATGTAATCTCATAACAAAACTACACATATGACAGTTGAAACCGCATAACCTTTGCTGGGAATAATAGATACCTCTGTAGGACAGTGAGAGGAAAGGATTTCTAGTTCTAACTGTGTGTGGAAATCTGCATGGCATCTTCTTGATAATATGGCCTGGGTAACAACAGCTGATACAACAGGAATATGACTTAGTGAATGGAATACTGCAAACAAACTATTCTGAAGGGTGTTTACCCAAAAATCTGATACTGCTAGGAAGAAAGTAACAATGATTGTGTTTGCTTTAGATGACCTTCATTACATTAAAATTATAACAAAGAAATTACCAAGATACTTTTGAGAAAATAAATAAGTTTGAAAACTAAAAAGAGCTTGAAAAGTTAAAAAAAAAAAAAGGCTTGCAAATTTGTGATTGTGGGGAGAGATCCTGGAGTCAGTGGAAAAGAACAGCAATTTAGTCAGATGCCATGAGCACCCAGGTACTGCAGTGACAGTCTGGATGGCAACACGGAGACCTACACCTTAGATGTGTGCATGTGACATGCTTTTTCAGCAGTGTGTGTCTTGGCAGGTTTTAAGGATGTACACATAAAACTAGAGAACCTATGCCTCCATCAGCAGCTGTGGGTAAGAATGGAGAACTTGTCCAAAAGGGAGCTAACATGGTGTGGATGCAGGAAGAAATGCTTGTGTCATTTGAACAGGAGCTCCAGAGGAGTGGTGAGCGGGTGGCAAGGAGGATAACACACGTACAGTGGGTGCTAGGGAGAGACAGGTCTCCTTTTAAAAGCGGAAGTGACACTGGTACACAAAGAGTTTGCATTTCATGGTTAAAAAGAGGAGCAGAAAGAGGAGTGTGGGATAGATCAACAAAGAGAACATTTTGGCACACAGCTGAAAAAATCAAAAGGGTAAAAAAGCTGGAAAAATATAACACAGCAGTTGACAACTAGTGCAGTGCTGGAGCACATCATTCCAGAGAAGGAGGAAAAGCCACACAGCACTTTAGATGATTGCCAGCAAAAAGAAAACTGCATAATTAGAAAATTACAGTTAAGGGGAGCTTTCAGGAAAACACATATTGGCAACATTCCCCCCACCCTGCCAAAAAGCTCCCAAACTCATCATTGTAAACATAAGAAATCTTAAGAAGAGTAGGTGGTGCCAAAGGAACTTGCTTCCAGTTCAGATGAGCAATATTGTAACATTTGTGAGGGAAGAGCGGAGGAGGTGAGGGGTTTTTTTTGAGTGGTGAATGTTTTCAAAAAGCTTGGACAGTGAGGGGTGAGGTGAAGGCCAACCCCTGCTCTGCTTTTAGAAAGTTGGAAGCTCTTTGCAGGAGGAGATCTTACATGCAGCTGCTGAGATAAAGTATTCATATCTGCCTCTGTCTTTTTCACTTTTTTCTTCCAGCAGTCCAAATTTTAGCAGCAAGGAAGAAAAGAAATTGTTTTAATGAAACAGGAGCAAAACATAATTCTTACTGAAACTAATCACAGCTGCTTGAATGACCAAATGTTTGCTAAAGGTGATTTTCTCAACCCCTTTATTTCAGGAAAAATTTGTGTGACAGCACTCTGAGTGTTCTCACCTGTACTTGGCTCTTCATATCAATGGTGTGTGCATTTATGTTTTCATAGAAGAGAAAGCTACCCTGACCAGAATGTTCTTGTCCCTTTGTTGGCCTAAGACAAATAAATATTGGAAATGTCTCCCTGCAACAACAATTCACTGTGTAAAAACCTCTCCTTCTGTCAGGTCCTTATTTCCCTAGCGGGGAGGGTGATGGAGAGCAATTCCCTTCTCTAGAACAGGAACATCCTAGTGCATTACTCATGATCTAAACAAGATACACTCTTAGCATTAGCACATGAATGGCTGAGCTAAACTGCAGTCTACTGGTAAAGATTAAATATGAGATGCTTTTGCAGTAGAGATGCTCCAAATATCTTTCTAATCTCATTTGGATATATTGGTAAAAAGAGACATGGAATTAATTAAAGACCTTGCTTTTAAGTTTGATGTTGACTGCCAGTATCACCAGAGTCAGGGTGGTGTGGCTGCTAGAAGATAACTTACCATTCAGTGATATATAAATTTACTTACTTGGTAGGACAGGTGTAGCAGGTGGGTCACAATACCTGCTCTATGAGCAGATCTCCCTCCCTCCCACCAGTGGGAACATGTACATGGGAATCAGAGCTTCGGCCCCACCAGCCCAGTTTAGACCAACTAAGCACCAGTGAGGGAACAAGGTGCTTGCTCTGACTGGTTCTATCCTACACCCATAGTGGACAGCTCAACTCCTGCACATGGCACTTCCTGTCCTTGCACTTTTGCTTCTATCGATGTTAGATATCTGTGTATTATGACTTCCTTTCAAGCAGATAGTGCCATAATTGCTTTCGAATGGCTTTGCTAATCTCGTATCCCCAGACCAGCTCTCGAACTTCCACCATCACTGAGGCCAAGTAGAGGTTGCTATCAATTGTGGTTTATGTTACTCTGCCCTGGTGTGTTTCAGGAAAATGGGTATATTTGTTATCTGGGTCGAACCAGGTCAATCTGATCACCTTATGCTGGAGGTAACCAACAGCAGTCCATTGCACAGGTAATCTGTGTTTCCACTGAGTAGTATGACACCTGGAAAAGGTTTAAACCAATTGTCTGCAAAGTCTCTGGGTTGTTCCTCTGGAACCTCTTGCCTTCTTGGCCTGTGGGTAATTTAAAACTATTGGTAGTCAGATAAAAAACCAGTTTTGAATTGAGCCATGAGATTGATGTAAAAGCCTACAAATCAGCATCTTGGATGCTCCCTTAAGTAACCCCAAGTCTGCTGAGCTGTCTCCATGAAAGGCTTAGGAAGCAGTGGCTGCCTTTCAATGATCTTCCTCACCCTTTTAAGCTTTCTTGACATGAGAGGGAGGTGCATGACCTATAGGTATTTCCAATATTGTATTTCTATGCAGTCATTGCTAGGACAATGCCAGACTGGTGCCCTACCCCCTGAACTGCAGCATCCTGTGCCCTCACTACAGAAGGGGCACAGCACGTGGGCTTCAGCATGCAGCTTCTTACTTTGTTCCAACAGGAAGAGCAACTATTCTTATGTGAACCAATTGTTGGTTCAGGGAGGAGCAGGCCAGGCTTTGTGCTGGTGAGGCGGTGCTCTGCCCCGCCCCCTGACCCCCCAGCTGGGCAGAGCTGTCCACCAATCACACACCAGGGTGGTGCAAACCCAATCTCTGATTGGTAGAGCTATCTGTCAGTCACATACCAGGGGCGGGGGCATGCTAACCCGGCCTCTGATTGGCTGAACAACCAGAAGTCCCACCTGAGGGGCGGGCCCAGGAAGCGCCAAGGGTTTAAAAGGGGCTGACTGTGAGGTGGCCATTTGCCTGGCCTGTGCGTTCTCTTGGACTTCATGTGGGAACTCAGGAGTTGGTAGTTCTCTGTGTGTTTTTCTGCACCTCTTTTATCTTTCTCTTCTCGTCATTCTCTTTACATGGAACATTTTTGGGTAACTTAACATCTCATAGGTTCAAAGATTTCTAGGTTGAATGGGCTGAGTTTATGGTAAGTTAATACTAAATTATTACTAAGTAACACTATAAGAAGTGTTTTATATTCAATTTGGTGTTGTGTTTACTCTTTTCCCAAAGTTCCTTTATCTTCTATATTTTTGCCAGTAAACTTTTGTGTATTTGTGACCTCTTGAGAATATCTGGTTGGGATTTCTCCTTGCACCAAATTAGAGTAAAGGAACCTTTGGTTTAACGTCTGGATGTAAGATCCAGGGTGTAAAACCGATATTGCCTGGTATTGCAATGCATATAACTACAGCTGTGGTCATCTGTAGAAATCAGACCTTAAAAGAGACTATGTTGTTCACTAAGATGCTGATGTAGACACCATTGGAGTGCTTCCGATAGGGCTTAACACCTTTTTTCAACTGCTCAGTCATGCCCCATGCAATTTCTTCTGTTTCCTGAGAGCTTCGTGGCTACAAGTTTAGCAAAACATTGTCTTCTTTCTGTAATTTTGTTGGAGGTATCTTTGTGGAAAGAATCAAATCCCTTTTCTTTAAAAAATTTCCGCTGTTATTGCATGTTGTCCTGGCATGCAGAGAGGATGTCTTGAGCTTTATGGAAGTATCAGCCACAGGAACTCTTTCTTGTGATGTGAGGTGAAGAAGGATAAGGGGGTTTTGTGGCATTTTCAAACCTGCAGCAGGTGGCTACAAAAAGAGCTCACAGAACATTATACTTGACTACTTAGGCAGGCAAAAGTCTTTGAAATCTAGGCTTGAGCTTTTAATCTTATGTTGCAAATTGATAAAGGTGGCTGACTGTTCTTGTGCTGCCCCCTTCAACTGACTAGAAAATAAAAGAAGACAGAGCGTATTATTGCAAAAGGGAGAACCAGCTGTCAAAAGCACGTGCATAGTTCTGAAGGATGCTGAAAGGCCCTTTGGCCCCGTGATCTGTCCATAAGAGCACTACTGTATAATGACATTAAGTGCAACAGCAGTACATGGATGGATAATGGGTGATATGACAAGTTGTTTTTGAAGTTTCACAGACTGTTCTTTGTTCCTTGAGTTGTTTTTAATCCCTACAGATAGAAAACATAGCTTTTCCCTGTTGCTGCAATTTTATAAAAGCATGTATAAATGTTTTCCTGTTTCTTTCACAGCCATCTTGTGCATAATCTGCCCCAATGGAAAAAGCTAAATGTGCACTAGTTCTGTGCTGCTCTGTTAATGTGACTCATGTGGTATTTCCAACTAAAAATGTGATACTATTTCCATCCCTTACTGGAGTAAGAACCTGCAACTAAGCAGTATATAGTACAGCTGCTGAACTGCAGAGTTATTGGTGATAACTTGAAAGTACAGACACTCTCTGAGTATTTTGTTTAACAAAGTCCCTCTTTCAGTGCATCAGCTCCTGTGCATCACATAGAAAACTGAATAGGATGCAACCATTGCTTCTGGTAAGACTGACAACTGACTTGGGCTGTCCTCAGTGGTACACCAGCTTTCAAAGAACGGCAGCATATATCTATTAAAAAAAAGGTAAAAATTTTAATACTTTGCTTTTAGTGATCCAAGCTGATAATGTTAGCATTGAGATGCCAGTGTTACAATGGCAATATGGCTGATGAATTCAAGTGTTTTATAAACAAGGTTTATTTTTGGTTTTCTTTTTTTCTGGATGATGTACTTATGATCATCTCTCTTATATATACACAATGATCTGTGTGAGTTTATACACTTTGTCGGGACCTAAGCTTTCTATACATTTTTGAATTGAACAGTAATGGAGCTTGACAGCATGTTATAAACCAAGGTTTTATTGAGGCAGTGGGAAAGATGAGCAATGATGTAGCTACTTGGAAACTCACCCAATCCCCAGTAGCAAACAGAGCATCCTTAGTAATGCCATGGCTTTGGTGGATTTCCAGGGACTTCTGGTGTTGGAGTAATGAGGCCACAACTGCCAGTTGTGCAAATGATGTTTGCACGTGCATAGTAATCAGGTCACCTCTTGGCTCCACTAGTGGCACTGTGATGTGACAGAATCCTACCTTAGATGAATAATGTGGGTGGTATCCTGCCTGTGCTGCCCATGCCAGCTAGGACAGGCTGTTGGCTGTCTGTCAGCATGTGTGATACTGGTTGGGGCAGGATGTCAGGAGCTAGGCTTTCTATACATTAAAAGAGAGTAAGTATAAGCTCTTAATTTCTTGTCAATGCTTAAGCCAGCAATTAATGAGAAACAGTGTATAACAGTGTTAGAATAGGGGTACAACCAGGTAAACTGTTCATTAGTAATGGGAGGTTATTTTGGGTTGCTTCTCAATACTTGTAAATCTTTTCCTTATTTTCTCTCTACCTTCCAAGTACAGAACTTTTATTCTGCCTGGGCAAGCCCTTGCTGAATCCTGGCATGTGCAGCTGACTTTTAGGGACTGAAACTGGAGCTTAGATAATTCTTGTCAATTTTCCATCTGGAAGAATGTGTTGATGTGATTTTTCAGACCAACTGAAGGCAAGAGGTTTCTTAGGCACTGTTATAACAATAGGCCAAGTGAAGGATTCCTATCTTAAAAGTACAAGCAAGTGTACCATAAAGGACTGTTAAAAAACCATATTATTTAAAAAGCTGTTTCAACCAACTTGCTTTTGATTGCAATCCTGGTAATTTTTGAGATGCAGATGTGCTCTGATACTAAATAACTTTTCAAAGAAGCAGTAAAATAGCATGCAGTATTTTTAGTTTTTTAAAGTCAAGAAATAATTTCAGAGAATCTAATACAGCCCATGCATCTGCAATGACTAATCTTATTTCTTGTGCTCCTAATGGGAACAAAATAACTGTTATTGGCCTTCTGGGATTTTTTCTTCGCATGGACACTTCAGGTTGATAAAGTGGACAACAAATATATTGTATAGCAGCTACGCTCTTCTGGACTGCATTCATTTATTTGAACACTGGAAGTCTAAAAGTTTGTAGTCTGAGCTTGATGAGTAACCTTCATCTCTTCATGTACCTAGAACTCCATCTCCAAAAGACATTCCACCTCCCTTGCTTTTATAGATATGCCTTAGGATGAAATGGAGACAGATTTTATAAAAGAAGCTTGAATCCCAAAAAACTTTTACTGATGATCTATGGCGGGTGTTTGCCACAAAAGCACTTTCAATATTCCACGTGGGAGGCACGAACTAGGTTAGTTTGGAGCAGCTATTTACTGTCCCTGAATCCGCTGTGTAATAGCTTCCCTAACTCCAAGTTAAGAAGCTAATTCACTGACAAACTCTGGGTAAACTGATGTTTAGGATTAGGTTGAAAGGAATTTAAGGTAAGCAACTTGCCATCAGCCCTGCAAAACACTTGTAAAATAAAGATATGCACATTTTTAGGGGCTATCAAAAACTTGAAAAATAACAACCTCACAGCCGTAATTTATAAAACCACATTTACTTGTTTTAAAATTGAAAGTGAAAAAAAAAAGCTTTATGTATTCATTCTACCTCACAAGAAGGAAAATAATCAGGTATTAATTTGGATATGAGAAATGTTTCCAGTTCTACTTCAGAAAGTATTATTTAAACTTGATGGAAGCTAATGGCAAGCACAGGCAGCAAGTATTAATAATGCTGGAGACCTAGCATAATCAAGTTGTAATAGCTACTTCCAAAGGGACATTTTTGTCTTCTCTGCAGGGTTCAATTTTCTATCATAGACAGGAGGAGAACATCTGAGCAATAGGAGAGATCAGCCTCCCAGGCATGACAGTTGTGTCTGCTCCTGCCTTCAAGTTATGCTCCTTCCTCTTTTTCTGGTGACACATGTCGGGTGAATTAATGATGAGTACTAGGCCTCCAGTTATAAGGATTTTTTTTTTTTTTAAGAACTCTGTTTGCTTTAATGCAGATGTGTGTGCTCAGCGTGACCCTGGCATGGAGCTGAGTGAAGATAATCATGCCAGGGTTGAATTCACATTGAAGATAACCATTTTTAATAGATTCAGTAATTTGGGCCAGTAGCCTGAAAACCCTAATTGGTAAAAAACCCCACAGTTTTTCAAGGACAAGATCTTTTTTCATATACAGTTACAAAAGCAGTCAGACATTTGTAACTTTGTTATCTTGAGGGTTTGGACCACCTATAGAGAAATCTGTCACTTTGCAAGCCTGTAAAATAGGAACAAGAAATTACTTCAGCAGGCTGGATCCAGGAGACTTAGCAGGTAGAAGGATGAATATTCTTGATTCTTCCTGAGGTTTATGTTCATATTTACATGAGCACTTGCTGTTTCCTGCACAGGAGAGAGTTGCCAATTTTGTAGTCTGGATCAGCTGTGAGTTTTGGGGTACTCCCTGAGACCGCATATGGGAACGTTATGAAAGAATATCCTGGATTTTACTTAGATGGAAGGTTTTTACAGACTTTCAGATTATGAACCTACATAACTCAGAGTACCGGAGAAGACTCAGTGTTAGTGGTAACTGTGAGAATATGCATGATCCCTCATCCTCTGTATGGATTACCTGTACTGCTGTTTTTCCAGTTTCAGAGCCTTTGGGAATTGCTTTAATTCTGAGGAAAATGAGTACAGAAATAGAGAATGATATGACAATGTACAAAGAATTCCAATTAGTGACACAAACTTGTTACTGAATGATTTGGTCATTGAACTATGTGGCTTACAAGAGAGGTGATTTGATTTGTCTAGTTTCAAAATGTGCTTTAAGGGGTTCTCCCCCTACCTCTTTTTTCTTCTCCAGGTAATTGCTCTTTCAGAATTTCACTTCCAGAGGCAGGAGTGGTATGTTAGCTTCTTTCTAAGAATAATTTTTATGGAGGGGAAGAGGTCCCTTAAAAGGGACAGGAAGAAAGAATATTGCTGTGGCAGAATAGTAGCTTAGATTAATCCTGAGTTAGCAGTGTTCAGGACTCATCTGTTGTCTATTGCAATCTGCTACAATATGTGATAGGTTGGGAGCTAGGCTTAGGCTTCCTAAACTCCTTCTTAATTGAGACAAGCAGACAATCCCTGCCAAAGTCAGTCTGATAACAGTTTCTCTCAGGTGTGAGGCCCCTCCAGGTGTACCAAAGTAGTTTGGCTAAAGTGAGGGTGTAAAAAAAGGTGTAAAACTTATGACATTCTCCTTTCCACAGCAGACTGAAAAACCCCTAACAATGGATGCTCCTTGCTGGCAACAAGGAGGTATTACACGAGGAGTAGCAGGGGAGTTAATGTGAATGTAGTGCACATGCACTCAGATAGTTGGTTAGACAAATATTTATAAATGAAGGAGATATAAAGGTTAAAAAAAAAAAAAAGGTATTTCAATCTTTGGCCAAGTTTCTGTATTGTCCTTTACCTGTGCATTTGAACCAGTATCTAGGTGTGTTGCTGAAGAAGAGGAAATAAACTCTCCAGCCAATTTACTAGGTTAGAAAGTCAACATTACTTTATTAGCAGTGCTGGGTGCATGGGGAATTCTCCTCAAAGCATGCATGCCCAGTAACCGAACAGACCAGGTTATATTCCTCAAACTAATACATATGCATTGCATTTCCCAGATATATGCATATATACTAATTATTTCCATGGACTTATTGGATATGGTTCTGGATCTTGTAGTGAATCTTACCTCCTTGAATAAATATCAATGTCAAATATGTGGTCAGGTCATAATGTACTTCTCTTACTGTCCTTTCTTCTGACACAAAATTCTTGTTCTCAAAACTAAGATACCTGCTAATGCATATTAATCACTAATATAAATAAATAAGGAAGCATTAGCTGGCACAAGACTTAGTCTTATTAATCAGAGGTGTAGGGAGTTAACACAAGGCCACCTTATTCTCTGGTATTTGTACTAATTACTCTATGGTACAAAACTGAGCATTAACCACAAATACAGGATCATACACTTGTGCTAAAGTTAAAAGAATTTTCCAACATCTTCCCCCAATGCTGCACAGACTTCTTCTTAAAGGAATATAATTTGTTCGGTAACAGATGTAGATCTGCCAAGTTGAATTTCTTCATTCCCAGCTTCTATTTTTCCCTTTGTGGCTTGAAACACACCTGAGGCTTTTACCTTATCAGATCTAAGTGAAAGTTGAGAAGATTTATTTTCTACAGATTTGGAGGTTCAGTGCTGCATGTAGGAAGACTTTTTTTTTCCCCTAAGTAACAAAATGGGGATTTGTAACTTCAATCAAGATGCAAATAACTGAAAAAATGACACATTTCAGCTTATTAAGTTCTGAACAATCTAATACATGAACCATAATTTTTTGCTCTAGAAAAGATAAAATCTATCAGTATCAATGATCAAATTAAAAAAGGGGGGGGTAACATTCTGTGACAATGTGGTTTTTTTAAGCTGTCATGCTTAAAAGCAGATGCTGACAAGCAGGATGGTGTGATGAGAAAGCAATGTGGCACGGAATAAATTTCCCACCTTCCAGAAGTTATACCACATTGCCCAGCAGTCTCCCAGCATTTTTAGTCTTTCTTCCCTTTTTTCCCCATCTAACAAACCATGTGTATGTAATAACTCTCATCGGTATTAATTGTTCACGCTTTTGTAACTTTCTAGCTGGCAAATGCTTCATTATCACCTCAGCAGCATTGTGAATCAGCAGGATATCAGCCATTAGTGTGCAGTGTACAGGAGTAGCTGCTGTTATATTGAAATCTCACAGAAACCTGGAGCCTGCTCTGCTGTAAGTCAGAGGCTCTGATGAGTAATATCCAGTGCTTTTATTAGAAATTTATGATTTCATTTCAGTTCCATTGAGACATGTAGAAACACACTAGATTGTGCTAAACAGCACTTACCAGGGACAGAAGGACTTGAGTTCTGTATCTTTTCAGGGATTGTAATGAATGTTTTTACAAGTGCTGACTGCTCTATGCTGTCTTTTTCCTTCCTGCACATTGCTCTCCTTTGTTACTGCTTTTATTATTAATAATATTTTAATTTTAATTTAGAATTAACATTTTAATTTGCTGTTTATATCAACTAGTCTTGTACTGTCTCAGATAATTTATACTTATTCACTCAGAGAATTTGGTTGTAGATATCTGTGTGCTGCTGCTTCGGTAGGCATCACTCTTATGCTTGTATTTAGCATATGCATTGCATAGTGCATGATGTGGCCACACTTTCCCTCTTGAAAGGTCATAGAATCATAGAATATGCTGAGTTGGAAGGGACCCATCAGGATCATTGAGTCCAACTCCTGCTCCTGTGCAGGATACTCCAAGAACCACGTCATGTGCCTGAGAGTGTTGTCCAAATGCTTCTTGAACTGTGTCAGGCTTGGTGCTGTGACCACTTCCCTGGGGAACCTGTTCCAGTGCCCTACCACCCTCTGGTTGAAGAACATTTTCCTGATAGCCAACTTAAACCACTCCTGCCCCAATTTCAGGCCATTTTTTCAGGTCCTGTACCTGGTCATGAGAGTGAAGAGATTGGTGTCTGTCCCTCTGCTTCCATTTGTGAGGAAGTTGTAACTGTGATGAGGTCTCCTCTCAGTCTGCTCTTCTCCAGGCAAAATAATCCAAGTGGTGCCAGCTACTCGTTGTATGGCTTCCCATCAAGGCTCTTCACCATCCTCACGGCCTCCTGTGGATATTCTAATAACTTCATGTCTTTCTTACATTGCAGTGCCCAAAACTGCACACAATATTCAAGGTGAGGCTGCCACAGTGCAGAGCAGAGTGGGACAACCCCCTCCCTTGACTGGCTGAGGATGCTCTGCCTGATACATCTCAGGATTTTGTTGGCCCTCCTGGCTGCCAGGGCACACTGTCATTTTTCCCATCAGATATAAATTGTGTTCAGGTATTTGACAAGGAGGGAGTATATCAAGCCCTCCTTTTCCACTGGAACACTTAGAACTGGCTCTGGTGGTGCCCCGTGGTGGAATATCTGAAAAGCCGTCCTTAAGCAGAGAAAATGAAGAATCCTGTGTGTGACCTGAGCCTGAATACATCTGCAATTGTCCACAAATAGTGTCTTTTTTTACAGTTTTCATCACTGTGGCCTCAGCCTACTCTTAACAAAACATCCTTGCCTTTTTGTAATTTCTGCTGCAATGTGCACAAAGTAAGTAAATAATACTGCTGGGATACTGAATGTAATGCCTAGTCACCCATTTGGTTGGATATCTTGAGCTGTCTCTCTGAAATTAATGCAGAAAATGACAAAATCACTTCAAAGCACCTCTTTCCTTCTTCCATTTACAATGCCTCTAGACAAAACATTAGCTCTTTTAGTTGGGCAGTTCATCTTTATAAGGCTGCTATGCCAGTGTATCCCTCTCCAACATGTGGAACTCTTGATAGTAATGTGAGGTTTGAAAAGAGAGTGGCTGAATGGTGCCATGCTTGTACAGGCTCTAAAAGCAGGTGTTAAAAGTGCAGCCTGTCCAACAGTAACCTTTTGTTCCCATGTTGTGCTTCCCTTTTGGGAAGGCTGGCTAGCAGAGAGAGTACAGGAGTTGGCTGTGATTCCTTTGCCCCCAATTTTGAATTGCTAGTGAAAGCCTCTTGCCTGTGGAGTCACCATCCGTGACTCTTTGCAGTGGCTGAGTGTTGTCAGAGGTTTATCTCCCTATCTTGTCTGTGAAGGCAAGTTGGCCTAGAATAGGCTTTCTATGCATTTTTGGCAGGGTGGGCTGTGTTGCTTCATGGCCAAGTGCAGAGTCCTTGGTGGGCGTACAATTGTGTGCTTGTGGAAGTCTGAGGGGAGGGAGGAAGGTGACACTTGTTCTGGGCACTGTGTGCTCTGTAAATGCGGCTATCAGTATAGAAATCTCTCACTAATGCTCCTGCACCTGTGTGCATCTGGGAAGCAAGTAAACTTCTCCAATATCACTGCCAGGCATCTTCCCCTGAGGTAGCAAGACATCTCTGGCTGTGATTAGAAATTTTGGGTTTTCAAGGTTGGCTTGCAGATAAATGAGTCAACAGGTCTCTAATTGACTTGTAGTTGAGGTAGTTGGGTAGGTTTCAAAGGTGTTCTTCCTATTCTTGATGGCAGATAAAGTCTTCTGATAGTGTACTTTCTCCTTATGCCCTGCTACTGTCCTGTCTGTGCAGTGCAGAGAGAGATAGGGGACTCTGGATGTGTGCTGTGAAAGGTCTTTCAAAGTGCTCACTGTCTGCGCTGTTCACTGATGACTATCAGTAACCTTCCCTGCCACTCCTCTTCATTGTGTGCACTCAATTTGCAGTCCTGTACAGTGGAAAGCTGTTTTTTCTGCACTCAAATGTAGTTTGACCTTTGTGGCAGAGGGCTGGAGCAATCAGCTTACAATACAGGGCATAATTGTATACTCTGAATTGGCCAGATATACAACAGGCTCAGCCCTTACTGAACTGCCTTATACATAATTTTTTCCTTACCACCTACAGCAACCACTGTCATTTCATCACTGCTTGTGCATTCTGATGATGTGCTCTCCCACCAGAACCGAGGAGCAGTACAGTTTCCTCTGTGTGGATGACAGAGGTCAGCTGCCATCTTGATAATGGAGTTGAGATACCTCTACTTGCCTGGCAGCATATTAGAATATGACCTTTAAAAGTTGAATGGGTTGTTTTTTTTCTAGGCTTTGTTTAGTAAAAATCACCTGTAACTGGTCTGTGGAATATTTCTAATTAGGTGCTTGAAGACATTAGAAGTTGAGATAGCATTGAGAAGATGCAGAAGAAATAAGAGTCCAGCGGAGGGTGACAAAGAAGATGCGGGACTAGAGCATCCCTTTTATGAGGAAAGGCTGAGGGAACTGATCCTGTTCAGCCTTGAGAAGAGACAACAGAGAGGGGACCTCATCAATGTCTACAAGTATCTGAAGGGAGGGTGTAAAGAGAATGGAATCAGGCTCTTCTTGATTGTGCCAAGTAATGGGACAAGAGGCAATAGGCAAAAACTGATGATCACAAATTTCCACCTGAATACAAGGAAAAACTTTACTGTGTGGGTGACTGAGCACTGGAACAGATTGCCCAGAGCGGTTGTGGAGTCGGCCTCACTGGAGATACTAAAGAACCATCTGGACACAGTCCTGTGCAGGGTGCTCTAGGATGCTCTAGGTTGGACCAGATGACCTACTGTGGTCTCTTCCAACCTGACCCATTCTGTGATTCTGTGATGTGGTGGTTCATCCCCTCCCCCCACCTCTTCAGGCTGCTATGATCTCAGAAATGCTTGTGAGGCCTCAGCCTTGACTAACAGAACTTGGACTCAGCTCCTCCTGAGCTGATCAGAAACACTGTCTGCTCCCTCCAACCTATACTGTCTAATGAGCTCCTGTTTTTTTTAACAAAACCTTGGAAACCTTCTTTTTTTTTTTTTTTTGCCTGAATAACAACCCAAGTGGAACAGTAGTTTTGTTATTGAACTTTCAAAGAAAGTTACTGTCCTAAATTGCAGCCAGGATGGAAAATTACCAAGATCAAAGTCAACTCTCTTGTGACCCTGTGAACAGCAATCCTAAGTGAGACCATTTGAGCTCTCCTGGTCTGCAATGGGCTGCGACCAGAAAATTCCCTCTGAGTGGGGCCTCTCAGAGCCAGTGAACTTTCAAGTTTGCTATGTTTGGAGGACTGCCACCAAAGACCGCCAGCAGAGCCTGGGCTGATTGCCCCATTCCTCAATGGGGAGGATGCAAAGGCATCTGACACGAGTACTTCAGTGAATGGAAGGGGAATTTTGCATAGGTGTACCTTGTACAGACTCCTTTAGGTCTGTATGCATGCAAGTGTGACTATCCTATAGCAAATGTCCTATGAATGTTGCTCTCCTAGATTCTGAGGCACTTTAAATTCATAAGTAGATTTGGCCTATAGATGAGTTACTGTTGCGCCTATAATAAATTCTATAGAATCTTTTATTAAACTGTTTAAATTAGGCTATTAATCAAGTGCTGTTGAGGTGTTAAAACCTTTAGGCCTAAACTGGAAAAGCTAGGGCTTGGTTTGGCAAGGGGCTCCATTCTGAATCTTGTGACATGGTGAGAGGGTCTCCCTTATCCTTTTTATCCTTATCTTCTCCTATCCTTACCCTTTTCCATCCCCGGTCTCTACATAAATAATTTTCATTTGATTTTAGGTTTAGATTGATTGATTGTAGATTTTAGTCCAATTTTTCTGTGTGCTTTGATGATCTTGTAAATACTAGAGTGAATCTTGCCAACAAACCTTGTCACAATTTCACTTAAATAGTAAACCTGCTTTTGCCAATGCCTTTGCTGGTGATTGAGCCATCTAAAGCACTCATTCATAGCAAGTGGTTCTGAAAATGGAGATGGGGTGCAGTTGGATAGCCCATTAAATATGATGCTGCCATTGCTAGTAACAGACTGCAGGCTTTTTATTAACTTTGGAAAGCTTCTGGACTATGGCTTGCCAAGTTCAGTTTGTTTGGACTCTTCTGCCCTATATAGAATTTTAGTTTATCTTGTTTAGCTAAACCAGCAATAGTTTAACAAGCAGGTAACTATTATGTAACTTGTTAGCTTTAGCTGACCTGCACTTGTGTAGTGGTATAGTTATTTTGATATCCTTCTGCAAATTACAGGTAGCAATACTGAGCAGTTCTTCTGAGTACAGTGAACAGTCTATGACCCTAGAATAACAATGCAGTGAATTGGAGTACAAGGACGGCAGCAGATGCCTTGATGGTACAAGAACAGGAAAATACCAGAGGCTATAAACAAATCAGCAATGGTCAGTTATAGCTCATTAAAACAGTGCAATCTTGGGAGCTCAGTAAAACCATTAAGGATAACAGAATAAAACCCAAATACTCAATACACATAAAACACAGTATGTATAGTATATTTAGGAAAGATCTTGAATTATGGACCATGAGAAAAAGAGCAAAATGTAGCACAAATTAACATAAAAAATTAACAGTTAGACACTTGCCACACTCTGAAGTGAGGAGAAAAGAAACCTCGCCATTAATGTCAATGTTCTCCTCTGCTTCATGAGGAGGATTGGAGAAGTAATTGTTTAGTGTAACAGCAGAGATAGTAGGAGTCTGTATGTATATGTGTATAGCAGTTTTAACTGTAGAATTTTTTAAATTTACCAATGGAATTTTCTTTTGTGTTCTTCCTTGCTTTTCCTGTAATGATTATATCTGAAATAATAACAACTATTTAGTTAGAATGTTAATAGTATAATTATAAACCAATAAATTATTGGTTTCACCAAAAAAGGGTGTTTCTGCGGTGCAAATAAACCGCACATGTAGTGTAACATGACACAAGTTCAAATCCCTTCTAACTATATCCAGAAAAACAATCCTTCAGATTATTGTTTCTGAGAATTACTGAGGAGACAGAATGATTTGTGCAGACAGAGTGGCAAGGGCAGACTGAGTAAGGGTGTCAGGAAGATGCCATGTGACTCTTCTCTGGAGTTATGGGTAAGAGGAATAAGTGTATGTTGTGGGTCTGCCCCTGGATCTCGCGGGGAAGGGCAGACCCAGGGCTTGGGATCCACCCACCTCTCCAGAGAGTTTCTGTTTTGTTATCTACATGATTGGTAGATTTGAATTGTACCCCTCCCTCTTTTGTTGTAATTGGTTCTGTATGCTTATCTCCTCCTCTTATCTCTCCCCTGATTGGTCACCCCTGTCCCCAGACAAGCGGCTGTCCCTAGGCAGGGGCGGGGCTTTTCCCTGCACCCTTCACGGGGGCAGGGTGATCGGTCCTTCCCTTCTCTCCCTCCCGACCACATGTACCCCTGAACCCTTATTAAAGGAGAGCTAGGGGAGGACACCCCCTCCCACACACCCTCTACCTCGTTGGCTTCTTCTTTTTATTCGATTACAACAAGTGTATAATAAACAGTCAAGCAAGATAAACATTAAAGCAAAAAATATAGCTCCATCTAGTGTCATATATTCCATGTTATTTATGATGTATTTTAATAGTATTGATACCTATTATCTATCTAATTATCTAATTAGTGTTAACTGTTACTAGTTGGAGGTAGACAAATTGCCAGTTTTATGGGTGAGAAAGTGAAAATGTTCAATGATATTTCTAGTTTGTAGTTGAAAAAAGAGTGGCTTGATTTATTTAGATTATGATAACACATCCTACTCCAATAATAACTCAGAAATATGTGAAAGAACCTATGCTAAAATGAAATATTTTATAATCATCTAGCCAAGGTAATTTACATAGAGGAGTTTTTTATTAAAAGAGGAGATTGAATGGTTCTACCAATAAATCTGGACGTTGTTAGGAAGTCCAAGAGATCTAAAGGAAATCTGGAATGCCAATATTTTTTAAAAGGCGGAACAAGAGAATCCAGGACTTTGGTCCCTTTTATTGACCAGAGGTAAATGAGGTCCTAACTGATGCAAGATGTTAAAAATACTTAATGAAGTTAATGCTAAACAACGTATCAATTTGACAGACTGTCAGGTTGAAACTAATAAGTGTAGATATGATCAAAATCAGACTCTTAATGTATTTTTGCAAAAGATTTAATTTTACACAATCTTAATTAATGGAGGAGTAGAAACCTGATCCCAGTAGGCTTATTTAACACTCCTGAATTAAATGTATGCAATCTCAGTACATCAGGAACAATTCAAGCAACTCGGGCAGCACCTGGAGCTCCAGGGGCCTTCTGACAGAAAAGTAGGCCAGCCAGGAAGTAAGGAAATGATAGGAAAAAGTGTATAACCTTAGATGAAGGAGCAGTCTCTTTATTAGTAAACAGCAGTATGAGCTATGGGCACTGGGTTGCAATTGTCCAGACTATGGAGTTGACATTAGGGAATTTTTAGAGACTGCAGTATAGCTGCACAGAGTCCCCAGAAATGGAAAAGCATCATATTGAGGGCTAATTCCAAGAAAAATCATCATGAGTATACCTTTTTGCCCCTATAACATACAAAGATTCACGTAGAATTTTGTCTTGCTAAGATCTGAAAAGAGGCTTTGTTGTTAAATAGCTACTCAGATTCCTGCTGCTGAGTGGTTGCTGGACTGGAGGTCTTTGTCTAGTTCTGCTGTTCCTACCTCTTCCCCAGGCACTGCTACCGTGAGACAGAAAGGGCAGCACACCAGCACAAGGCTATTAAACCTCTTACATGTACACAGTATCTTACAGTAGCAAAACAACTGGGGATTTGCACTTAAAAAATTTTCTGAAAATTGATATTGTGCCAGCAGTTGCCTTCTACGGTGCTAAAGACAAGCATTTTTTTTTTAACATTCTGAACTACTCGCTGCTCTTCATTCAGCTAATTAATTGTGGCCAGTAAGCATGGCGTGACAGATGCGGTAGTATGAGCCCTTGAGTTGAAATCATGCTCCTTGTCACACTTTTGAATTCAGAAACGGTTCTCTAATGCTTCTCTGGCCAAGCTGCATTTCATGAGGACCTTTTTTTCATATGGGTTGCTATTTTTGCTTTAAATGAGATTATAGGATGCTGTGTGCCCACCCACATGCTTATCATGCACAGCTGAGAAGACACAATAAGACAAAGAGTCATCTGGTAAAAAAAAGCAATTTCATTGAAGAGTTCTCAGCCAGCACAGATTTCCAGAGCAATTTTTACATTTGGCTCTTGTTTTTTTTCTCTTGCTTATCGTGCATTAGAAAGTTTGAGTGAATGGAATGGGTGCGCAATAAACCTTTGAGGAGAATCAACCTTATCTTTCTTAGGTAAGGTATTGATGATCTGATTCTGGAGCAAGACTTGCACGTCTTAATATATGTAGGAAGTTTCTGAACTAGATAATGTCCCAAGTCTGCATAATTGGCTGATGGCTCTAAAAAGGTATGTTTAAGGCAATTCCTTCTTTTGCAACTGCATTGACTATCAAAGATAAAGTTTGCTATTGTGTGGGTGAAGAAATCAGAATAAATATTTATTGTGTTTTCTGGTAAATTGTGTGTACAAATCCAGTTCTTTCATTGTCAGCTCTGGTTGTCAGGCGTTCAAGAAACAATGTCCTCTAACACAGTGTTGCAAGCATATTCCTCAGCATTTGTCAAAGTACAATTCAAGATACAGCTGACAAAGAGTGCCTTTCTATTATGTCTGGAGCCTCCTTCACTTGGCTCAGCTTCCTGGAAATCATGGTCTGATATCCAAACTGATGTCTGATACAGATGGGAAGATACTTCATATTTGTCACTCTAGCAGAGAGAATTAACATCTGCCATGAATAAATCCCGAACATTTGTTGTTTTGTAGGTGCTGCTACTGTTGCCTCCTGTTGTCATTATCTGAGATAGCAAATTACGTCGACTGTTTCCATATTATTTCTATCATCTTTTGTCTGTTGAATGGCAGCAGCTTGTTGCTGAAAAGAAAGTTGCAGATCCTTTGTGATCATGTTGACAGTGGGAAGAGTGTCACCTTTCGTCATCTTCCTGTGCTCTTCACTTACCATGCTAAGAGATGAGTGTGACAATGCAATGGTATGAGCTACCTCTTGTACCCAAAGGTGCCATGTGATGCACTAATTTGCTCTCAGGGAAAATTGCTCTAGGCGTATATTCCCTGTGGCATTTTCATGGTCACTGTATTCCAGGACACAGTTATCATGATTTAAATGTCATAGTCCTCCTTTCAAGGACTGTGATTGCATTCAGGTGCATAAACTTAACAAGCACTCTTGATTTTACTGTATTGCCAGGTGTTAGGATTAGCTAATACATGCATCCTTTGAGGCTATAAAAAATCAGAAACTTATCTTGTTGTTTAAACGTGTTTACTTAAGTGTTTACTTGGTAAGGAACATTATTGTACTTGACAGTATTTTAATACAAAAAAGTGTTACCAAAACTAAAATGTAAAGACTAAACTATATGCCTTGTAGCTATCAAGTAAGTCAGGTTTGGTACTAGGCTGGAGTTGTATTACTATTTATGGAAGAAAGATTAGCTGAATTCAATAAAGTTTTCAAAAGGTAAGAAATACATACTTGTCTTGGAATAAGTCAGCTAGCCATAGTTTGGAAAAGCTGATTATATTACAAGTGAAGGATAAAACCTCCCCAAGCTAAACACATTTTCTGCATCTCCAATCATACTGAAACTCCAAAAAGAATTAACATCAAGTATGTGTGATTACTTGTTCAAAACCTGCCATGCTTTTGGCAAGGCAAATATATTATAGTCTGTAACAAGCTCTACTGTAAAAAATGACAACTAGAGAAGCAAAAGAAGAATTCATTATTCAGCAAAACCCAAATTAAATTCAAGGTTGTAATCAGTTTCATCAAGTTTCTTCTAATCTAAACATAGAAAGATGCTTGTTAATGCTTTTTTTTTTTTTTTTCTGATTTCATTTCTCCTATTTTGAAGCTGTTATATGGATCAAACAGCTGAACTAGAGAAACATCTTTTGGTACAGAAAAAGGTACTTTAAAACTGTCTGTACATGAAATTATTTTAATGTCATTAAGCTGTACATTTCATAAATATATGTATCCTTTGCACAGTGTTTTCCTAATATGGCTTAGCTCTTTATAAAAATTGAACTTGTAGACATTTAAAAAACAGATTTGAAAATTCACCTTTTCCATGAAAATGTGGGAGTTTTAATCTTAATTGCAATAAAGATCAACCCTTCTTGATCTGAGGATTGATACAATAAGCCAAATTTCTCCATCATTGTTAAATTTGCTGCTCGATTGAACCTGATTTTTGTCTGTTTCTTCTGGTGATCTTTTTCTATGCTTTTTGTTCTTTGTTGTGGCTTTTCAATACTTAAAGCGGCTCATAATAAAGATGGAGATTAACATTTTAGCAGGGCCTATTGTGACAGGACAAGGGGTGGTGGTTTTAAACTAAAAGAGGGTAGCTTCTGAGGGTGGTGAAACACTGGCACAGAGAGGTGGTAGCTGCCCTGTACCGAGAAACTTTCAAGGCAAGGTTGGACAGGTTTCTGAGCAACTTGGTCTAGGTGAAGATGTCTCTGCTGATTCCAGGGAGGTTAGACTAGATGACCTTTAAAAGTCACTTCCAACCCAAACTAATCTAGGATTCTATGATTCTCCTCGTTTTCTTCTTTTTTAAATTGTCTTTTGTTAATATGCTCTATGCCATATCAGTATTCTGAAAGGCCTGTGTAGAAGTGTTTTGGTTTACATTTTCTATAGTTGTTTATCTTTGTGCTATGCTTATTTTTTTTTCCATTATATTGGAGTCTGTTTACAAATGCAATGGTTTTCATTTTTTCTTCCTTTTTTATCTAATCCTTCCAGAATTAATTTTAGCAAGATCTGGCACAAATATAACATCCAAGAAATATTTCTGTTTACATTATATTTGTATGGGAGATGCATGTTGATTTTTCTCTAGGCATCCAGTTACCATCCAGTTTTCTGTATGTCTGTACATAGTAATGAGGGAAGTGATAGAAAATTAACTCACTACATGGTATGCATGTAAGCTGTTAGATTCCTTTGTATTTACCCAGCCTGATGATTCTTTTACAATAGAAGAAATTTTACTTTGCTCTATCTCTGCACATTGCAGATACCTTCTCTACTTCTGTGAACAAATTTTATTTTGTGTATGTTTTGCAGTTATAGTAAAAATATGTCGCAATTCAAAGTATGCTACATCCAGCTAATATGTTTAGAAAAAACTTGCCATCACTTTTATGGCCCTCATATTCAGGGTCAATTTCTATGAATGTCACATATGAAAAGTTTTGGTTTTTTTTCTATCAGCCTGGATGCCAAACACTGCACTTACATCTGGAGAAGTTACAAAGCCTCCTTCTCCTGTGTTCTGCGGTTGTATGGCTTTCTTCTTGGCATTGTTGTTCTACCATGCTGGCTTGTTTAGTTGAATGCATAAAGTGCTGTTGTGACATGCAAAGTCCCTTCACATGATTCTATCAGAGGCAGATTCAAGTATCAAAACATACAACAGGTTGGAAAATGCAAGTGTTAGGGCAAAAATACTATAAAGATGAAAAGAGAAAACCTTGTTATTCAGTTTTTATATTTTCAAATAAAGCTATCTTGTCTAAAATCCTGATAGGTGAATAGCCTATTCTACCCATATTGTTCCATTTGATCACTTTGATCACTTTTTCTCGGAAGAATGCTGCTAAATACTTGCATTTTTTCCTATATACTAAAGATAGTCTTTCGTGTCTGAAAACTGTATTAGATACATATATTTTGTGGGAAACTAAAATGAGTGTTTATGAAATAGTGTTCACTTAAGCATCTGGTTTTGTGTAATTGGTGTCATTAAGCATTCCAAATTGGTTTACTATTCCAGTGAAACACTACTAAAATATGTGTTATAAGTAGTCCTCTCGCTTAAATTTTCAATGTGATAAAGCCCCAAACTTCTCAGAGGGTAGTCTTTACTGGGGAAAAAAGGTGTGTGATTTATTTTATAGTTTGGAAGTTAATTGTATTACATTATCAAGTTATTTTAGCTTGAGTCTTTTTTAGAAGAAGAACAAGAAGAACAACAAATAAAGAAGGCAGGAGGCAGTTAAGGATTTAACAACAAACTATTGTCAAAAACTGTCCACTCATGTTGAAAATAACTACTTTGTTTTGAAGTTTGTGATCAATACTATCGTATGTATCTTCTAGCTGGTCCCACAACAAGTCTCTCTTCCACTGACATTATCTCTTAATTATATCAGAAAAAAGAAGGTGGACTAACGGGCACATTTTAATTGTCTGAGTTCTTTTTCTTGAAAGTTTTATTCTAGATAAATGAAAGCTATTAGTTTGTTTCAGGAATAATTACATGTCAGGAACAGAAGAATTTGTAGCAGCTTGTCACTAATCCTTTGTCTCTGAATCAATAAAAATGTCACTAGAATCTGTGTAATGAACTGCCGTAGGAAGGGACACAGTCATAAGAAGAGAGAATTGAATCTGAGATTTCTGGCACTACACCTTGAACTAACCATATTTGTGTGGACATATGGTTAAGTTTGCAATTTTCATAGTTCACCATGGCATGACAGAAAATACTCCAGATCTGTTTCTGTGTCCATGGTAGTAATTTCAGCAGTACTTAGATCCCAGTTTAAATGTCCTGACCTGTCCAAAATAACTGTGATGTATGCCGATCACTGCTACCACCACAGCAAAGCCTAGGCAAGGCGCGTGCAGCTTCCCTACCTATGATACATTTTTCAGTTTGAAGATTGTTTTGTTTTTACATGGAGACTTTTGACATCGATGCTTAATGCTCAGATTTATGTATTTTTTTTCCCCTTGAACAAATCTAGAAGAATCTCAGAATCTTAGGTGTTCTTACCAGGCTGCTATTTTGCTATCCATAGGACAGTTTCCAGAGGATTCCTGTGCGCATAGGCCAGCACATGGAATTTAGCTGAGTGTTAATTTAGTGATTATAAACTATGAGATTCTGTTAGCCATTTGCCACCTTCTCTTGAAGGCCTGTATAGAAGGATTTTGAGATGGAGCAGAAGCCTAGACTTATGAACTTGTAAGTGCCATTCATGCACTGCTCTGTGCTTTAGCAGAGGATCTGTCATTTCTCGCTGAAGAAGAAAGATTGAAGCCCTCTAGACAGTGACAAACTGAACTGACAATTAAGAACCAACTCTGACATGTTTGCTGTAGGCGTCTCCACAACTGTGACTTATTTGGTGCACCTTGTCTGGGTAAAGAATAATCCCAATATAATAACCGGATTTCAGATACTACTTTACCCAGTTGAACCAGGGCAGTTGATGTCTCCATTTGCCAAATACTTGTCTGCTGAGGCATTTTCTTGAATGTGCAAACAGAAGATGACTTTTTCCCTGAGCTCCACCTGGCTATCTCCCTGCCTGTAAGCTGAATCTCTGCCATTCTCTTCTTTGCTTTCCTTTGCACAAACATTCTCATGGGATGTGTTGGTACACCAGTGGGTGACTGGCTGTGGTCTCGAGGATAAATAAGGTCAGGGTAAATAAGAAATATCTAGAGAGAACATTTCACCACTGGCTTGCAGCAAGACACCTTATACACACAGTACAGCTGCTCTCCCTGGTTGCTGTGCCAGGGACAGTGCAAACCACTGATTCAAATTCTCCCCAGATATAATAGGTAAAATTAACAGTTTATAGTGCTCAGGCAGGCAGATACAAAAGAAAAAACAAACCCCAAACATCCATGATATAGAAATACATGTGTTCCTCTTTGCTAGTAGCAGTTTCTCCCAGAACACCCAAGTATTCAAGTTTTCTTTGGTGACTTCTGAGTTTCATTGGAGGGGTACTAAATTAAAAGACAGCTGGATTTTTTTGAAAAAGAACCTAATCTGAATAATGTCCTTCAGCTAATCTAGTATCCAAAGACAGAAACAAAGGGAATTGTTTTGCCAGTTAGTCTACAGTAGGATGAACTGCTGAAAGTAAAATGTACAAAATACGGTACAGTGTTGTATATCAAACCCCCACAATTCTCACTGTGGAAAACACTGAGTTGGATTTAAATTCCTTCTTGAGAACTTAATGCATCTCTGTGAGGAAACTTGAATGACTCTGGAAGGAATGTTACCAAAAATCAATGCAAGTCATTGCTGATTGCAGGATATTTCACATCATGTAGCCATTATGTCTCTCACACTTCTATCTGTTGTTTGTTTAATGTGGCCTATTGGTGCTAAGAGATTAGCAGGTTAACTGAAATGTTAATGTCAGCTCTAACAGAACCCAGAGAAATAAGTGGAAGCAGAGTGTCTGAATGTTAGAAGCCTATTATCAAAAATTTACGAATGCTAAAGAAAACATTGACTGCCTGTAGCTTGCAAAGTGTTTTGGTTATACAAGGACTGCACAGGCATCTGTTATCCACAAAAAGGGTGCTGGGCAGCTAGACCTTTCATCTGCCATTTGCATCTACCTGCCACACTTCCCCACCTATTCAGAGAAAACATATATGCAGAAACATTCTGCTGACATACAGCAGTAATAGCCCTACACATCCTTCTGTGGTGTGGGCTAGAATGGGTATTGAGGGAACTACAGGCTTGTCAGTCTGACCTCTTTATGGAGCAGATCATCTTGAGTGGCATCATGCGGCACGTATGGGACAACCGCGGCATCAGGCCCAGCCAGCAAGGGTTTGCAAAGGGTCCTTCTTGACCAGCCTGATCTTCCTGTATGATAAGGTGACCCACTCAGTGGATGAAGGAAAGCCTGTGGGTGTTGTCTGCCTGAACCTTAGTAAAGCCTTTGGCACTGTCTCCCACTGCATTTTCCTGGAGAAATGGGCTGCTCGTGGCTTGGACAGGTGCACTCTTCACTGGCTGGAGGGCCAGGCCCAGAGAGTGCTGGTGAATGGAGTTACATCCAGCTGGGAGCCAGTCACAAGTAGTGTTCTTCTGCACTCAGTGTTTGGGCCAGGCCTGTTTCATATCTTTATCAACCATCTAAGAAGAATTGAGTGCAGCCTCTGCATTAAATCTGAGAGGATTGAGTGCAACCTCAGGCAGTTTGCAGATGACACAAGTTGGGTGGCAGTGTTGATCTGCTGGTGGGCAGGAAGGCTCTGCAGAGGAATCTGGAATAGCTGGATTGATGGGCCAAGGCCAATTGTATGAGGTTCAGAAAGACCAAGTGTTGAGTCCTGACCTTGGATCACAGTGAACCCCTGCAGTGCTCCAGGCTGGGGCAGAGTGGCTGGAAAGCTGCCCTCTGGGAAAGGGCCCACGGGTTCTGGTTGGCAGCAGCTGAATGTGAGCCAGAGTGAGCCCAGGTGGCTAAGAAGGCCAATGACATCCTGGCCTGGATCAGCAATAGTGTGGCCAGCAGGACATGGACAGTGATTGTCCCTGTGTACTCAGCACTGGTGAGGCCATGCCTCGAGTGCTGTGTTCAGTTCTGGGCTCATCACTAAAGCACTGATGAGCTGGAGTGTGTCCAGAGAAGGGCAATGGTGGAGGGTGTGGAGCACAAGTCCTTTGAGGAGCAGCTGATAGAGCTGGGGTTTTTTAGTCTGGAGAAACAGATGCTCAGGGGAGACTTTATTGCTCCCTATAGCTACCTGAATCAAGCTACAAGCAACAGGATAAGAAGGAACAATCTCAAATTGCACAAGGGGAGGTGTAGATTGGATAGTAGGAAAAATTTTTCACTGAAAGGGTTGTCAAGCACTGAAACAGGCTGCCCAGGGAAGTGGTGCAAACGCCATCTCTGGAGGTATTTAAGAGGTGTGGATGTGGCACTTAGGGATAGGGTTGTACTCAATGAACTTAAAGGTCTTTTCCAACCTAAATAATTCTATGATACTATAATTCTGTGATTTTGTTTTGTTCTTCTTTAATTGATTTTTTGCATCTAAGGACAAAGAGAAACCCTAACATGAACAAATCCCAAAATACCATTTGTAGTTGGCATCTGTAGGGAGGTCTGAGAGAAATGGAGAATGCATCTGGTCTATTGATGGAACCACAGAAAAGAATAATGTGATACACCCTCAGCAAACATGATTCATGTGTACACTGCCTTCTTTTTCAGTAGCTCTTGTGAGATATTTTTTCTCATGATTTCTAACCCACTGCAAAATTGCCTTTTTTACGTCTATATGGTTCATTCAACGATCAGTGACCACTGACAGCTGTGATTTATCAAAGCGTGAAAGTAGTTTGATGCTATAAGCAGAATGTGAGCTAATTGATGTTAAATTTAAGAAGAAAATAGTCACTTAGGGACTGCAGGGAATACACTTTATGAGAAGGTAGAATCACAGTCCTGCTTTGATTTAGGTCCCTGTGTTCAGCAAAATTGCTTTTGATTTTTTGAAGTGAAGTCATACAAAATTCTGGTTTGCCTTTTCTTAGCTAATGATGTGCTTTTCTTGATGCAAATTTTCAAAGACAATAGCATAATGCCCCCTTTTACTTTTAACCAAACCAGCAGCTTCTTTTACCTTGGTTATTTCCATTCCTTCCTTGCAAAACATCTTGAACAAAGTAACAGACATTATTGACCAATTCCTTATTTTGAAGACATATTGCAAGGAAATGGGTGGAGAATAGGGAACTTTCAGGAGTACAAGTTGTATGTGAAGTTTCTAGATGCAAATAACGTTTTTTTAGTAACAAACTTGGCAATTATCCCCCCTATATTTTCCTCTGTTGTGATTAAGCCTCCTTTTGTTGTGGCTCACATTTTCTAGTTCCCTGAACTGTGTTTTCTATTGCATAGTGGATTCATATGAGGCCTTGAAAAGGTTGGGGAGTGTGGAAATTATGCATCACCCGTCCTGCTTGACCTTGACTAGGGTTTGCATTTTCCAGACCAGCTGCTATTTGAATGCATTCATCATGTCCTGCACTCTAATCCAGAAGAGATTCCTCTCTTTTAATTTTGTTAATAATGTGTATCATGCAAAATGACCACTTTTATGCTCAGGATATTTGTGGCAGACACTCCTTTACATCCCATGTTGATTTGGGAAAGGGTGGGACTAGCACTCACGGACTGAACCTTCCATGTTCCTGGGTGCCCAAAGAGGTTCTCTGCTCCCAGAGCAGGATGAGAAAATGCCTTAGCACACTTTCCATTTTCTGCTGCCTGTCATGGAATAAATACCCCTATACTTCTTCAGTTCCTAACCACATACATGCTGTCTTACAAGTCTAAATTTTTACTGAAATATTGAATAAACCCTTTTCTTTAGACTCCTACATCTGTATTGCTACATTTATCTTAACATTTAAAAAAAGGAAGGGTGAAGGTCAGAAAAAGACTAATGACAGTGGTTAGCAGAATAACGTATTAAATGATCTGTGAAGAATCTCTTAAGTGAAAGATGAAGAGGAGGTGAATAACAAGATATTACTGAAATAGTCTAGTTAAAACCTCCTCCTGGCACTACATCCTGCTCTCACTGATGCCCAGTGGTTTAATCAGTTCTGAAATAGAACTGATTGTTAGAAGTGTGTTGAAGTGTGTTAGAAGTGTGTTGGCTTCTCTTTGCTGTGCTAAAACCATGTTCAGCTCTATACTCTAAAAAAAAAAAAATAAAAAAAAATAATTAAACAAGTGAATTCTGTTCCTCTGTGAGCATCTCTGTTTCCCTGCTAATCAGTGTAATTCTGGCTAGCAAAGTAAGGGGAGATGAAAGCCTAGATCTGCAATGTTGCATGGTAGTGATAGGCATAAAAGAGAAATGATTTAGAGAAAACATTATGTACAGCTAGAGAGGGGAGGGGTAACTAAAGCTGAGCAGATGTAAGGATTTTACTAGTTCCTTCCTGCAGGCTGTGTGAGAGGAGACCCGGAAACAAAGTAGGATTCTGGCCTGATCTATGCAATTTGACAGGTTGGGTGCTACAGTCTAATCCACGATCTCTCCCTGGATGCAAGTGCCCATGCTAAAAATCAGTCACAACCACTATAGACTTTATGTGTGGATCCAAGACACTTCTAAGCATTTTCATGACTCCAAAATCACACTAAATCATTACATCAAAAATTAGAGTCAGGGTACTTTTAATGTTTGTTGGCATGCTTTTCATTCTTTATTGATCTGCAGCTCCACATTACATCTGAACATACTATGTATGACTATTTTACACATTAGACACTATGTTCTCTCTGTTAGCCCAAATCTATTTTTGTCTGGCTTCAGGTTTGCATTTCTTTAACTGACCATGGTTGAGTTGTTCATAACTGTGGACCCTCCAGTGCCAAGTCTGTGTCCGACCTCTTACTGCTCCATGCCGATACTCCCCTGTACCCTCTGGTGCCTCCTCTCCTGGAAGCCTGCGCTGTCACATCAGGCTTGTAGTTCTTGCCTTGTGTCATACCTGGGCTGCATAAAAAGAAGCCTGGCCACCAGGTCAAGCAGGGTGATTTTCTACTCTGCTCTCATGAGACCCCACCTGGAGCATTGTGTCCAGCCCAAGAAAGATTTGGACTCATTAGAGCTATTCCAGAGGAGGGTACCAAAAATAATCAGAGGGCTGCAACATCTCTCATGTGACGAAAGGCTGAGAGAGATGGAGAAGAGAAGGCTCTGGGGAGACCTTATTGTGGTCTTTCACTATATGAAGTGTGCTTATTAGAAAGATGAGACAAACTTTTTTACAAGGGTACCTTTAGAATGGATGCAAGGAAGAATTTCTTAAATGCATAGGTGAGGAGACACTGGAAGAAGATGAGACACTGCAACAGGTTGCCCAGAGAAGTTGTGGATGCCCCACCCCTGGAGGTGTTTAAGGCCAGACTGGATGGGGCTTTGAGCAACTTGATCTATTGGAAGGTGTCCCTGCCCATGGCAGGAAGATTGGAACTTCAAGGTCCCTCCCAACCCAAGTGTTTCTATGATTCTATTATATTAGTCATAAATATCTAATTCTACATAGGATGTCTTTGTTACTTCCATGCATTTAGAACTATGTTTGTACTCTGCACAGATAAACACAAGTAAAACACATTACATACAGACAACTGGCCAGCGAAAGAAATTCCAGTCACAGCTAAACCATTTATACCAAAGTTCACACAAATCAGACTGGATAAACCTCAGTTCTGTGGCTTTGAAAACTCCATACAAAGCTTATATCCTGTTACTAGCAGTGGCAATACCACTGCCAGAGTTACAGCTCTGCACAGCAATCAGGAGCTGTTTGGAAGTTTGTCTTAGAAGTCATAAGAGAAAACTAAGTTTGTGTAAAGTGAATCCTGAAATGTACTAACGTTCCCAAAAGGTCCGTAGCTCCTCTGTGGCCTTTTACTCTGGAGTGGTTTCTGAGTATTTTCACAGGCATCAGTGGTGCAAGCAATAAGAATTATGACATTGTAAGTGGCTGATGAAATAAAATCCAGGCTCAAACATAGCTGGAATACTCTCAGTTTCACTGCTTCCCTTCCCAACCTGCGGCATACCCTGTCAGCCATGATTCAGGTTTAAAACCAGCCATATATGTGAGGTCAACAGCTCCATTTAAATTCTCCTGAAGTAACAAAAAGCTGCTTTTCATGACAGGAGTGTTTTCTTCACTTAGTAATAGTAGCAGTCAATTTATATCTAAAAGGCTATTTGTATTTCTAGGTCTATTCCTGTTTTTACATCCTTTTCTTTTCTTTGTAAACAGGAATATCCTTAACTCCTATGTGGAAGTCAACAGCCCACACAGTATTTCCATTTCTGAAACACTTGATTTAGATTTCTAACATAATGTTTCCTTCTGTCTCTTCCCTGAGCATTTGTAATTGTCTCAGGAGTTGGTGGAGACAGAGCTGGTATGCCAGGCTTTCCAACATTTCCGTCCTGTTTGGAGAGCTAACAAAGTAGCTCTTTTGGGTTTTTTATGCCATTGGGAGTCCCGCACTCCTATCCTGAGAAGTTGATTTTCTGCCTTTTTAGTACATTGAGATCATGATTTTAAAGGCTTTGTTTGTCAAAAATTACTGCAGTCTCAGAAATTTATGAATAATTCTGTGCTGTCTTTATCACAAGCACCCTGACCCAAATTATACATTTGTCAGCAATTTTTCCCTTTTATGCATTATAAAAATTGAAGAGGAATGTGAAGAACTTTGCCTGGAAGAGAATGGGGAAGCTGCTGGTGTTTGGGGTGCCAAGTCTGGGTGTTTCAGAACAGCTTGCTACTGGAAGTTGGGAACCAGGGAAACATGATTATAGAGCAACTTCAGTCAAGTGAGATTTTCATTTTACTGCCGTTGTTTTGTTCCATTATATTGAAACATTGTGCAAATTTACATCCAGAATTCAAAACATGAGACAAAGGTCAATTTAAACCTATATTTTATCTGTGTGACTTGGAGTTTAAATAACAGTAAACAGAAAATTCAACAACAAAATTACCAGGTTTCCAAGACAACAAGTAATGATCTTTTAAACGACAAATCCAGCAGTTAAGTCCCACTCAATATTACTAAAAAGTTGTCCAAATTAAGCATAACAAATGATGTGACTCTAAATCCCTAAACCATACATATTGAAAAAGGATTAACCTACAGTGGTGTTGATATACCCACACTTGCATTATATCTTTTCCTTGTATCTCTCAAGCTGCTAGGTATTTTGTGTGGTAGCCTGGATTTGTCAGTTGTATGAAATGTACATCAGGATACTTTTCAGATTCTTATTCTCTTCAAAATGTCTTTCCCCTTGTTTCACAGTCAATGTGCAGAACAAAGCAGGCAGTCATTCAGGGTGCATTATGGACATTCCAGTTGTTCCTGTGGCTTAAGGCTTTGTTTTGTATTTAAATTATCTTTGTACTTGGCTATTAGGAGCTGCTTAATAAGTCAAAGAAGCAGGTTTTAAGTTACGTTACATATTCCCAAAAATTCTCTTGCTTGAGAGTGATAGTGCGATGTCACAGTCTGAAGGTGAAATAGATGTATTTTGCCTTACTAACCAATTGAAGGGAAAAGAGAAACTAAAACTATGACCGAGTGTCCATGATTTACACAGTTCAACCTTACTGTAGTAACCTTTGACCAGAAGACTGATGGGACTCTTGGCAAAAGATCTATGTCATTGCAAGTGCACATGAGCGTAGCTAAGATAACATGGTTTGTAAATGGCTAGACAAAAAAATTTCTAGTTCGCAAACTACAGTTTAAGCAATTAATCCTCCATCAAAGCCTCTGTTAACCGGGGTTTTTTTTACACTGTGTCACTGTCATAAATTTTTTCAAGAAGCAATAGGTTTAAATGGCTCAACATAATCCTTTCATAATTTGCAGGTTCTCCTTTTAGCTCAAGAAGGAGAGGAAAGGGAAAATTAAGAACTGAGACTGAAAAGTCTGTTTCATGGAGATGCAGTATGATCACTGTAGGCCCAAAACTTTTGAAAGGAATTTTTGACTAGCAGCTATGACATAAATTCTCAAGATAATGAGCAAGATAGCTTCTAATTTACTCTTGTCCTTGGGCACTGATTTTGATCACTGAGTGCTGTTTGAGAGAAAAAGAAAGATACGAGATTTTATTTTGAATATGATCTTCTGATTTCAGGTGTGAAGTAAGAACCCACTTTCTGCTTATGCATAGATGAAGTTCTTCACATGTTAATGGCAAGCTCTGCAAAGAATTAGCCGTGAAATACTGTAAGCAATCAATTCTACAGCCCTGCAGTGTCTTTGTGTATCACTCTTAATTGTGGGCTTGTTCTGAGAGATAATTCTCTCAATAGGATGTGTCTGTCCACATAGATCTGTAACACATTCTGTGGGTAGATATTCCTCTACTAACATGACTAAGTGCTGCAATAGAACACCAAATTTGAATGGAACATCACCTTTCAACTCCTTTTGGATCTATCAAGTTTATGCTAAGGTAGTACAAAACTCATGAGTCACAAGCCCTCCTTCAGTTAAATTTTTTTTTGTGTGCGGTGGGTGTAATGTTGGCTCTGTGTTCCATTTTTCTGTCCTTTTCAGGAGAAACAAAAAATTGTATACTTCTTTCTTTCTTTCCAGCTATTTGAATTGAGACCAAGATATTCTCTCTCTGTCTTTAACTTACTTCTGTACAAGCTGCAGAACTTTGATCAGAGGTGCTTGAAGACAAAGAGATTTTGTGCTATTAAAATGAAGATTCTGTTTATTTCCTTGGGCAGAGTTTTGGGCATTAAAGATGAGTTCATGTTTTGACTCCATTCTCTGTTTTCCACAGTACTACTATTCTCCACAGTACAGAGTATATATTGCATGACTATCATTAGGCATTAAAAAAGTTATAATTCAATTCTGTGTGCATAACCAAAGTGTATCCATATACTTGTTTAGAAATGACAGTGGAAATAGAATAAGACAAGGCATTGTCCAGAAGTTTATAATTCTTTGTCTTACTTTCAAATCATTAGATGAACTGAGAGAGATTTGGGCACTTCTGCTTTGAAGCTGTAATATTTTAACCCTATAGAGGGAAACCCACAAAATTGGAAGCTGATGGGATCCAGCTCTGTGGCACTTTGTGGCCCATAGATACCAATAACCTTTACAGTTATCCAAAGTCTTAACATTTTGTGGGTTGTGGCAGTCACATGTGCCCTTTGCCAAAGCTTCTCTCAATGCAGGTAGAGAGAAATGCTCTAAATACACTTGAATGTCAGTGATATTTCCATAGGGCTTTTGTCGTCAGAGAAATGTGCTTTAGCTACCTTTCTTTGGCATGAATGGCATGGTGGTGGACACCTTAGACATTAGGTAATGTCACCACTGCCCTTCAGGGAATCCATAGTAAAAACTGTTCAGTGCAAGGTGAGCAAAGGATTCTGTAGGAACGTTGTGTTTTAGCCTCAAAGTGAGATAGACTGGCAGAACAGGAACAGGTTTATTGCAACATTTGGAAAGACACAGAGGTGCCAGCTCTTAGTGAGGTGCAGCAAATACAGGCCAGGAAGGTAAGGAAAGGAACTGGCAAACAGAAGGACCAAAGATGAAAGGCATGAGTTAAGCAAAACTGCAAAGTGGGCTGGGCAAATGTGCTTAGGCTGCATCTGCCAGGAAAGGACAGGCAGCATCCATATGTTCCAAAGTGGGATGATATCCAGTTGACAGAAGCTTTTTCTGGATGTTTTTGAAGAAATATGCATCCATATGTAATGTCTGAGACTTGTTACACTATACTGTCTGTATGATATGCTCAAGGGTAGCCTTGATGCAGAGATGGCCTTATGTATTTCAGAGCTGTTTGGGATGTACTTCTCTGGCTGTTGTGGCTCCTTGACCATTTTACTGGCTTTGTGTAGCAGCTGGTTTAGCCCCACTGCAGAGAGCAAACATCATCCATTGTCCTGAGTCTTTTGTCATTGGAGATGATTCATTGTGTTACTCAAATTCATCCTGCACCCCAGGAACTGCATTTATGTCACTGCATACTGCCCTTTAAACGTAATGGCTGAGTGCTCTGAAAACATGGCTCCTTAGGCTATGCCATTCTTGGTTTATGTTTCATTATATCCCAGCACTTGTAGTCGGGCTGCTTTTTTGCTTCTCTAAAACTCTGTATGCATTGTGTTGGACCTGAAGTATATTTCTTGAATTAATCTGTTCTCTGCCTTTTGTGCCTCCTTCCTTGCTTGCATTGGTAAGTATCTGAAGTATACATCCTCCATTTAGCATTCCTGTAACAAGATAGAAGTGATGTGATTTTGTATGTTGTGTGTCCTGTCAAGATGGTGCATGAATATGTAAGAACATTTTCTCTGATTTGGTGGTCCAGGTCTAAGCAATGCCTATCTATAGTCCAGATTTATGCTACATGAGTCTTGAAAATGGAGTGAGGAAGATAAAAGGAAAATCTGAATCATTCTCTGAGAGTGCTAGTCGTTCTCTGCTTACTATAGAGGGAGCTGAGGTTCTAATTTAGGTGTTTTAATTAAGTACCGTTACTAATGTGGGAAGCATTCAGGTCCTGGAATCCACTAAAACAAAAACTTTTGTTTGCATGTGACCACAAGGGAAGAAGTAGACTGTGTATGTTTTTCTTTGTATGTCAGGTGTGATCTGACATTCCATAAATTTATCATAGGCTTAGGGAGAAAAAAATGGGGGAAATTGCTGAAGTTACACACTAAGAAAATGTCTCTTACTCTGCTATTTTGAAACCTATCTAGCCATTTTTGAATCTGCAGCATCCACAAATGTTGCAGGCTTTAAACTCCTCAGTGTTTAAGGAAATTATTCTTCTTCATTATCACAGAATATATGTAACAGTAAAAATGAAACAAAATCATTAAAAACTATCAATTCATCACTCAAATGATGATCCAGAGCAAAGCAGCTGTTAAGATCACCATCACTGAATATCACAATTGGATCAAAAGTAAATCCATGACAGAATGAAAGTAGGTAGAGGTAGCTGAGATCTCCTAGTTGTACTTATGTAATAATTACAGCTGCTGTTAAAAGAAGATTTTTACTGTGCCAAGGAGAGAGTCTTTCAGCAAAGCAAAATTCATTTTGTGTATGACCTTTAAAAGTCATCGGTTTCAGATGACCTCCTCACATATAATGTAGTAGCCCTTTTCAGGTAGTAATGAACTGCTGCTCTAATACTTTCAGGTAAAGCAGCAGTTGAAGTTATAAATGTGGAGAAAATAAGCTCCCAGGCTTATCTCATTGGCTTCATCTTTTAAACACCATCAGACCTGCACAACAAACTAACTTAATACAGCCCCAGACTGAAGTTATCAAGGCACCAGAAGAAGAATGTCTTGCATTTTTCATTTAAGTAAAATGTGTGGCAAAACCTAACTTGTAAGTATGTTAAAGTGTCATAAATTCATTTTGCACTTTGCACTGACTAGAGAATAGATTTCAAGTTTTAAAAGTGCTGTACTACAGCTCATTGCTTCCTGTCAATATTAGTATTAAAGAACAGTAAACTAATCCAATATTTGTGTGACCAGAGAGGCACACTTGGTTCAAAATAAAGTATACCATCCTTTCAATTAATGAGAACATCAGTTTTTGAAATCCTGTTGAAAATGCTGAAGAAGGTATTTTGATATGTATCACTTTGAATAAAACATTGCTAATGCTTTATGACATGCTTTCAAGATAAAATCTGTTCACTAGAGAAACTCTTTCTGCAATAGCAGAATGTTAAAATCAAAAAAGAAGGTCTGTGAAAATACTGTGAGGGCAAAAACTCATTTTTTAAAAATAAGAGGGTTGGGATCAGGGGCTTAAATTATTTACTGTGTTCTCGAGAGTTTAGAATGATATAAGTTTACATTTTTCCAGGTGGTACATATTTGACGATAAACTGAAATTGAATTGTTTCAGTTCATTATAATTGTTTTGGGGAGCACTGAGAATAGTCTATCGAACACCACAGAACAGTTCAAAAAATGTTATAAACTGCTGTTAGTCTAATCCTGTAAAAATAAGAAATCTGTAGGTAGCTCAAGGTAAAGTTTTATTAAAAATAGTTTTTTTCAAACCTTAATACATCATTTCTACAATGAATAATTGCATTCACTTTGTGCTATTTTTTAAAGATATTAATTTTTATCTTATATGGTTTTTTGTTTAAAGAAGTATTTTAAAATATTACTTGCATATTAAACTGATAATTGACATTGACATTTTCTGTTTAGTTCATTTGGGACTTTTCATATCTAAACAACCAAAATGATAAATCAGTTAATGAAACTGTTTAATATGTCTATGTGGTCCAATTTTTATCCTTCAAGTCTAAAAGGGTTTTGCTAATTATTTCACAAAGAGCAGTGAAGAAACTTGGCAAAAGTGGAAGTTTTGATAAGAAATCAACTGTTCATATTAAATAATTGAAGAGGAAAAATGGATGGATGATGGCTGAAAATTGATTAATAAATCAAAAATGCTAGTCCCTTGGAAACCAGCTTACTGATATTTGCTATTTTCAGTCTCCAGTGCCTATGTTTAATGAAGTTGGGGTGCCTAGAAGAGCTTCTTCATTTCCTGTCTAATCAGAATTTCTTAAATAATCAATGGTTAGCCTGTATCTGAAGCAGGAGCCCCTATGAAAAAAAACCACAAAGGTACATAGATACAGAAAGTACCAAAAAATTCGTTTGGACAATTATTCCTAGCTATAATATTTCCTGAATATTTGTCTTTCCAAGAGGAAGAATACCATCTTAATTTTTTGTTTCTTTCTTTCCTTCTCTCTTTCTCAAAATTTCACATTATAGGATTTTTAAAATGCAAAAAACCCCCCAAAAAACTGTGTGTAACAGGTGGTGAAGGTTGGAAGGGGCCTCAGGAGGTCATCTGATCCAATTCCCCTGCTCAAGCAGGGTCACCCAGACCTGGTTGTCCAGGACTATATCCAGATAGCTTTTCAATATCTCTAATGAATAACTCCACAAAATCCCTGGACAACCTGTCCCAGTCCTCAGTCATCCTCCCAGAAGCAAAATGTTGAAGTCTGATGTTTGGAGAGCACCTTTGTGTTTCATTTTATGTCCTTTGCCTTTTGAACCTCTAATTGTTTCTATAACAGCAGTTTTAATCTCCTAATGAAACTTTTTACTCATCGAAAACCACTCAAAGCCCCTAACAAATATTTACAGAAGAGGCCCAAATATTAATTGGTGGAACATGGCTAGAAGGTGGTGTTTACAGGACTACTTTGTGCCTTGTTGGACAAGGCTCTTTGAGCAACTTGACTGCGGACTGCATATGCAGCCTCTTGATTTCTCCATTCCTGAAACAGGGATTATATTGTTTGCTCTATTCTTAGAGTAAAATGGCCAAGTCTGAGTCTGTGGAGATTTATGTGCATCCAGCTGTTAAAATTCAGTGAAAAAAGTGTGGACTGAATAGTTCCTATCATTAATTCTTTCACTGGTGTTGTGTGAATGATAGATAAAAGACATCTTAATTTATTTCCTGCCCATAGATAGAATATCACACAATGATTTCCTGTAGCACTGGGCAGCTGTGTGGACGTCAGAAATAAACATATGTAATTGGAAAGTTTTGAGATTTTTGGAGTTCTCCAAGAAGTTTTAGTGTTAAAAGTATTTCTCGTATTCCAGAATTAGACTCCAATTGTGTTTCAAATATTTATTCAAGTCCTATGCCATTATTAGAGCTACGGGAAATCAATCTTGGAAAAAAAGAAACCCTTCAGGAATGATGTTAGTTCATATTCTCTTCTAATGTTTGTATTAAAAACCTTTTTTTTTCTTCCATTTATTAAAAAGCAAATGAATAATGGGAAAAAAAAAGCTTGAACAATTATTTTGATTTAAAACAATTTGAAGCAGAATTGCATATATAATTGTGTTTATAGTCACCATATATACATAAAGATTATAAAAAATAATACAGTGTAGCTACATTATATGGTTTTGCTTGAAGAGATTGCTGAAATGTCAGTGTTTGTAGAAAACAGAGCCAGCAGAAGCTTTATAGACTGTAAGTCTCCTGCTACAGTTAGTAACTGCCGATTATAACAATTTTCATAAATGTCACCTTTTTGAGACTAAAGTTTATTTGAACTTAAACTTGACTGTCTTGTCTTATTTTGTCTTGTCACCCTCCTGCAGTACGGTTTAATTTTTTCTATTATTTTCATCCTAAAATTATACACTGCTAATTCATAGCCATATATTCTGATGTCTTGTTCTTTTTTTTAAACACCTATTCTTCATTCATGATGTATATTCCTAGATGTATTTATAGAGAGCAATCAGGTCTTCTGGAATTAGTACTTTTAAAATAGATATCACACTAATTGCCTTCTAACTTCATGCAAGTCTTACAGGCTGGAGGCCCCTCTCAAGCCTGGACTACCGAGATTTTCTCTCTTTGTTTGCAAGCTGTTCTCTGTTTTCCTGATTCTGTACCCTATAGGAGCAGATGCTCAAGATCATATAGGCAGAGCTGATGAAGCCAGGAGCATTCAGGGCTTCCCTGCTGGCAAGGGTTACACAGTTACCTACCTATGAAACCTATAATCCTATTGGTTTATGTTAAGTCTTTCAGGAAAGTGCATGCTTTTCTTTGCCTTTATTTTTCATTGGTATTTGTGGAAATACTTTGTTTATGCAAGCCTTGAGCTAATCTCACTCTCAACACCTGCATTAAAATGGATTAATTTCATAAAAGGGGAGCAAGAATCTCATCTTTGTCTGCTACAATTAGCTTCCAAAAGACATTAGAATACAGAATCAGACAAAGAATATCAAACTGACTTCCTAGCTATTTACTGGAATTCCAATGTTGATTAAATTTCATTGGCTTATAAAGCGCCCTTTCTTAGTTCTTTTCAACGGCCATGATATACTTTTCCCTGCTCCAAAAAAGGAGGGGAAAGTTTTAGGTGTAAGAATTAGATGTTCCTGCAGTTGATACTTCTATATAAGAGTTATAAATGGATAACTGCAATCCAGGGACACGCTCTTTTGCTAGCAAGAGCAGAACTACATGTCTGACTTACGGAGAACAGATGGGCAGAACAAGCTCTGAGACGGACTGCCTCTACTACCCTGCTAACCATTTCAGAAGTGGGATTAAAGGTCCCTCATTGTATCTGAGAAGAGTTTAGAAGGGGCTTATTTGGGGAATGTTCCCTATTCCTCACGTTTTACCTGTGAAGCACATAGGTCATAAGTGTAACTGCATTCTGTTGTCTGGATTCCTCACCTCTTAAAAAAAAAAGTCAACTATTGTCATTTGTGAGTGAAGTTGAATATAGTTTTAGGGCATTGCTGCTGATAAGCAGGAAAAATCAAGAGGGTGTTGGAAATCACTTTCTCCTGGGGTTCTTGGTTCAGTTTACTCTCCTTGTTCACCAGGAGAAGGTGCAAATAATTTCAGCTCTCAAAAAGGAAGGAAGAGAACCAAATAAACACTTATTTGCAAAGGTTCTTGCCCAACAGCATATAGGAACTTAGATAATGATGCCTTATGTCAAAAGAGAGGAGCTTAAATTAACAAGACTGCTGTGATTGTATGGTATAGAGAGTTACATTGCATTAAATAACTGTAACTGAATTGGGTACAGTTACTTCTTATCTTTGTGATGGCACATTTGCTTGCACCCAGGAGGATTTGTATCCATATAGTTTGTCAAATCTCTGCTTACTGTCTCTTTTTTTTGGTGTTTCTTCTAAACCAAAGGTCAGCCAGGCATCTTTATGTTTCAAAGGATCAGAACTATGAAGAAAACTCTGAACTATCAAGTGACATGAAAGACAGGTCTATGACAGTTCAACAAAGTCAGTAAAGGCTATAAAAATAACCAGCCTGCATTAGTGCATAGCACCACAGAACTGCTGACTCTTGGGCACCAAAGGATTAATCAGCTTTTATTCTCACAGAAGAAACATTGATTAAGATTGGGTTTGGATTTTTTTTTTTTTTCATGAGAGTAATTTTTGGTTTACTGCCAGCAGTAGCAAAATTGCGCAAATGGACAAATTACACTGGGATGGTATCTGTAGCCTGTGAGGGGAGAGGCTTCTTGCAACATACATTTTTATAAAATGCTATAAAAGAAATGCAATTTGCACTTGCTGACACTGAACTCCTTTATCACAGCCAACCAGGTATTACAAAGCAATTCATAGAGTGTGCTTTTGTTTGTTATACAGAATTTATATATACTTGCTCAGGTTTTATCTAACCTGGGAATTTAAATTGATAGAATGTGTGGTTGGAGCTTCCCATACACTCAGATTACAAACATCAAGGGCTTTCTTTTCATCTTTCCAGTCCCAGTGGTCCATTAGTTGTATTCCCCATATGAAATTTAGAAATGCTGGCTTTTGAGAAAAATATCATAATAAATATTGTTGTCACAACTTTCCTCTTTGAGGTTTTCAGTGAAGAAGCCATCACTTTAGGAGCGATAGTGTGAAAGGAGTCTTCTAAATTGTATGCATTTTATCATGTTTTTCTGTTTACTTCCTGTACTGATTCTGTAGTGGAGATGGGTAGATGTTCTATTTATTTTATGCTTCTATTTGCAGTTCCTTATCATTTGTGGTTTTGATTTATAGTGTTGTCTTGATGCAATGTAGGAAGGGATAGCTGCTGTAAAGAGGTTCAGGCGGTTGATTGACTGTGGGCAAAGGTATGTCATGTTCAAAATGTTTCTCTTTGTGATGATTTGAATAGCCATTTAAATTTTACAAATTATGACCTGTGATTTCAATCATATGGGCTAGTGAATAATACAGTATTGAGTTTATAGATTTCTTGTGAGGTGCCTCTGCTCTACCACTGTATTTAACATAATTTCCATGTTACCATGTTTCCATGTTAACAACGTCATTTTCTGTTGTTTAGTAGTCATTAATGTACTTTCTGCTATTGCTAATGGATTTTTTCATGTATATGCAAGTATGCATTACTCTATAGATTGGGTCGAACCAGCAAAGGTATATGAATTCCAACATGAAATGGTCAGATATGTTTTCCTCCCCAGAAATCACCTATCTGTGAAAATAATATAGTCAGTGCAAGTTTTTAAAAAAATGATTATTATTATCAAAAAACCCCAATTAATGTATGTGATGAACAATCATCTAAAGTGAATACAGAGACAAGACTTATGGCTGCTGGGCTAGAAAATTGTGGCATGAAAGGTCAATTCAAGGCTTATGCCTTGAAAAGTTATGCCTAACTTGAAAAGTTAGGTTTGTTTGGATAAAAGTTCTGTGAAAAATGTGGTAGGAGTACCTGAGAGCATGTCCATTCCGTAAGGTCTACACCCAGAACAATGAAAAGAGAGAGGAGAAATGGATTCAACAGATTTGGTCATGAAAGACATGAGCCCACATTTCTAAGCAGCTCTGTTAATTACAATGGCAGCTTGGATGTTCATGATGGATGGTATGAATCACATTTCAGGAATAATTCCTATCCCAGTTTGAGGCTATGAATCTTGTTAGTAGTGTTATTATGTGATTAGTCTCTTATTTTCATTAGTTAACATTTCCACTGAAGTCCATGAGACAACTTTTGTAAGACCAGACTTGATTACTAAAGACTAAATTGGACATGTTGAACCTTACCATGCTCAAACTCCAGTAAAGTTCTTGGGCTGTCAAACTTATTGTAAGGACCTTTTAATTTGTTTCTTTAAAAAATACCAAACATTGCACCACAGAGTAATTAATCGAAACCTTGATTAAATTTAATTTTTGGTATTTTTATATTTCTTTTTATTTGCCCTTTTAACATAGTGCTATCAAAATTGTTTTTCATTGCATGCAGGGCATACCCATTGAAACCAAGGTAATTTTAACAATAAGTTTAGTGGGTCCTGGATCAACTCTTTAGTGAATAAATAATATTACTTTCAAACAAAGTCTCAACGCTGAAAATCTTCTAATGTCAAAGACTTGTATTCCTATCTTCCATTAATATTCATTAGGAACTGAAAGAAATACGTATTATGTTCCACTGGGATATGGCTTCTACTTTTTTTTGTTCATACTGAAGTTTCTTTTAATGTATTCTGAAAAATCTTTGGTAACCTTTACACTCTTTAGTTGTGTGCAAGCTTTTACACTTCTTCCTCCACAGAAATCACTGTCTGCTTCTGAATGTATTTTTATTGTTTTCTCTCATACTGCAGACCTCCTTTGTAGCTTGTTGAGACTGAGTGCATCTTCTGTTCATCTTGAATGAAAGCTGGTACAGAAAATTGGACACATTCACCAGGGTAATTGCATCTATTTGCGGCTCAGCTTTCAGTGGTTTTGTTGCAGCGAGAGAATTGAGATGTGGTGACACTGTTAGGCTTTTTGACGCAAAGCTGGGTGAGACTCAAGTATGATGCATTCAATTAATTTCTCATTCTATGGTCAAGAGAAGACCTACATAAAAGATACATTTTTTTCCAGCTACTATTATCTAGACTCACTGTCTTTTATTTCCATCTTCTGTGTTAGAATTTTTCCTGTGATTATGGTGTACTTTTATTTGCTTTGAGTAGTTGCAAATTATTTCCATGTTGGAATATTATTATATACTAAGAAGTATATTGAAATGCCATCTTGACAACTATCATTAATATACTTGGTAAATGTGGCTCCATGATAATTTATAGATTGTTAAGTGTTTTAGTTGCAGGACAATACTTAGAAATTACAGGGTGAATTTCTGATTTTCTAGAGTTATTTTTATTTAATTAATCTTTGGAAATATTGGTTCCAATGTCTCTTGACTGTTCTTAATTTTTCAAATGATTCTGTAACAAAGAGATGAATGCACAAATCATGAAGACACCCCATTTTCATTCTCTATTCTCATGGAGGGCAAAAAGGGACACTACCATATTTCTGTGAAGATTTAAAGAAAAAAGGTATTTATGGTATTTACACCATCAGAAATAGATATGTTTTTCAAGGTACAATGATAGTGGCAGGTCATGTTTTGTAGGTGGAAAATTAGTTACTGAAAAATTTAAATCTTCAAATCAAAGCAGTGATAAAATCTTAAGTAAAGATCACATTTTTCAGCAATATTTGCTGAAGTCAATGACAGAGATTACATAAGTTTTCAAGCAGATGGATAGCCTGAAATTTCAGGAGCAAATAAAAATGTATAATTTTTGACATAGAGCTCCAGCCCAGGCTTTGACTAGTATCTTTATAATTACTGCTTTGAGAAGTCATATAAAGGACTTAATGAAGATCTCAGAGTAGCCGTGGTACTCAAAAATTCTAAAATATCAGAAGGAGAAAAATATCTACCTACTCACAGCAAGGTATTTATTGTGGCAATAAGAGAAATTTACATTAAAGTGTTTGGAAGTCAATCAAGATGTTGATGGTAATATAGTATAGGCTTTTTAGTATTGGTTAAAGTGATGTTCAGCAGCAAAGGGCTCTTTAATCCACAAGCTGTTCTGAACCAGTGATAACACAGAAAGCAATTGCAAGCCCTCACTACCAAACCTCAGTCTCCTTCTGGCCCAATCAGTCTTGCACTGAGCTATGTGATGACAGAAATTTGCCAGAGCATAATGACAGCTCTCAGCTTGTTGACTGCAGCACTTTTGCAGGAGATGAGAGATGTGTCTTATTCTTCCTAAGCTTCAAAGAAGGCTCCTCTGTGTGTCAAGAAACATGAAGCAGCTGTATTACACAAAAGACACATCCAAAGGCATCCAAATGCCTTTAGTATGAATTCACTGGTCCAGGCTGTGAATCCCTAACACAGAAATAAGACCAGTCCAAGGGAGAGGACGATTTCAGACATGCCTCTGTCTTTTTAAGTGTCTGGGTATTAGGAGGATTGTTGAGACTTGCCTGATTTTTCACTTACCGAATAAAGAGCCAAAATTACTAAATATGGGGTTTAACGATTTAATTCCCAGTCAGATGCTTAAAACTTGGGTATGACAGAACAGAAATTCTTGTGAATTGAGGCCTGAGACTTTTCTTGCATTGTTGACAAAATTCCTAACAACTGCTTATTCTTACAGGTTTCTGTAAAAAATAAGAATATTCAGTGCATGCTTAATTTTACAACTTAAGAACGTCGATTGTTGTGGAAGAAAATACACATGAAAATATATTTGGCGCATTTATAAATATTACATCATAAGATACTTTAACTATCTGGGCTAATTCTGTAAGATGACTTGCCATTATTTTTTTGAGGGAGAAAAAAACATTCAGAACATGAAGCATGCCACAAGTAATAAGGTTTAGTGGTGATTGGGATAGGCCTGATGTCGGAGGCCTAAAAGGGACGTGGATCTCTTTCCCTTGCAGAGGAGAGGTTTGGAGCGCAGCATGAGTTCTGTTATTGACCTTTGGTGGAGGGAATGAAAGGTAAATGAGAGATTCCAGCTAGCAATTATGGAACATGTTTATTTTATGGATTTTAGGGATCTTTTGGGATTTGGGGTTATTTTTTGGAACACATTTCTGTTTAAAAAGGGAAGTGTGCTAAATAGGTCATGAAAGAGGTTGATAGTTAAAAATGTACTATCACAAATGAAAGATTGAGCATGCTAGCTGTGTGTTGTGGTTTAGACCCTGGCCAAACGCCAAGGTACCCATGGCACCTACTCGCTCACTCTCCCCTGCCGCAGCTGGGCAGAGGAGAGAAAAGTTAATGCACACATGGCTCATGAGTTGAGATAAGGACTGGGAGACGCTCCAAGGACAGAACAGGCTCGTCTTAAAGTTACAAAATGAAGTTTATTACCTACACAAAGTCAGAGGGGAGATAATGAGAAGTAAAATAAAGCCCTTAAGACAGTTTCTCCACTCACCCCCTTCCCTCCTTCCCACTAGCAGCACAGAGGGGACAGGGCATGGGGGGTGTAGGTCAGTTCATCACCGAGATTCTTGTGCCACTGCACGACGAGAGGTCTTTTCCTCTGCATAGCCATGGGGTCCCTCCCATGGGAGGCAGCTCTCCGTGAGCTGCTCCAGCGTAGGACCAAGTCTCACGAGCAATAGTCCACCCAAACCTGCCGCAACATGCGCTCTCTCCACAGGCAGACAGTCCTCCCAAAACTGCTGGTCCCTCATCCACGGGGTGCAGACATCCAAGGCCAGGCTGGTCCATCTCAGGAGCAATGCCTCTCTCCTCTGGGACTCCCTCTGGATCACATCCACCTGCTCTGGGGTGGGCACCTCCTCCATGGGCTGTGGGTGGATCTCTGCACCCTCTGTGGACCCCCATGGGCTGCAGGGGGACAACCTGCTCCACCATGGTCTTCACCACGGCCAGCAGAGGGTTTTCAGCTCCTGCACCAGGGGCAATTCCTCCCCCACCTTCTCCACTGACCTTGGTTCCTGCATGTTTTTTCCTCTTACATGTTCTCACCTCCTCCTCCGCTGGCTAAAAAGAAGTACTTCCCCCCTTATTTTTGTTTCTTCTTAAATGTGTTATCACAGAGGCATAACTAACATCTCTAATTGGCCCAGGCTTGGCCAGCAGCATGTCCATCATCTTCTGAGCCATCAGAGGTTGGCTCTGCTGGACATGGTGAAAGCTTCGAGAAGCTACACACAAGGAGCTATCTTTGTGGCCCCCCTACTAGCAAAACTGAGCCAAGCAAGACCGACACACTGTATTTAAATGTTCTTGAAGTTCATGGCCACGCTGTTTTAGCAGCTTGCAACCCTAGCATTCTAAACGCATATCCTTAAGAACGGAAAAAGAAATAGCACTTCTTGGCCCCCTCCCCTGCTGCCACCCAAGGAGCCAGGAGATCCATTCTGGCTCTGCCCAGGGCCCCCTGTCCCGACTGTTACTGGTCATGCCAGTGCCAAGCTATATTCCCTCACCTCACGGCTGTATTTTCTGGATTGATCTTGGACCTGACTGGTCATGTTGCCCCCATCTGATGTGGCTCTGGAGTCTGAGATATAAACACGAGTCACATGGAATAATCAGAGATATAGGAGTGTATTTAAGGATCTCCATGAGGCAGGAGGGCTGAACATTGTCTGTAACACATGTCCTGACTTGGGAGCTGGTAGCACATGGAGTGGTGGTCTGTAGCTCTGGCCATGAGCACAAGGTGGAGGGGAGCAGCTGGTGAGGCCAGGAGTGCCTGGCAGGGATGGTGCCAAAAGGGTGTGGGGAGGAGGTGACAGTTTCAGACAGGCTTTGCCACTGACTGAGAAGGTGTCAGAGCCCCACACTTTACAAATCCAAACCTGGGCACCTGGTGCTGCTGCAAGAGCACAGCTGCTGCAGTAGCCATACCAGAAAAGCCAGAGAAAAGGACCCCAAAGCTACTTATAGGCAGACATCAGAAGCAGACATTGCCTATTAATCTGCTTATGTTTCTTTCTTTCTTTCTTTCCTCTGGTATGATAAAATCAGTCTTGCAAGTGGGGAATAGCAAATTATTAAACAATCTGGAGCTTGGGTCAATATTCTTAGTCTTTTGAAGAGGCATTTGAGACCCATTTTTACTGACTTGCAAACTTGAGTTGGTTTTGCTATCTGTAAACAAAGAACAGCATAGGTCATGATCTTATGGTTACTACTCTGAGGTGTTTTATGATTATTAATTTCAAAATGGAGAGTTCTGAGAACGTTTCCGTGCTTTTATGTGAATGGAACTTGAAGGTAGTTGTCTAGAAGCCATGGGTTATCACAATGTGAAGGAATTTTGATCTGTCACTTGGAGCAAATGACCCTGAAGTGAATGACTCCTGTCAATATTTTGTTACTGTCAGCACTGATGAGTATTTTAGCAAGTGCTATCCCTACATAGTACTTGTCTTATTGATTAATGGTGATTGGTTTCATCACCACATGACATAGATGATTTTCACAAGTCTTAAAAGAAGCATGCTCTGGTTGTGCAACAACGTGGAGTGAAACATTACCAAGATAAAGAGTAAGAATACCCAGACCTAACTTATAAATTTATTTTGTATCCTGAATGTTGGAGACAAAATTGCTTTCTCAATTTAATTATAATATCATGCGTAATCATTCTAAAACTTTTACACTCTTGGGGAGAAATCAAAACCCAATAAATACCCACAACATACTGTCATTGCCCTCTTTGTGCTCTCCTTTCCCCTTGCTAAGGAGTTTGTTAGTGGATATAAAACAGATTTTCCTTCCTGCAGCAGCAGATATTACCCTAGACAAATTCACAGAATGAAGCTGTTTCTCTTTCACTCTAAAATACTGGTGACAGGAAATCTCACCGGACTTTCTGTAAAATGACATCTGTGTATAAGAGGTGGTAGCGCTCTTTACCTTTTGTAAGATTTCAGCAGAGAATGAAGAATTATTTATTTATTAAGCAAAGATTTTTAAAAAAATTGTTAAACCAACTGGTATACACAGAAAAATTTAAAGCTTCCTGGTTACAGCAAAACACAGTCATGTGGCTTGTGCACGTTTTTTAACATATAAAATTTTGTTAATCTGTCTTTTGATTTCTGCATCAAGGAGAGAATACAGTAATTAAAGTAGGCAAAAGAAATCTCAATCAAAGAATGCTATGGAAGAGGAGTAAGTGAAAGGGAGTTTCCTACTCTATTATGTGGTGCCTTTATCACAGGGAATTAGTTAAATGAAAAACTTAATCAGGAAAGAAGCAACACCAAGTTATTCTAACTATGCAGGAGAAGGTACATGAATCTCATTTTTTTCTGCTGGGAGTGACTGCAGTCATCTTAAGTAATGAAATTTTTAGGTTAAAGGAGTGCCAGTGCAGGTCAAAAAAGTAGGACATGAAATTTTTGAAGCCATTCAGCTGTTATTATGGGGAGCTTGACAATGTGATTTACAGGAAATTTCAACATAAATTAAAAGGAGCTTAGCTCTGTACAAGATATCTCTATTAGAGTGTGAAAATGTACAGAGTAATTCTGTGTATATGTCAGTGTTGTCTGACTGAAGCACAGAGCTTGGCATGCTGTTCATAGGTATATGGGGCTGTTAAAGAGAGCTACAGGTACCCTAACAAAAATTCAGTTCCTCCATACACTGCTTTAGGAGATCCAGGTTTAAAAGGATGCACGTCCATGGAAAATGTATGGATTGAGACTGGCATTGAAGAGGCTCTTTAGGGACTGCTTATAGATAGGAAACCTCTTCGGTATGTGCTATTACCTTGTAGTGAGGAACTCACATGAAACTTGGTGGTGCTTTTGTTTTTTGTTACAGTGGACATTAATACCTCTCCTTCCTGGTTTGTCTTCTAGTTTGTTTCTAAAGAGAACCTGTTTATCCAGTGTCTTTTGTCATATTTCTAAAATCACTTTATCAGGCTTCATCCTGTTTTGTGGTGCTGGGCCTCCCTGTCCCACTTAATTTGGGATTTTCCCGTTGCTGCAGGATGTCTAGCAGAGCCAAATGAGTGGGTTGGTTTGTTGTCCTTCCTATCCTAACCATCTGGGGACTTAGTGAAAAGGGGACTGTTGTGTTAGAGGAGTTGCTGGCTGTATTCATGTTGTGTGTGTATGTGCCTCTCCAAGTGTCAGAACATTGTTTCATGTCCACTGGAGGCATTATCTGCTTTGATTGCTAAGAAAACACCTACTTATCTTGTATAGCAGCAATTTTTCCTCAAAGATGCATGCAACACTTCTTCAAAAAGAATATCCTTCAAGTAAAAAAAACAGTGAAAAAATACTTACAGAGATGTTTTTCAAGATGTTCACAATGCAGTTTCTATTAATTCTGAGTTGTCCAAACTAGTCAACATACAGCTGTTGCAAATTAACTTCCTTGTTAAGACAAAATGTTATGAGAAGCATTGAAGTAAATTGCAAACGGATCAGATTAGGATCTTTTGCTGTCAAGAAAAATATAATATCAGAAATTACATGAGAGCCTGCTTTTCAGTTGCTGTTTTGAGAAGGATACAAAGAAGTTAAATTATAGTAGTATCTGAGTTCTTAAGTGTGTTTTGCATATTCAACTTGTTCTCTTCGCTTTTCACCGTCTGTTGATAAATGTGATTAGGTTTTTGGGTTTTTTGTGATCAAGAAAAAGTTGCCTTGTGGAGAACATACTCCCTAACTAACAACTAGAATGGCTAGCACCAAAAAGGAGAAATAATGTCTCATAAATGTTTTTATTATTCTGAGTTTTTCCTTTGCATGGTGCAGAGCTACTCTAAACACTTGTATTGGTTTGCTTTTGTTTACAGTCACACATTTCTCTTAAGAAGCATTTGTTGGCTGTTCTCTGGTGTGACTGATATATTTAAAAATGCTATTAATAAACTGCTCTGGGAAATTCTACCTTATTTATTAAGAGCATCATAATGCAAGAGTTTACAAACCTACATTTTATTGTGAAGGCATAGGTGTCCTGAAGGGGCTATGGAGTCTTCCTCCTTGGAGATGGTCAAAAGCTGTATGGATGTGGTCCTAAACAACTGGTTCTGAGTGGCCCTGCTTGAGCAGGGGGTTTGGACCACGTGAATTCCAGAAGTCCCTTCCAACCCCAGCCATTTTGTGATTCCGTGATTCCATTCAGGCACCCCATTGTTGTTCTGGGCTTGATTTAGACAAGGAAATCAGCTATGCAGCATGCACCTAAACCAGGACAAAATTATTATATGTAGGCTATTGGGGAGCAAGTGATAAGATCTAAATGTCTAAGGAAAAAATAGGAGTTTATTTCCTTAAATTATTTGGCATTGGCAGCTGTCCCCTTTCTCTCTTGAGTGGGATAGTAGACTGACTCATGTAACAATATGCCATTGGACAACATCTTGTCTCTTGAAGCCCCTTGATATCAAGGTTCTCAGAGGTTAAACCCAGCTCCTAAATTTATTTTTGGTATAGACATATAAGCATGAATGATGTGAAATAAAATGAATGAATGAAAGGAAGATGTGTATTGTAGCTGGAGAAAGGACTCCATGCTTAGAAGCATTAAGTCTTTACTTTCTGATTGTCAGTTGGTCTAATAAAAGATATTATGCCCCTTGCCCCCTGTGTAGTTCAGTAGGTTTCAGGATCTTGACCTAGTTTCATAGCATGTGTCATCAGTGAAGATATTGTCAGCTTTGTGGATGGCCTAAATTTCACTTGACCTACAACTAAGATGTGCAGTATCCAAACTGGTCCAAGTCTACTGTGCTGCAAAGAGCTTCAAATCAGTATAGATTATATACTTATGAAGACAAAAGTTCTTTAAAAAGCAATGTATTCAGCAATGTTTTGAATGTTCACCATCCACTTTTATAATAAAATTACGTTTCTCACCTCACAGTGTAGCTGAATGTGCTACGGTTTTATTATTTAAGTTTGCTCATAATCAGACTGACTAACAATAGGAGTAGCAGCACTGCATTTTTTTCTTGTTAAGCTTGTTTTTCAACTATGTGTTGTTGAACAATGAAATAATTGATCAATAAAGAATAATTGCTCTTTTTTCAACATCTGTGTTTCTGTACTAGAAATCTTGTAAGACTGCATGTGTTGAGCAATCGCCATATTTGTTTCACATTTGTTATGCCCTAGAATGAAAACTAGTCACAGGTAGAGCCTTGTACCTGGACATTTCAAGATTACTTCATAACTATTTTATTGACACTGTTCACGTCACTTGTATCTCAGAAATGATTATAGTACTTTGTTTCTTTGTCTTGTAATTCCCTTCAGAGGAGAAAATACGAGATCTTTGAAATTAACATGGTATCATCTTCATAAATGCAATAATTAATACATTCTTCAGGTGTTTAATTAAAATTAACTCCCTCTGACAAATAAACAACAAACAAAAACCCAGCCAGCCAAACAAACAAACAAACAAACAAACAAACAAACAAACCCTGCCAGAAGAGCACATTGCAAGGATAAGTATTGGAGTAAAATCTGAAATGTTTTCATTGAATTACGAAGTTTTTCTTTCTCAGGAAAGAAAGCTTTCCCATAGTCTGTGTTTCCACATCTTCTGCAAGGAATTGCTTGTTTTGATGTATGTTCAGGTTAAATGGCGAAAAGCTTGGTCGATGTGTATTTTTGTAAGCTTTCATAGGATCATACCAAGGTGGAAGGTCTCTAGTGCAGCCTGCTGCTCGAGGCAGGGTGAGCTGTGAGATTAGACCAGACTGTTCAGGGCTTTATCTGGTTGGATCTTGTGAGTTTAGAAGGCTGGAAGCTTGGAGGCTGTACCACCTCTCTGGGCAACTTGCTACACTGCATGGCTGCCCTTGTGATGGAAAAGATTTTCCTACATTCAGTCTAAATCTCTCGTTTTAATTTGTGTCTCTGTCCCTTGTCCTACCACCATACATGACAGAAGAGTCTGGCTCCATCTTCTTGTTAAACTCCTCATAGGTATTCGGAAGCTGATTTTAGATTTTTTCTTCAACCTTTTTCTTTTCCAGAAATGAAGAATTTAGTATATATTTTTTATAAAGACATCATTATGACATTGTTGCTTATATTTTATTATTATTACTTCTATAAGTGTGTGCTGATTATATCATTTTACTGTCTCTTTAGAAGAATGCTAATAGGAATATAAAATTAAAATGAAATAATTGTTCCATTTTCCCTAGATGAGTTCATTTAATACTTTTTCTTCTGTCTGTTATGTAAGGCACAAACCCAAAAATTGTCTCCAGGTAATTTCTGTTTAAAAATTGACTCAGTTACATAAGGGCAGCACGCCTTTGACCAGGCAGCAAAATATATCCTCTCATTTGAAAACCGGATCTTGGTTGACTTGCTAACCACACTGCAGCTTTACTGTCTCGAAAGACTAATGAGCAGCTGCTGGATTCTTCAGTAAATAGTGTCCTGTCTGAATTACTCCTTGTCTAAAGCCAGTCCAAACAAATTTATCTATCAGTAATTAAGAGGTAGTAGCTTGCCTGCAACAACTGAAGTTGACTGCAACAGGTGTGTTTGAGAGGCAGAGAATCAAGGTCTGTGGCTGGAGTCAGAAGCTATGGGATAAAGCAGAGGCTGTGGAACACAGCCATGCAATTGGCAGATGAATAAAAATTGTTTCGACCAGTCTTGCTGCCCAGAATGGGCTGGAGGGCTGTCTGTAGGACATGTATACTGAATTGTTTCTGTCCTTGTTTCTAAAGAGGAAAACACAAAATTTGTTTTTCATTAAGTGCCGCTAAAAGACGGAGACCCTTCAGAACTCATGTTATCATTATATCAAAGAATTAGGAGGGAAAAAGTATGTGATTTGAAAACATGAACTCCCCTAAAGTATTTTTCTAAGTCTTTTTAAAATTAAGTTGTACTCTTTTTATACCTGTCTGTTTGAAGACATGATTGTCAGCTACTACTTTTCGTTGCCTCTCATTTCTGTTCAAATTATCATAATATATGAAATAATTGGCAGTGTACAATTACTGCAGAAAACTTTTACCATATCTGGAAATGTGTCAGGTTATGTTTCTGTATTGCCATGTGGATAGCACACTATGGTCATACTTACTGTGTTACATTTAGAACTGTTTTATTCTGAGGAGTGACACAGGTTTCACTCCATAGTTATCCTTTTTGTCAGTTTTCGTTTCATTAATGATGTGACACAGGGGAAGTTTCTGTAGCCAAAAAAAGGTCATGATCTTTATTGAAACCAGTCAAACTCTGGGAAATGAGAGATGTAACAATTACATATAATAAACCGTTTTTATAGTTTTGAATAGAAAGACTGACATAAAACTTATGTCTAATGCTCCTGCCATACCAAACTTATTTTTTGTATTTGTAGATGAAACTGCATTGGTTATGGAGATTGCAAGTAGGAACAAAAGTTTTAAAATTAAGCAGTAAAATTGTGGTGGAAGCTCCTTCAACTTTTTTTTATCCCCTCATTGAGTGGAATCCAAAATATGAGTGTGAGAAAAACTGACCACATATGACTGTGGAATATAAGCAAATTCCACTTGCAGGCTGTGATATGTAACAGAAGAATGTTTGTGGTCAGCTGCAATCAGCAAAAATGTTACTTCATTAACCTAATGTCATATTATCCTTACAGAAAGGACTGCCTTGAAGAAAGTGAAGAATGTTGATTGGTGAGTAGCTCTCTTGATATTCCATTTTTCTCTGTGACACACTAACTGAGCACACTATTCTGATTCAGATGTTAATTTATGGAAATGGATAATATAATGTATCTGATTGCTTAATTATGCATCCTGGAGATTCATTCAGAATCCTTATAATATGTCTTGATGGCCTTTCAAAGGCAGAACATGCAATTTGCAACTTCTATTGGGATTTAATCAACTGGACAATACTTCTCACATTTTTTTCTGATGAGGGAACTGACCCCTGTCTCTGACACCTTTGTCATGTACTATAATCACTAATCTCTAATGCAAAAAGAAGTCATTCTTGTGTAGCATCAGTGAATCCAAGAGCGAACAGAGTTAGCCCACAGTGCTGTCTCCTTACTCTTTAATGCTCAAAAAGATGTAACAAAGGTTTGGTATTGAGGGGCTTGCAATGTGCTGGCAAAAATGTTGTATAAAGGCCAAATGAAAGTGAATACAGGAAGCTGTACATTGCACAGTGTAATAAATAGCATGGAGAAAATGGATTTGTGATTCCCCTTTGGACTGTCATTATACAAAAACAAGGTTTTTCTTCTGGAACTAAACTAACATTGAAAATTGAAAAAAGGGCTGTTTACTGCCTTGAGTGCAATTAACATGCATAACTGATTGCCAAGAGGTGTGAATAAAAAATATGACAGACTGGAAACCTAACCAATGTTTCATACGTATAACACAAATATTTTGAGTTGTGATGATAAATATGGAACTGTTAGAAAGGATATAATTCCTTATGTCATCCTCCAGGGCATAACAGGAAGTCTCTGATTGAAATCTAGAAGCAACCCTCCCTTGGGTTTAGTTAACTACCAACTACAGAGTTTTTACATTTCTTTCAGACAACCTGAGCCTCTCTACTGCTGCCAATCTGTGTATCTGGGTGGTGCTCATCACCAGGGGATTCCTAACTAGTTATGACTGTCTAGTTAATTGGTCGTAGTAAGAAAGGTGACACTATTGACTGCTCTTCCAAACCAGCAAAACAAATAACCCATGCAGAAATTACATGTCCTGCTGGTGTTCTGTATTTTGAAACACTGAGGCAAATCGATGCTCTTGAAATCAAAATGTCTTTTACAGTTTCAATATTCCATTACCCTCCCACAAGAGTCTTAATATAAACACCTTCAGTGAAGAATGTAATATGTGATAGCCCTAAGTGAAGATGAATATAAGAAGGGAAGTAATGTGTGTTGACCAATAAAGAGACTTGCAATACTAGTAGTCTTATAAAACTTCAGAGTTTATAAAACTCACTGCCAAGAATTAAAACTTTCGCACTGTCCTTTTTCTCTTTTTTTTTTTTTTAATACTGTCCATTTATGATTTCAGATTCTTTCAAGTGGAGATGTTATGTCATCAAAAAATGACCTTGTTAGAGCTAAAAATCTAGGAGAGGTAGTATTCCACCAAATGTGTTGACAGGACCTATAGGAAGGGAACAAAAACTTTTGATGGCATGGTGTTGATACTCCAGTACATGGCAGTTTGTTTCTGCAGAGGGTTGGCATAAAATTCATTTGAACACACACAAAAAAATGTTTGGCAGCAGACAGCACTTTAAATTCTTGCCACCTTCTACATATGCTGTACAATGGACATGCTGCTCTATCATGTATTGAGTGTGTCTGAGAGTTACTGGACTGGGAAAAATGTAATCTGTGCAATAGTGGATAGACAAGACAGCATGACAGAGTTTTCTTTTTAAATAGCATCAATTCACATATTTGATATTCTATTGATGAGTGGCTCTGGGTTTATATTTTGAAGCCATTATTGGCTACCAGATTTTATGAAACTTAAGGTAATTTTACAGTAGTAAGTTACATGATGAAAAGTAAGTAAATGAGCAAATATGCATTTTGCTTTCTTTGGTTTTAATTTCCTCTTGCGGATTGTCTTCTCAAATGGAACTGGTAGTGGATAACACTATGAAGGAAGATCTACATATCCTAGATTTTGTTAAAAAAGATCAGCTCACAACTGAATAAAGTTTAAAATGAAAAAGTATGTTTATTTAATTAGTGATCGAATCAAAATGACTAAAGACACCATGAGAGCATGCAAATGCTCTTAGTCACAATATATGCAAAATGCAAATATAGTCACAGACTGTAGTGGGGTGGCAGACTGAGAATAGACACTGTTCTCCTTCCAGGAAGAGAGATGAATGGTACCCACTGTCTCAATCCTATGTCTGGGATTACTTTGTACTGTTTAGTCTGAGGTTTACGTGCTGCACCCATAGCTGAGTAGTCAGGGTGAGATTTTGACCTAATTTATGTTACCTCCAAATTGTTTATTTTCGTGTTTGAAAGATTTTTATAACACACCAGCTGTCTGAATAATAGTGAACTATCAAGTCTTTTGTTTACAAACACATTTGTCTGAAACATTTTGCATGACAGGTTACAGATTGTGACAATTACACTGGGTCAGAGAAAAGAACATCAAGTAATGCTAGTGCTTGTAACGAAGCGTGCTCTGACCTAATGGAAGCACCTTGATTGAACATGTCATGTTGTATTTCATATGAGAGCTAAACAGAAAAAAAAAAGTCTATGGAATGCTGTCTCTTACAACAATTTTGAGCCAAAAACACATGCTAGTTGTTTCTCAATACTGTTTTGTTTTATATAAACCATGGCAGGCAATGAAGATGTTTACCTGAAGGGTGGCAGGTAATCACTCGCTGTGCTAAAGCTGCCCAGTGCCAGAACGGGTACACAGCTCCCTCCTGTTCTTCTGGGCCTTTTGCTGTTCCTGCCTTCATATTAAAGCAGAGATTCACTGCTGTGCTGGGTATTCACTGCCAGTGACTTTGCCTAAGGTTTCTCTTGTCTTTGGATCACTTCCTATTAGCTGGTTTCCATTTACCAGGTTCACTGGGGGGACTCTTGTGTCAAGATCCAGTATATATGCCTCAAATATTTCCAGTCTCACTTTCTGATGCAAAAAACATCTGGTAATTGGTAATTACTTATTTTTCTTTATTGAAGGGCAAAGCCTTTCTATCCAGCACCCAGATCTTCTCATAACAATTTGTAGTTAATTTTAGATGTTGATTTAATCTCTAATGTTAGACTTCCAGCTCTCATAAGTGCTTCTTTTCTGTGACATTATGTTTGAGATTTAAAGTTTATGTTAAAAAAAAGAGCAGATGTTTTGTGTTACTTTGCTTTCAGCTTCTCCTGTCTAAAATGTCACTTCCTATTGAGCACTTCCTTTCATCTTATGCATTTCTGTTGAGACAGATAAATTCCTATGGTTACTTGTTCTTTTGCTTTCTTCTTGATGTGTGGTTTTCTTGGAGTAGCTGATTATGAACAGAGCCTGCTCCACAGTTTTTATGTTGTGACTGTGGTACTATCCCACTTATGGCAACACCAAACAACCGTTAAGAATTTATTTTACCAACCTGAGGTGTTGTGGTCCACATTTCTGTAAAAGGCCCTGAACAAACAGACATCTTTATATGAAATTTTGAAGAGTACTGTTTAGTCTTTTTATTATTTTATTTTTGCTATTCTAGTATTCCAGTGATGTTCCAATTCAAGATTTTCCTTTTATTTATTTATTTATTTATTTATTTATTTATTTAATTTTCAAATGTTCATTTATGAGGTGCCATATTTCTTTACTTATCCCTTTGGTTTTGTCTGTCTCTGTGGATATGCAGCCATAAGTACTGCAGCTGAAATTAAGTCATTGCTGATTGCTGTACGCTGTTCTTCACACCAGCCTTCACTGCTTTTGACAGTGCCTTAAATATGCTCTTTTAGTTTGTTCTAGATTTTGCTTGAAGAGTTGCATAGTGATGAGATTGTTGTGGCTGCTACTGATATGTATGGCCTGGTATGTGCTTACATTTTAGGCAAGTGATCTGAGTCTTCCATTAGTAAGGCTGTTTAGCTGTTTTGTCTGTTTTTGCTACCTAGCAATTCTCTGGGGGGTTTTTATGTGTTATTTTGAAAGAAAACAATTACCAAAGCAAAACTGCAAACTCAGAACAAGTAGGGCGTAGTTTCTGTGATTGTGATTTCCTAGTGTTCTTTCTACCTGTCACTCCTAATTTAGCATTAAAGCCACCCATCAGAAGGAGTAAGCTGTGCTCTGGTGTTGCCAGAGACACTTTAGAGAAATTGCAGTACCCTTATTGCTCACAGTGCTCTGTTCACAGATCCCAGATCCACTGTTCTTTCTGAGCATACTGCTGTGACTGACAACTCTAGGGAGATAGCCTGAGTCTGTGTGATAGGTGTTCCATTGATGAGCCATCTTCTCTGTGTTCTGTTAACATGGGTGCTATGGTTTGACTAAGACACATTTCTTCATTCGCTTGAAACACTTGGCCATTTATGCTCTCTAATCTTGAGGTGTGAAGTTAATGTTTTTAATAAATGGCAATAATAACAAGTCTTTTAATATCCAAAATATTTCTGCTTCACAGTAATAGGAATGCAAACACCAAACCCATCAAAATCAATAGATGTATTTTCTGCAGCACCAACAGGCTTTGGATTATGCCAAATAAACACATTCAGTTTGCCAGACTGTTTAGCTTTGAGTTGTTAACACTCTGGTGCCAATCACAAAATGTGTTTAGAAATGGTTGGTGCCACAGCTGGACACAAGAAACGGGAAAAACTGGGGCTCAGCACTGCTATCAGAGGTGATACCACTTTTGCACGCATAACACTTGTCTTGCTGGTGGGATCCAGCTTGTGGGTAGACACTGGGGTTGTTAATGCTTTTAGGGCTCCTGTTAGACCTGGTTCAGGTGGGTGGTTTGCTGAGGACTGTCCTTTAGTAGGAGGCTTTTGTAGCATAAGGGCTACTCATCATGTAGCAAACTGATTTGCTAATCACCAGTAATGATAATGGTGATTCACTTTAAAATATCTGATACTGAGAGGGCATTTGTAGATCATATGCAATGATCTACACTTTGCACACCTGCTGCTAATACAAACTTATTTAAATGAATACATCTGCTGTACATACAAGTTATCTCATCCTTTATTAGTTCTATGCTGTACCATTGACACTTTGTGGATTGTTTGGGCTCTTATGTCAAGACCAAATGCACAGCACAAGTGAGCTGTTTCTCCTGCACATGACATTCCCTAAGGCAGAGGCCGCTAAATTGCAACATAGTTCTTAAAACTTAACCTAAAAATTTTCTATAAGAAAAAGATGGTTTTGGCCAAATAATTTCTCGTAACTCTGTGCACTGATAACTCAGATCTGCTACAGGATTTGCTTAGATCATTAGTGATTCATAACTAAGAGGTACCTGGAACAGGAAAGTGATGAAAGCTGGAATGTGCTGGTAATTCCTAACTCCATGTTGAAAATCGTATTGCTAGTTACCTAAAAACAAATCTTGGTCCCACTCTGATGGCTTTTTCTTTTTCTGTGTGATTAAACAAAGAAGTGGGTACAAACAAGTAGTGGCCAATGGCACACAAGAAAAAAAACCCAGAGAAACAAATGAAAATCATTATGTTTTTAGCTTGGTTATGATATAAGACAACTAAGTAATTAATTTTATTTTCATATCAGAGGCATGACTGACTGTTCTACTGGCAAAAAGCCAGGGGAATTTTTACTAGTTTCTTCTCTAGGAATACAATTAAGAACTACTCTATATAATCAAATCACATACTATATATGAGTCTTTTTTTTTCCCTCTGTTGCTAATTGAGTTATATTAAGCATAGCATTGGATGAACTTTCTTACAAAGAAGATTTTTACTTTTCTTCAGGCAATGTTTCATTCTCCTCTCATGTTCACTTGAAAGCCTGTCATCTGAAATCATTCTGTGCTTCAGGTTCTAGGAATCAGATGAAAGTGAAGAATGTTTTCATGCTCCATAGATTTTAATCCAGCACTATTCTGATTCAGTTATTTTAAATGAAGTCTTATAATTTCGTTGTTAGAGAAGTTGCATTAAAATTTTATAAAGGAGAACAAAATTAGTTTTCTATATATTTTTTTATTTTCCTTTTGTGAACAAGGTAAGTGGTTGCCTTTGCAGAATGAATATTTCCAGGAAACAAAATCTCAGTACAGTGAACTTCAAAGCAAACCTGAGTTTATTCATTTATATCTGTAGGACAGTCATCTTCACAAACATCCCACCAAGTAGCGTGATCAAATTGACAGCTTCTACTAAAGAGTAGCCAGCTGAATGCCACTGTAAGAGACTGTATTAATCAGAGCATGTTTTCCCAATTATCTAGAAGATACGGAGAAAGGAGCTCACACAGTCACTATGCCACACTGCTGGATTGTCTCTGCTTGCTCAGTGTAACAAAAGGAGCTGATTGCACAGCAGTGGATAACAAAAGCTCTGGATTTCATCGCTCACAAATATTGGCAGGAAGATCAGTAACATGGGACAGTGAAATGTGCCAACACATGCTACAGATGTCTTTACTATTTCCTTTCTCTTTGTCTCCAGACTTCAGATTTGTATGTATTTATTTAATTTTAGTTCTGGATTATCTTGGATGCCTTTTGTATATGTATCATATTCCACTGGAAAGTTTTATGTATGTGGAACTGGAGTAAAGGTGAAGGTCAGCTCACTAAGGAACTCATAAATAAGTAAATGCCAAGTAGTAAAAATATTAATAAGGAAAAATGCCAGGTGGTAAGCATAAAAAAATCCTCCTGAACTTAAGAATTCTCCCATGAAGTAAGAAAAACCCTATACCACAATGAGGCAGTGTAGAAATTCCTTCCAACTTGATGTTGAATAAAAAGCTTGTGACAAAGCCTAAAAACATTGAAATATTTCACTGAATATCTATGACATCTTTTTAAGGTTGATGGTTTGAACTGTCATAGAGGTGGGCAATGGAGAATTCTGTTTGAAGACAAGGGCATCAGAGAGTATTGGTGAGACAATTGAGAGTGATGGAATATCTACTAGCTATTAATCATATTAAAGAGATTCAGAGGTACTGGAATTAATTTTATATCTTGCTGTTTTTAAAAAAAGCCACAATAAAACCACACCTTTTTAAATAAAAGAGTGAAATGGTAATAATTTGATGAAACTCCTGAAATCTTGTACCTTGATTATTATCAGACACCTTTTCAGGATTACCTAAAAAATTTTCCAGATTTTGTGCAAAATGACCTTTCAGAAGGTTGCATGGCTTAAAGCTGTGGTGAGAGATAAAAAATTTAATTCCTTCTAAAGAGAAACACTGAACAGTTTGTCTTTCAGAGTAAAAAACAGTAAATTTGAAATGGATTGTATAAGGGGAGCTAGAGAAATTGTATCAGCTTCTGTGATAGAGCTGACTCTGATATTGAACTAGGTTTAATGTGAAACAAGAGTTGCATTAGAAGCAAAGCCAGTAATGTATTGATAGGTAAGTGATAAAAGAGGTTCCTGACTAGAATGTATTAAATGAAGGAACTGAAACTGAAATATTTCAGTGGTATGAGATACAAAGTGAATAGATTAATACTAAGGGTAGATTAAACAGAAGACAAACATGCCATCTAAAGGACTAATTTATGAATTTCATTACCCATATAAGTGCAGTATCTTGAGAAGAGGCAGAGATTATCTGAAATATTAAAATAGGACGGGGTTGAGTCTTGTATCCTTTTCTTATCTTATTACAATTATTTCATAAAAAGATCATTTCAATGCCAAATATCCTATTTAGCAGGAATTTCTCACTGTTAAACTTGATAGTGTTTAGTGATTGCTATCACACTTTTTTTTACTACATAGATATCTCCATTATCATATCCTCAAATCAAGAAACCTTTGTCTAGTCTAGAATTTTTTAATTAGCCTTTTTTTTAATAAAGCAACTCTCAGTCTTTTATTTAAGTGTGAAATTCTACAAGTTCAATTTTTATGTTTTACCAGATATATATAACTAAGCAATCATGCTATGTTTCATTATATAAAGGAACTTCTATTGCATCTTGTGCTAGCTGATTTAAAACTGCATTACATGATGTCCAGACACAGCTTATGGCTTTGTTCTTGATTTCAATATGTATAAACAGTCTATGATCAATGAAGCGCGTATTTCATAGTATCATCTTCACACCCTACTAAAACTTTTCTCTAGTAGCATATGACCTTTTTGCTACATGTATTTGGGACAGACAGATTGTGTGGGGCACACAGGCCAATATACTTCACAGAAATGTCCGATAAACAAGTCTGATGATGGCCTCATTCCCCTTCATGGAGACATTTTTGAGGTGTCTTAATTTGGCAGGAAATTTTCAGTGTGGAAAATTTGCTGTCTCTACCCATGTAACATAGACAGGCTGGGTGCACAGATGCTTATTCTGCAACACGTTTCCCTTAGATGACCAATAGTCAATAACAATTTAAAAGAAACACACAAAGAGGGAAGAAGAAAGGGAGGAAAAAAAAAATAAGGATAAACTTCTGAAATTTTTTGTTCATTAATGAATAAGAAACACAGCAAAGCTTGTATGAATACAAATGACTATGGTCAGCTTCTTTTTGTGACTGCATTTTTCATCATATCTGTAATTTTTTTGCAAAGTACCGTTGCAGTTGACTAATCTGCACTACTGGGATTTTGAGATACAAATAAGTACACAGAGTATGAAAGGGATCATTCAAATATTTTATCTCAAGAATGACTGATTGCATTTTGGGAAGTCCTTTATGATGTGGTGAAATTAAATTTAAGCCCATTTTCTGTAACTTGTGGTTTTTGCCCTTGCTTTGCTCTCTGTAGAAAAGGCTCTGTGTATGTGCGTTCTACAAAGAGATGATCACATTATTTATAGTTCGTGACCATTGCTGATGTGGAAAGGAGTTTCCCTCCTATTTTTTTAATTTCATATAAGAAAAATGTATTAAAGTCTCTGTGACCTAAGTGAATGTAAGTGCATCACCTTCAGTGTGTTCAGATCCACTGTGCTGGAGCTCTCATACTGTCTGCTCTACCAGGCACTGGGCAAAAAGACTTAAACTTTCCTGCTGGCTTACCCTTGGTTGTGGAGGATTGCCCCTCTTCTTCCCAGGCCAATGCTCCTTATCTTCTCATCCCTCAGGGAAGAGAGCCTTGCCTGGGCGGGAGTTGGGTCCGCCCTTTGCCTTCCAGGCTGACTCTTGGGGTAATCGGGCCTTGCCTGGGCGGGCTTTGAGGCGTGCCTAGGGCCTGGATCTGCCCATCCCTCTGGATTCTTCCCTACCGTTATGTATATCATAGGTTGATTTGAATTGTACCCTCCCCTCTTGCGTTCGGATTGGTTCATGTATGCTTGTACCGCCCTCTCCTTCTTCCCTCATTGGTCAACCCCTTCCCTACTTAACCGGGTGCTCCCAGGCACTCGGTGCCATTCTGCCATTTTGCCATTTTGCCACACCACCGCCTCGACAATGGCCCTCCTTCCCCTGCTCTCCCTCCCGACCACCGAGAACCCTCTACCCTAATAAAGGAGAGCTTGGGCAGGAGCATTCCTCCCACCACCCTTTGCCGTGTCGTCGTCTTCTTTTGCTTCAGTCTGCAACACTTGGTCTTGGGAAATTTACTCTCCAACACTGCAGAACCCCAAACTTGTAATTGGAAATTATTTTTTATCTAGGTCACAGGATGCTTATATGGAGCTTTGAAGCTCTAATATGCCAGGAAAATTTTACCTTCTATTCTTGTGTTTCACATTCTTACTGTTTTGAAAGAATTGCATTATTCTTGTAGCTGTTGAATAATACAACCAGGCCCATTGACAAGCTGTATGGCTGAGACTGGGATAATCTTTTTATGTGTACAGCAGATCTTTAAGGCCTGTATCAATCCTTTTCTTTCCTTTTAGTTTGGCATTATGATTGGCTGTTGTGTTTTGGAAAAGTTCCTATCACTTTCATTAAGATAGATCATCTGGTATTCTGCAGAGGAGAGGTTTAGAATTTACCTTGTGTGCTTAGAAAGAACCTTTTTTTTTTTTGCCCAAGAGTTTAAATGCAATATGCAGTAATAAATAAAATCATAGTATATGGGAAAGTTTTGGTGATTAGCTTTTTAGATTAAATAGTGACTTTCTTCTGAAAAGATGGTGCTAGTAACTCTCTGTTCTCCCTTTTCACAGAGCTCTTAAAATCTATTTTATGCAGGTAAAATTTCAATTTCAGCTATGATTTGCCAATATACTTCAGTAAGCCGTAACTACCTGGTCAAATCTGCTATATTCTGGGCATATGACCCCTTTCCATACATGAAGAAAACTTTAAATCATATGATCATTAATCTCCTTGAATTTACTTGCATTGGATGTGGAGCTAATCTGCAAGTCTGTCATAGGTTTACCATTTTGCATATGCTTTTGGACATACTGAGATCTGTATAGATAAAGCAGGAGGGCTGGGGCCAGTAACTGATTCTGAAACTGAATGTATCCAGCTGACAATAAAAGGACTGGATTGTGACCCCCTTGTGCTTTTTTTATTTGTTGGTTTTCTAATGTGATTGTTTGGTGCAGGAGACAACAGACTTGAATCCCTTTAAAGATGCCTAGAACCCAGTCTCTTGCATCCTGGGTAAATGCTATGGGTAAAAGTCCGTCATGAAAAAAGCTTATTCATAAAGGCTATCCAGACTCACGAACTTACGGATATTCTTAGTTAATAACTGACCTTGCCCTGGAGATTACATCTCATCATGGTCGGGCCAGTGCTCCTATTGCTGCCTGTTCAGGATCAATACCATTATATTATTTGCTTCTGTCCTTAGTCCTTCTTGACTACTCCCATCTATTATGGATGATCCTGTTGGGCTGTGTCTGTAGTTAATGTAGAAAGAGGGGCTTCTCCATATGTACAGAGTTGCTGCAGTGGGTTTCTGTGCTCTGTTACCCTTCAGGTACAGTTCATTTCTCATTGCTGTCCATAGAGGAAGCCTGGGAAGATTTAACCTCATCAGGATCAAATGAATCTTTGTGAAAACCTTCACTACTGACCTTAGGTGTTAGAGAGAGTGGTCTTGTCTTTTAAGAATGTATTGGTAGAAGATGGCTCAGAATTTCAAGTGAAAGAAGTGTCTAACATGCAACCAGAGCTAAGCTTTTTGTGTTCTCGGGTCTCAGAACATATAAAACACATTCTTGGTTTTGGGCTGTCTCTGAATATGAAAGCATGGCTTTTTGTGGGTCATCCTTAGACCCACCAAGTTCTCCTGCTGTCAGGCTTCTTATACACTCAAAGCCTCCATTTTTTTTAGATCTGTCTGTTAGAGATGAGTGCCCAGTTTTTTATGTTACGGACCTTAAATGGATTGCGTGGAAGGTATATTACCAAGTCCTGCCTCAGGGAAAGCAGATTTAGAAATTACTGACTTTCGTACCAATACAGAAAAGATCATATAGAGATTAGGAAAACTATATTCTTACTTGCATATTGAAATCCTGTTCCCCAGTTCCTTCATTATGTTCTTAGATGTGTCTCTGTTTTACCTACTTTAGTTGATTTTTTTTTTTTTTGTTCTAGATGAGTTTCTCAATATTTTAGATCTCACTTTTTCTTATGAACTCTGGGACTGTAAATTGCAGCATTTTTAAATCTAAGGTTCTTGGGATCTTCTGTTCTTGTTGAGGGAAAAAAATAATGTATAACCAATAGGAATGAGAAGTAAAGTGTGTGAACTCATAACAATTTTATGGTAAAGATTAAAGATAATTTAATATACTTGATTCTTACATGGACTTGGCTGTGAAGTATGTGAACTGACTACAGCATTGTTTAAGGCATGAGATAAAAAAATGAGGTATAATATCCTGAATAGAGGTTTGCTTTTGTTTTGTTTTGGTTTTTTTTGCCAAAGCAGTGCTGTTTACCAAATCATTGGCAGCACCTTATCACACTAAAACAGACATAGACTTCTTACAATTAGTTTCAAGAGCCTGCTAAAATTCAATATGTATACAGCACCTTTAAATGGTATTGAAAATGTTTGTCTACAGAAAAGGTAAAAGGCATTGAACATTAGTGTCTTCCCCACACCCTCACTTTCTGAAAAAAACTGGTGTTTACTGGGAAAAAACCCCAGTTTTTCTTTATTTTTTTTTGTCATGCATAGGGATGTACTTTGTAGAATCCCTGAAACCCTTGCCATTCCTGTGAATTCCCAATTTATTTCCAAGTTTTGGTAACTCACTACTACTTCAGTATAGTTTTGGAAACGAACAGTAGTATAAATTATCAGTTTAGATGCATATTAAGTTAAACCCATGTTCTCTTTCTGAAACCAGTCAGTGTGGTCTTGACCACAACTATGCATCTAAACTCTGAGATCTTCCCAAGCCGGTGTGCTTTAGGAAAAGCATTGCCAGCAGGTCAAAGCAGGTGATCCTTCCTCTCTACTCAGTGCAGGTGAGGCCACATCTGGAGTGGTGGGTTTAGTCCTTGGCTCACCAGTATAACAGACATGAACATACTGGAACACATCCAGCGAAGGACCACTAAGATGATGGAGGGGTGGGTGCATCTTACATTCAGGGGAACTGAGACTCTTCATCTTGGAGAAGAGAAGGCTTGGAGGGTATTTCAAGGTGAAAGAGACAGGCTCTTCTCAGTGGAGTGCCTAGTGACAGGAGCTGGAGCAATAAGGACAAATTGAAATAGGAAATTCTATGTACATTTAAGAAATAAACTTTTACTGTGAGTTTAGTCAAATACTGGACAGGTTGCACAGAGAGATTGTGAGACCTTCTTTCTTAGAGATGTTCAAAACATGTCTGGACACAGCCCTGACCAACTTATTCGACCTGTCCCTGCTCTGAGTCAGGTGGCAGAACTAGATGATGACCAGAGGTCTTTTTCCACCTCAACAGTTCTATGAAAACAGAGTGGCTGCTTCCAGATTTCCTAGTGAGAATTGTCTCAGACCTGCAGTTGTTTTTGTGATATTAAGACCTTTCAGGCACTTGCCAATATCTCATAGAATCATAGAATAGTTTTGGTTGGAAGGGACATCAAAGATCATCTAGTTCCAACCCCCCTGCCATGGACAGGGACACCTTCCACTAAACCAAACCTCAGAGCCTCATCCAATCTGTCCTCAAACACTTCCAGGGATGAGGTATCCACAACTTCTCTGGGCAACCTGTTCCAGTGCCTCACCACTCTCACATTAAAGAGCTTTATCCTAATATCCAAGCTAAATCTACTCTCTTTCAGTTTCCAGATACTCCCCCTTATCCTGTCACTAAATGCTCTTGTAAAAAGTCCCCCTCCATTTTTTTGTAGACTCCTTTCAGGTACTGGAAGGCTGAAGTTAGGTCACCCCTAAGCCTTCCCTTTTCCAATCTGAACAAAGGTCAAAATTAAGTTTAACTAATTGCCACTTTAACTGCCTCATGTGAGACTGGTATGTCACATTTTTATTATTTTCTTCTTTTTTCAAATGAGAAGTAAACAATTTGCGCAGTACACAGCAGCTGGGGTTTTTACTTAACACATTTCTTGCTGATATATGGCCCTGGAAACATCCTCAAGCACTTTTGATCTCTTTATGTGCCACTTTGTAACCCTAGGTTTTGGCCTTTAGTACAGTTCTAGGTACACTGTGGTGTTTTGACATATTATGTAAGTATTCTTGGTGCCTCAAGAAATAAACATCATGGGAAATGTAGGTGCAATCAAAATGAGATGTTTAGATGCTATGACAACAAAGATATAAACCTTCTAAACCAGGCAGCTCCATGCCATTATCATTAAGGGAAAAACCTGCTGCATTCCTCCCTCTGTCATTATCAGATTTTTGTGAGTGTAGCTGTTTCATTTCTGTATAATGCTAATGCATATTGGGTGAGTTCATTAAAATAGGCATATATTAAATAGTCCCCATCTGGAGAGGAGAAACAAAAAACACACCCCAGGTGACTGTTTCAGACTTATATGCACATGCAAGAAAGAAGAGCAACACAGCCACATGACCTGTCCCCTCACCAAAATAAGCCAAACAGACCACAAAACCTAGTGGGAGATGAAGTCCTAATCATCAGTAGAGCTTGCCCACAAATGCCTCTTAGGAGGTAGATGCCTCAGGGTACTAGGACTGAAAATCTCTCCTTAATCTGGAGAGATTGTTGGAGCAGCTCTCCTACGAAGATAGGCTGAGAGCTGGAGAAGAGAGGGCTCCAGGAAGACCTCATTACTCAGGATTTAAAGAGGGCTTATAAGAAAGATGGAGAGTGACTTTTGACAGGGGCATGTAGTGACAGGACAAGGGAGAGTGGCTTTGAACTGAATGAGAGTAGGTTTAAATTACATATTAGGAAGAAATTCTTCCCTATGAGTGTGGTGAGGCACTGGAACTGGTTGCCCAGACGAGTTATCCATGCCCTATCCCTTGATGGGGCATGGATATGAATGGGCCCCCAGCTGAATGGGGCTTTGGGCATCCTGGTCTAGGGAAATATGCCACTGACCATGGCAGGGGGGTTGGAACTAGGTGATCTTTAAGGTCCCTTCCAGTCCAAGCTGTTCTATTATGGTATTCTTTGATTCATTTAGTCATGTGATTTTACTGTTTTTGCATCTTTTCCTGGTGACTAGCAGAAGCATGGCCCAACCATGAGCAGAGTGCAGGTAGAAACATTTTTGAGATTTTTACTTCATTATTTTTGGAGTACTTTGTGACTTGAAGAGCAAGGTAAAGCCTATTCCAATGTATCTCTGTTAGATGAGTTTCTCCTTAGCAGAGGAAGCCACCTCCTTTCATGTCAAGGACAGGGTGTCATAGCCTGAAGCAGTCATTCTGTGTGTGAAAAGAAAATGTGTTATGTCTCAATCCTCTTTCGTGAATGCAGGTTAGAAAATGTGCAGGTCTTTCCAGAACACACAGAAGTATCTTGTCAACTTCTGTTCTCTGTAGAAAATATGTCTCCAGCAACAGCCTCTGAGGCAATTCTCCTTTCTGCTTTCTGCCATAGTATGCTGATAATAGAGCCATAGGCCAGTTCACTAATTGCATTAGTTTTGTATAAAATCCATGAAATTGCCTCAGACATGTCCAGTGTGTGGTGCAAAGTGATTGTATACAGATAAAGATATTCTGAGAGGGCTCTGCCCACAGGATTTGTAAAGTAGCTGACATTTTTAGAGTAACTGAGAACTCCAACATCTATTCATGGGGGATAAAGGTATTAACCCAGTATTAAATAGATAATCTAATCTTTCAGTCACAATCTCTTCCCTGATCAATAGGATTTTCAAGTTCAGCTGTTTGGTGTCTACCTGTCTGTTCAGTTTTGTAACTGAGAAGCCAGAGGACAAATTTATCTTTACTTGTGCTACTTTTTTCCAGCCTAAACCTACAGTGAATACTTTGCTCTTCAAAGGAACATTAAGAAAAAAGTGGTATCCTGGTTTAAGATTTCAATCTAGTTTTCAATCTGTATGAATGCCTGAATATGCATATACATTGTGCCGTGTATGTGATTTATCTGCTTCATCACAGAATAATATTCTCTGATGCCTGTTGTGCCTGTTATCATTACTCGAAATTTGTAAAGCACAGAAAGGGTCAATCTTGTTTATTTGGTTGTTGTTTATTTATTAAATCATGGACAAATATTTATAACTGAGAAAACTTAAATCACAGCATAATATTTTTTCCTATGATATACTAGGAGTATATTTTTTAAAATGCTAGACTTATTTGTATTTGCATACACAACATAGTATTTCTCTCTAAGTGCTAAACAATTAGTATTTAATATATCACTATAATGTCTGGTTCAAGTCACAATACATTGTAAATATTTTATGGGGTTTTTAGGTAGTAATTTTATTAATGTTGTGTCTTGAACAAAGTTAATTTGTAGAGAGCTCTGGTCTTCTTTGATCTTCAGCATTTGCATGTGTGTGCTTTTTCTTCTTTCGAAATATGGGACATCAATTTGAACAAATTTGAACAAATTGATGTTCTAATTTTTTTTTCAGAAGTCAGCATACTTCTAAAAAATAATTTATGAACAGTAGTTTTTTACATATAGAAATAGTCATGTGGAATTTGAATTATGCTTATTAGAAAAAAATACGTAGTGCCTTGATGAGCTTGTATAGGGTAAATTGCTGGGATGTAATCCAGTAGAGAAAATAATAATTAGAGTGGAGGAAGCAGCCAGTAGACTTGGCAGAATTTATCTTGGTGTGAGCTGTTAAGGAAATTAAGGTTTTTTTTGCAAATTAGGTAGGAAACTTGAGGAAGCTGCCACATCTGGATGGTCTGGGAATATATGTGGCCCCACAGCTTTTATTCTCATGACTTCAGACAGAGAAGAGGCCCCAGTCCTTTTGATTGCAGACCCTGCCACCTGCATTTCTGTCACCTCAAGCTATGGTGAGTTTGCATGGTGCCAGGCCTGGGAGCAGTGCAGAATGCTCCGCCTGCTTTACAAGTTGATCTGAAAGCTGGGGCACTTCAGCCAGAGAGTCACTGCCATGGCTTCACCCCAGCCAGCAACCCAGCCCCACGCAGCCGCTCGCTCACTCCCACACCAGCAGCATCGGGGGGAGAACTGGAAAGGTAAAAGGTAAGAAAATTCATGAGTTTAAATAAAAACAGTTTAGTAGGGAGAGAAAAAGCTATGCACACAAGCAAAGCAAAACAAGGAATTAAATCACTGCTTCACAAGGGCAGGTGGGTGTTCAGCCATCTCCAGGGGAGTAGGGCCCCAGCACATGCAGATGTTCCTTGGGAAGACAAGCACCACCACTCCGAATGTGCCCCCTTTCTCCCTTCTTCCCTCCACTTTATATACTGAGCATGATGTTCTGGGATATCCCTCTGGTCACCTCGGGTCATCTGTCCCAACTGTGTCCCCTCCCAAGTTGCCATGCACCCCCAGCCTCCTCACTGGAGTGGCAGCACAAAAAGCAGGAAAGGCCTTGGCTCTGTGCAAGCCCTGCTCAGCAATAACAAAAAAAATAATCTCTATATTATCAACCCTGTGTTCAGCAAAATCCAAAACACAGCCCCATACCAGCCACTGGGAAAACAACTAATTCTATGCCAGCCAAAACCAGCACAGTCACCCACTGCAAAGACATTTGATAGCTCTTCTTCAGTATTTTCACAGACCTTCTGATCCTTCACAGTATGCACACGCATTTTCATGCCAGACTGATTTTACTTGCCAAATTCATAAGATTGCTGAATAGAGCCTTCTAACAGAAGCTGGCTGCAGCCTTCACTACAGGGTGGCTAATATTTCCATGTAATGATGGAAAAGTGGATCCTGTTTGTGTGATTCAAATATTAATGTTGAAATTGAGGAGACACAGGAAGTGTTTCCATATCATTAAAGAAAATTGAAAGGAGACAAAATGCTCTAAATAGAGAAAAGGAAGATGATAGTTATTGTTATTTCTATTTACTCCCTCTGTTCTACTCATACTTTCTCCCTTTTTCTCCTTTCTCATTTCTTCTGTCACTAACTTTTCCTATTTTTAATTAGTAGCTAGCAGCATGGATTTCAGACGCAACATTAAAAAGGAAGTTTTCAGGCTGGGTTTTATGCCGCATCAACAGAGAAACAAATATGGTCCCAGGTGAAAGTTGTTGCTGTAAAGGCAGGTTTGTTTCGAGACTGCCATATTTAGAAGCAGAATTTCTTTTGGATCAGGCATAGAAAAGCATTTCCCAGTTACTAAGCCATTAAGCATAAAAGTTGGGTAACAATGTAAAACCACTTGTGCTGATCCTTTTGTTTTTCTTTTGAAGCAGATTTCTTTCTCACTCTGATAGAATTGATATACTGGGTCACATTTGCCTGGCATTCTCTGGTATCCTAGATCAATCAGACTAAAGAACTCATTCTCTGAGAGCAGCCAGTCAAACTAAAAAGAGGCTAGCATCACACTTGGCTGACACCAATTCGGGAAAAAAGAAATCTTTAGGCTAGCAGATGTCTCAAAATATCTGTTGCTATATAATATAACACATACTTTTGTGCGTACTAATGTCTACATATGCTAAGTATTTTTGTTAGAAAATTTCAAAGGCTTTGCCTTTACTCAACTCTGCAATACTTATAAGAAGAGAAGATTCAAAGTCATAAAAATACCTTTGGCAAGCAAGAGCATAATGACCACTACTCATGGGATCAGTGTTATTCAGGATAACTCTGCTGTATAATACACAATTCTGCCTTCTCTGCAGTTTGGGCAGTTGCTGCTGTCTGCTCTTAATTTCAGAAGAGGGTAATTGGTACTTATCTCTTAGATTTTTGATTCCTGAGAAAGTAGACTTTATTTTTATAGAAGGAATTTAAAATAAAAACATAGGATTTTGACTTGTGCTGAGCTCAAATGTTCTATTTTTCTCACAGCAGTTAGATATACTTTTTTCCTAAATGCAGGGAATTACACTTATCCATCTTGGTGCAAAATTTTTCAAATTTTACTTAAAAGGTATTAATTAAATATACTTCTATTTTGTAAAAGCAGATAAGTAGCAAAGAGCCTAAATAAAATTCTGTCTCATGCTGTGCTTTCTTGAGGACTTTGTTACTTTGAATGTATAAGCTGAAATACTTCTTCCTGGCTCTTTTTGGTATTTTACTAACTCCAGACTTCATATTAAGTCAGTAAAGACAACTTGCAGCTAGCAGGCCTAGGGAAGAGGGATTATTGCATGGATACTTAAGGTAAAAACTATTTTGGATTGAAGTTTATGTCTTCCAAGATATTAATTACCAAAAACAAAGACAAGGAGAGGGGGATACAATTCTGTCTAAGAGAGAAACTCTGAGATCCTGAATGTGAATGTTGTGGGATAGAAGTATTAATACTAATACCTCTCAGATCCTCAGATCCTTGTTGTCGGGACATCTCAGTCACATGCTTTTATTTGACTGCAGAATTCTCATGTTTTGGGACAGCTTTGAGGCTGAGGCTTATCAGTGTGTAGGCAGGGCCAGGAGCTGGACTCAATGATCCTGATGGGTCCTTTTCAACTCAGCATATCCTGTGATTTTCTAGGTGTTGATTGTGAACTGTTTCTTTGCTATGAGCTAAGCGCATGTCCAGCTCATGCTCAGGTCAAATCTTTATGACTGTCCATCTTGTGTATATAGAAGCTACATTCATGTTTGTCTTCAGGGTGAGCTTCAAAGTAAGCCAGGTCAAGAAGGATGCTCAGATAAGGCCATTGCTTTCCTGTGCCCCAGGCACAGGCAGCGTAGGTGCACCAAGAGTGCTGATGTTGATAATATTCATGTTGAACCTCTCACCACACACACAGCACCTTGCAGGGCTTACGAAACATGACACTGTGACACATCATAAGCACAAAGCTGCTCCCCTAGGCCTGAACTGTTAAGTGTTATCTCGCTTGAAATATGAGAACTGAGTCTGTTGAGGTGGCTGTCAGCTGGTGTGAAGCACAGTTATGTGTCTTTCCCCATCTTTTGTAGAAGAGCACCCTGAGGATATAAAGACTTGCAAAAGCCTTTCTGTCCAGTCATCTATGAGCTAATTTTTTAATGTTGCTACAGCTGTCTTTTTCCATTTCTGCATCTACATGTTGGATGTTAGGTTAATAGAGAGTGGTACGTTGAGTTATATTAAATTTTCAGAAGTCTATTCTAGCCTCTTGTTCTATTCCTGCCCCTGTAATTTATCATATGTGAGTAGCTTGCTGTCTGCTAGTAAGGATTGAGATTTCCAGTTTTCCATGACTTGAAATGTTTTGTCTGACTCCTTTCCCCTTTTTTGATGTGCTCTGCTAACATTGATGACTAAAGCAGCTTTTAAAAGAGAACTGTCACCATTATCTGCAGAATGCCTTATTTTCTTTTTACTCTTGTTTTTAAAACAATTGTGTCATAGATTTAATTCCTTCGCAGGCAGCCCTTGCTTGTGTCTTTTTAAAATCCCTGTGGATTGTTTTTATTAATTTCTGTGCCCATAGATTATCCATTTACAGGGGAGAGAGGAAAGGAGACTGCCATTAAAGTTTGCAAGCCTATCAGGGGGAAATTTGACCTTAACTGAATCATATATTATATATACCAATATCTGCCAGGTCGTGAGTAGTCACTAAGCTCAGTAATCAGTGCCATAATCTTTGCTGCAGCTGTTGGTCTTGTTGGGAGTTATTGATGTGTAGGTGTGAGGTCCTGAGCATTGTGTTGCCAACTAAGTTTCAGTTAAGAGGTCTCAGACTCTTGACTTGAGGAATGGCCAAAGGTTTAATACAGTGGCTAAGATTTATTGGAGACAAGCACAGTTCCAACACATTTAACCTATTGGGAAGGGAGTTAAGATATATGTACTGATGGAAAGGTGTTTGCTGAAATGCAGGGAGATCACTTACCCTGTACTGGTCATGGGCAAAGTTTTATCTTCTGTTGTGATATGGTAAAAAGAGCACAACATGTCTATCACATGCCAGCTATATCTTTGTTTTCTTGCTGTCCTGTCCTATATGTTCCCTTTCTAGCCTGTCTCATTCTGCACTTACTGCAACATTTCTTTTCAGCCATTGCAATGATTGTACATATGAGCCAATGCCTTAGCAAGCCTTTGTGTTGCTGGTACTCTGGTGAACCCTCCATTGGGCAGCCACAGAATATATTTCCTCATCTGGCAAGTGGTTCCATCAAACCTGGAACAAATAAAACCTCATTTCTTATCGATTTGTGTCTTGCATTAACCTCATTAACTTTCTGTTGTCCAGTAAAGTGTGAAATCACATTGTAACATCTCCCTTGCATGGGATTCTTTCGTTTGCACAAAATCTGTAAAGAATTCTAACTTTCTGCCAGTCACAAAGCAAAGTGTGTTACTGGGCAAGAATGAGTGGGAATTAACAGCTGTGCATGTGTGTGTGTTGGGGGCAGTGGGAGGGATAGAGATGCATTCCTAAGAGGCTGTTTTGCAATTAATTTGGAATTAATTTGCATAAGGAAAATTGATATCTAGAGGCCTTATGGACATCCAGAAGTTCTTACTGAAAAATTTTTAGATCTGTATCAGTCAGAAAGTACAGGTCTTGATAATAGTTGAGCTGGGATGTTTCAGGAGTTGTGCATGTCATATGGATATGAGTAAGGCTGTACTCAACGTGTAAATGTACACAAAGGAATCAGGACTGCAGTTTCTGTCTAAAACAGGGCAACTGTCATTATATTACTTGCAAACCAAAGAGTATCTTGAAATGCTTACTCGGCTTTGAAAGTTATTCCCAGGGAATTCTGAAGTCTGCACAGAAGTAAAGAGAGAAAACAACTGAAGGAAGAAAAGCAAAGAAAATAATCTGAGATGAAAGCATCCATCCCCTTCTTACAACTTTTGTCACAGAAAAGGTGACTGATATTTCACAGAAAAGGCATGAAACTCTTACAGTGTTGTTCAAAACATGTTCCAGGTGATTAGTGTTGTCTGACAGTTTATTTCTTGCAACTCTTGAAATATGAATAATCCTGAAAAAAATCCACATGAGAGGGTGTATTCATTTCTACTCAGAACTCTACTTTGCCAGACATTCAGATTCTTGATGGGGAAGAAAAACAGGAATTGACTTCTAAGATACTTCTTTTAAGTGTGAAATATACTATAAAAAAATCCCGAACTCCCCAAATTGTGACAAGTGGAGGGAGAAAGTGCCCTAAAATGTCCTCTTACTGGCTACATTCCTGTAATTACTGTATCAGTTTCTTCTTTTGGTTTGGCTTGTTTCAAGCTCTACTGCAAAGAAGGCTATTTGTGTGAACTCTCTCTTCTTATTAGCACAACGATGAAGAGGTTGACAGGTTCTCTTCTCTTGCCTGAAGCTGCTAGCTAGTCAGCCTGGCTGATGCTCCCTCTGTAATTTTTTCTTGTCATATATTCTTGTTTCCTGTGGTTTTTACTTCTTTACTACATGACTGTCACACAGATGAAAAACAGCCAAAGGGAGAGTAAAAAATCCAATTCAATCAGTAGCCATAAGTAATATACCTTCAAGAAGAAAATTATGAAATTGATGAGAAGTCCAGCATATAAGAGACTATTAAAAGGTTTGGGAGTATCTTAACAAAATCAGTAGTCAAGATCAAGGCATGTGATCATGAAGGCAGAAAATACCAATGAAATAGGGATGTACTCAAAAGGGGCTTTTTTAATTACAATTCACAGTATGATGACTTTGTCTCTCAAGACCCACAAGTTGGCAGCTTTGCTCAAGAAGAAATAGCAAGGACAATTACAATATCTGACAAGTACAAAAATTACTGTTTAATAGTGATTGGTATGTATAGTGAGCTATAAATATAAGGAATAAATAGAAAAGAGAATCAAAACATAGCAGGACAACTTCCTGTAAGTTACCATTGGGAAGGCAATAGCAATTTCAAAGTATACATTTTAATATAGTTAAACTATATCTGGAATGAAAGAAATGCCAGTACCACTCCAGGGTACCCTAAGATTTAAATAGCCAGACTATTATGAAAAACAATAATATTTAATAACTTTTAATTTCAATATTTTCAAAAAGGTGGGATATACTCATGTATCATAATAACAAAGCGTTTTCCAGTCCATTGATTAAAAAGCTCCTAAGACAGCAATAAAAGAAGCAATATTTAAGATCAGAAACCCAAGGTATCTTTGCCCAGAAGTCTTAATGCATAGATGCTCTTTTTAGACCTGAGAGTCCTGGTGAACAACAGCTTTAAAATGAACCAATAGTGCTTCCTGCAATCTAAGAAGGCCAAGAGCATCTTTGGATGTCTTTGACTATTGGCAACAACTGAGCAGGGGGATTGAGGGCAGCCATCCTTCTGCTGAGTTCAGCACGTGTGAAATCTGGAGTACTGCGTTTGGTTTGGGGTACACAAAAGGCACACTGAAGTGTGTCTGTGAAGGGCCACCAGAAGATGATGATGTGCAAGAAGAAGCTGGAAGAAATGTTTTTGTTCAGCCTCAAAAAGGCTAAAGGGAGGTCCACTTGCTGCCTGTAGCAGTTTATTGGGACGTTACAGGGAAAGTGAAGCCAGACTTCTCAGAGGTACACAGAGAGGAATGGGAGGTTCAGCACAGGGAGTTCCAGTGCAATCTAATGAAAAATTTTTTCTATGAGAGTAGTGAAACATTGAAAAAGTTGTCTGGACAGGGAGTGGCATGTCCATCCTTGAAAATACACAAAACTGAACACAGCTCTGAACAACCTGTTCTAACTAGGGTTTCATTAGGCAAATGAGCTTTGGATCTCCCTTCAAACCAGTGTGATTCCATGGTTCTGTGGTTAAAGGATTCTAATTAAAAAGAAAAAGGAAGAGGTTATCAGAGGTACTCTAGAAATATAGAAGAACCCTCCAGTTGGCAATTAATCTGGGCTTCATGTAGTTTGCTGAGTTACATACTGGTTAGTTAGTCACACAGGAATCCCAGGCAAAACGTAATTGTTGTACATGGATACAATGAATCAGCAGCAAACCCTGTGAGTGTCAGAAACAATGAAACAACTGGAAAACCAAGCCCTGAAATCAGCGAGATCTGATGTCTAATGTAAGTAGAGCTCATGGGTGCTTTAAAATGTCTTTTTTCTTTTTATACCATTAACAAAAAAAAAAAAAAAAACACCAAAAAAAAAAAGAAAAAAAAAAAAAAGAAAAAAAAAAAAACAAAAACAAAAACAACAAAAAACCCCAGAAACATGAAATCTCTGAAATCTCTTCCTCCTTGCCAAATAGGTTGCTGGTCAGCTCATGGTTCCTTTCATGAGACTGATCAAGAAGAAAGCAAATACATAGACAGAGTCTTGTTTCTGTAGGAAACAAGGCTAAACATAAAAGGATGAAAATCTAATTAATACCAGGAAACCTAATATTATGAAAAGAAGCATTGTCAAGGAAACACGATTTCGTTCATTCATATCATTAGAACTGGGATTCATAAAACTAAAAGCAAGGAACAGAAGTCAGTTGCTTTATTAGTCACTTATAACACCTTGACTGCCAAAACTATGATTATGAAGTATCAGTAAAGAGATTTTTAAAGGGATTAAGAACTGTCTTGTTGAATAGAACTGGAAAATGAGCTGTCAGTGGGGAGTCACAGCTGCACAGAAGCTCAGCTAGTAGGGTTCCTTAGTATTAACTTGTTTCAGTCAATGACTGAAGGTGAATATAAAATCACTGATAAAAAACTAGGGCAATTCAAATAAAAGCAGGGCATGCATTTTCACTATTAGGAAGTATAGACCCCTGTGGAACAAACTAAGGGAAGCAGCAATGTTTTAATCCCATGATGTCTTCAAATCAAATGAAAAAAGACTCTGCTAGGGTGCTTTTATGTTAAGGCTATTGACTTAGTTCAGATAGGGGGCGTGAGTAGTGCCCTATAATCTTTTCCCCCCAAGAGCTGAAATCAGATGATTTAATGGTTCTTTCTATGCTGGAAACCCTAGTCTTTTAAAACAGTGACAGAAAAAAGTCATTGATGAGACCAAAAAATAGAAACTGAAAGAGAAAAAATATTAGGGAAACAAAGAAGACCTGTGATTAAAACCCAAGGTAACTATTGCCTAATTTCGCATTAGTAAAACAAATACTGTTTAATAACTATTGCCTAATTTTGCATTAGTAAAACAAATATTGTTTAAAATGCATCTTCAGCTAGGACTGAACTTGTTGGGTACTAGAGAAAGGTTCTTGACACGGAAAATGGATGGGCACTGGAACAGGGTCCCCAGGGAAATGGTCATAGCACCAAGCCTGACAGAGTTCAAGTGTTTTTTCAATGCTCTTAGGTGCATGGTGTGACACTTGGGGATGGTGCTGTGCAGGGACAGGAGTTGAACTTGATGATCCTTGTGGGTCTCTCCCAACTCAGAAGATTCTGTGATTCTGTGAACAGGAAGCTTGAAAAAATGCAGTGGAACACTTATTCTTAGATCCAGCTTTCAAAAACAGAACATTCAGGCAGCCAAGAAATCCCATCGTAATGTCATTTGTAATACACTAGTGTTATGCAGTAGTTTAGGCTTTCAGTAGATTCCTGACAAATATTTCAAGGACTGCCAGTAGCGAAGTTGTTCAAGTGCCTTTCAAAATAGAATGACTGTAAAAATGACAGTGTATTGCTAATGTCTGTTGGACAATACACATATTCTCCCCCAACCCTCCCTCCTTCCTTACTAGAAATCCTGAAAAGCTCAAGCAATGAAAATCCAAATGTGTTCTTTGGATTGTGTAATAAGGGTTCCAAACAGAAGCATGTACTGAAACATCTGCATACAGATTACAGGCTTATTGCTTCTCTGTGCACACTTATGACATTAGTATCTTCACACCCTTGTAGGTGTATTAGTTTCAGAAAGAACTGTGTTGAAAGTTAGAACTTTCTATTACACTCTTGTTTTGTTCATTGTAATATTAATTGTAAGTCTGGTTAAGCTTTTTCCCAGCTGTTTCACTTCCTATTTGTTGGTAAGAGCCCTGTTTTCTTCTTTGAAAAAACACTACAAAATCCTAAACATTTATTTAACCTTGTGATGCCTTTTTACTTATTAAAGGCTGTGTTTCAACCTAGACCATTAATTCTCTATCTGGTGTTCAGTAACTAGCCTCACACACATGCTTGGTCTTTCCAAATCCATACTCTTGTGTCCAAGTGCCCAGAGCACCAGCCTGCTTTGAGGAGTGTGCCTGTCAGCCTGCCCATCAAACGGGGGCCACGGAGCCCAAGTGTCTGAAACTACACACCCTAGAGGGAGACAGTGGCAGAGCTTCTTATGAAAACTGGTGTCTCCTCCATTTTTGGTTTTGTTTTTTTAATTTTTTGCCTCTCTGCCTCTTCTTTAGCTGTTTCCTTTTACCTTGTCTTGCTATTAAATCTTGTATGCTAGCAGCATATGTACTTATATCTTCTCTTTCTCCTGAGTCTTGCACTGTATTGCCAAATTATGCTGTGGACCAGATGTCAGCTACATAATTTTTTGCAAAAATAATCCCCATCTGAAGCATGTACTTCTGGAAACCTTACCAGAAATCCTGGCTCTTTACTGTGCACTTATTTAAACTGTTATGCTTTCCTTTAGGGATCTTGAATGGACTGTAAGAATTTTTAGGTATGTTCCAGTGAAAATGGATGTAAGAAAAATGGGCTTAAACAAAAACTATCACTGATAATTTTTTACGTTTTTATTTGTGTGTAGACAAGTATGTGTGGAACATACTGATATTGCAGTCCACTTTAAGTGTGATCAAGTCTTAAATACAGAAGAGCTTTGAACTCTGGAAGAATCCTACCAGCAAGGTATCACTGCTCCAGTTTTGCTGTGGTCAGTTTTCTAAATTTAACCACTGGGATCCAGAACTAGGATGCCATTCTTTCCTGGAGCATACCTTCATACAGCCTCTCCACCCACACTATTTGCAGTTTGATTCCTGGCTGAACAGTGATTATCTCCATCAAATCTTCCAGTTTGCGCATACCAGGACAGAGGCTCCCACTTCCTCCAGCTTCAACAGGACTTGCAAGTACAAGCAATGAGCTGGAATGTGTCAGGGAAGTGTTACAAAACTTCTCTGCCAGGCCTACATTTCATTGGGAATGGTTGTGTCTTCGTCTATTTTGCACTACACTCAGAATTGTCAGTGTTTAGTACATAAAGTCTTTCAAAAACACTGAAGCTGTATGCAGCAAACAGTGATAGAGCAAAGGAACTTAGTAGTGTCTTATGGGTCTGTGAAGTGAAATGGTTGATATTGAAGACCCTATGACCATGCCTCTGATTGCTCTCTTACTTGCACATATACACTTAATTATACTTACATTTAATTTAGTTGTGTTTTTTATACAAGTAGAATGCAAAATGTCAGGGTTTTTTTTCCATTTTCTGGTAGTGCCAACTGTAGTTGCAAACATTTTTTCGCCAGCATAGATGAAATTCCTTTACTCAAACAGCAGTATTTCTGAATAAACACTTCCCTGAGTCGCTTTAAAACCACTGCTGTGAGATTGTTCTCAGGTTCATCTATTGGGTTGGGACTAATTGAGTCTAAATAGAAGGCTCCAGGCTGTGATCTTTGCAAGGAAGTTAAACATGGAATTCATTGACACAAATAAATAAGGGATGGAACAAAAGAAAAAACGTCAAGATGCTTGTAGTGTAAATGAGCTATAAACCAAATGTAAATTCTAAAGGGATGGTCAGGACCTTTACCTGACTACAGTATGCGCAAGCCAAGTAAACAAAAATCAAGTGTTTGGTACCTGGAATTGAGATGTTTGTTTTATAGAATGAGAGTTGTAGAGGTCAATCTTCAGACTCAAACCACTGGATACGGAAATTTTAGAATTTGCTGCTTTTAAAATTACCTGAGTAACCTTAGCACTGTATGTAGAAATATGTTCATGGCTAAAGATGCCAATAGATCCTGGTTAGTGAGAAAGGCATTCTTTGAAAGGAAACTACCACAAATTACTGCAACTTCCTTCAAGCACATCTTTGCCCATGTGCTTTGCCTTTAATATTGTCATCATTCATGCCAGCAAACCTTCTACTTCCACATTTCCCATTTCACATACTTTCCTATTATCAAGTTTTGGCTGTGATATTTTAGTTGCTATGGAAAATTTATTTCTGTAGGGTATTCTCCAACTCCATGATTCAGCTCTAAGTGTATTCATCATTACTTGTATCAAGCATTTTTGTCCGTCATTTTGATGACTTCCAGGTGCACAACAGAATGTCATTTTGGGGTGAAGTCACAATCCCTTCTGTTAAAAAAAATGTAGATTCTGTAGACGTTTATGTCTATTCACTAGATAACTTGGTATCCACATTCTCAAATCTTCTCACCTTTAACTAGAGGAATCAAAATCTCTTTCCTGGACCTTGTTACCTAGTTAAATACCAAGTATTTACCTTGCAGATTGCTTTACCTAATAGATTTCTGCTATAGGAATTCTTAAGCATCTCCACCTTTAGGTGTCACTAGTGGAAGCATTAGGAAATATTTCTTTTCCATTACACCCACAAGCAGATCAGGGTTCTCAGACTCCTGCCATTTCTTTCACATGCGGTACTCTATAAGAATCTTAAGTACATTATGCTAACCTGTATTTCATCTTTTCAGGTGGAATGATGTTCCATTTTTTCAAATGCTGCATATGTAATCAGTCATGGTGTGAACACCCCTGCTGTTCTAACACACATGAGCAGAGCTAAGCCCAGCTGCATTGTCCTTCCCTCAACAGCACTCAGATAATAACTGAAATGATCAGTCAATAGTGCTGGGAAAGTGCCTTGGAGACGTAATCCCTCTAGTTATGCTGCCTTCAGCAACTTCAGAACAGGTCCTTGGTGCCACAAAAAGATGCAGAAGAATCTCATATTACTGAATAATTATATAGTAAAGAAGCAGGTAAAATTCAAAGTCAATAAGTTTAACACGTGGCATAAAACCACCACTTCAGCACATGACAAATGAGAATGGCAACACTTCAGAAAAGAAAGCACTTCAGATAGAATCTCTAGAGGCATGATGAAAAGTTCAGTGAAAACACCAACATGATGTTTAGCGCTGGTCAAATAATAAAAGAGAAAGATAGGAGTTCTTAGGAAAAGAAGAGGCAACAAATCAACTGTGCTATGCCACTATGTAGTTCACGACACACCTGTTAAATGCTGTTCTAACCTCAAAATGGATACAATAGAATGTGGAAAGACTTAGATAAGGTGAAGTGAATTATGAGAGTAGGTTGGGAGAAAAACAAGATAAAACTTCTGAAAGAGACAACTGAATGGGAAAAAATAAGTGTTAATTGTCACGAGAGCTATGGAGAAGATAATGAGGGACCAATTTTCATTTTCTTCTTAGAAATAAGCAGAGGGAAAACAAGACATTGCAAGGCAGTATTTTAGCTGCACAAAACCCAATAACTTTCTGTAGAATATTGCTAATAGTGCTCACTTGTGAGTGGAATAAGTAACGGAAAGATGTATGGAAAGATTCTCGTACTCTTTCCCTAAGTATCTACTGTGGTCACTGCTGAAAACATGATACAGGGCTGAAAAATAAGTTACTTTAATGTTTGCTTTGTTAGTGATATCTCAAAGCACAGACATATTCTGTAGACGTAAAAAGACCACAACTTCTAAGATGTTAAGAAGAATACAGCGGGGAAGCTTGGCCTCTCCCTTTGTTTCCTGGAGTAACTGGATCACAAATTAGCCCACAGTAGATGCCTGTCTTGCTGAGGTAAAAGAAGCTGCTGACAGGATCAGAGCATTTGTGCAGGTAGAAATGATGAGAAGCAGCATTTCTTTCCCATGTTGTTTTCAACGTCTTGTCAAAACCTAAAAAGAATAATCACAGGGGCACTTCTGATTGCCTTGCTCATGCTTTTCATCACTGGTTATAGCTGACCAAGAACTGAAAGAGAGTGGACATTGCAATACTAACAATGACAGCCCCCTGAGGGGAAAAGAGAACTCAGGAGAACCTAGATGAGAGAGAATGCATGCGCAAGGGGTGCCTGGCAGCAGGGCATCGGGGAACAAAATCACTCAGTGTGGGAATCAATGCTGTCTTTAGAAATCCCTAGGTAAACACGCTGCTCTCCTCCAGGCTCACAACTGCACTGCATTGCTGGTGATGTGAACAGCTGCTTTCCTTGGGTATTGGTACTTTTGGTAATATTAGAACACTGTTGGGGTACACTGCATTCATACTTTCTCTGCCATTGGATGTACTGTTTTCTTTCTTACTCCCAGAAGTTCACAGTTCTTATTTTAATTATCATTCAGAGCACAACATCTGAGTTGCTAATGTGTGGAAAAGCATTACCCAGAATTAATATGATTGCATTCATACCATCCCCTACCATCTTCTTGTCAGCTCTTACAAACTTAAGTGATACTTATTTTGGACTGACCTTTTCTCTAATTGGACAGGAGAGCACAGAGCAATATCTAGGTGCAAGGGGGGGATCTATGCTATCTATGTTAGGGGGGGAAAAAGGGTCAGTCTTCTTTAAGAAGGGTCATTTCTTGGAGGAGACATAAACAAGACCCTGGCCCTCTTGCAGCAACACAGTTTCTGCTTTGTATCCAATTTAAACTCCTTTAAGAAATGTATGTATTCCTTTATCAAAGCTTTGGTTGAGGAGATTTTTTTTTCAGTGCTATAATGTTGCTCATTGTTATTTCGGATTGATTTCAAAAATGCCAGCTTAAACTGTGCTAGTAGTAACATTCCTTTATGAAGATTGGAATTGCTGGACTAGACCAGGACTAGTAGGGTGTTCTTACTCCCACTGACAATCTGCAGCAAATACTGCAGCAAAATATGCCAGGAACCCCAGTCTGCAAATACAAAGTGGTCTTCATTCTAGTCCTTGTTAATTAGACTTTGGTTTAGAGCTTGAAATGTACGATTTTATCTTCTCTCCTCCTTTTGTTAATTTTTATTTTAAATATAACAAACTGCTTCTTTTCCCATGAAATCTCAACTCCGCCTTGTGGCCGATTCAAATGCACAGCCATGTCTGTCCTAAGATTCATGCAGATCAATAGGGTTCAGAAGCAGGGCACGTTGCCCATTTGTGCAATTCTTAGTACAGGATGGCAAGTGCTGTTTCAAATCAGTGCTTTCTGTGGGAGCTGCAGTTCATGCTCGATGTGCCCCTGCTGGAGGTGTTTTGACACTTGCTTAGGAGTTATTTGTCCCTGCCAGGCACCTATGCTGCTGAAGCAAGGGTTTCTATCCAATATGTTTAATAAAATTGAGGGAGCATAATGTATCACTGTACTTTTCTGTGGGGTGGGCAAATAGGTCATGGTTGTACTGAGGAAAAGACGATGTTTATCCCTCTCTGATCCTGGAGAGAGCTCAGGGCGGCTCAAAACACCAGCTAACAGCCAATCTGAATAGGAGGTGTTTGTTTCTGCCCCACAGCTTGCATTTATCTGTGCAGAGGAGCACAAGGTTGCTGCTGTGGAAGCCAGGGACAGCTTTTTTGGCTGTATTATCGAGGGGGGCCAACAGAGGATGTTGCTTTCACCTTGAATCTTCATGTTAATGAAAAAGCCCCACATCAGTGCCTTATGCATCTGTGTAAAATTTTAGTAGCACTTTTAAGAGCAGACCTCTGGGATGTGTTTCAGCATTGCAGTCCATTAGTCAAGCAGGCAAATCACATAATCTTTATATTCCTGCTTCATACCCAACATCCAGGAAAAGCAGTATCACAGTCACAACTAGTTGCTGGCATCAGACTTTTTTATTAATGCCACTTTCATTATCAGTACATCTAATGCAAAAAAACCCCAAAACAAACAAAAAGTAAACAAAAAACCCCCAAAACAAAAAAAACCCCAAACCTTAAAGCAAAGTAAAGGGTCTCAGCAACTTTTGGAAAGGTTTTCCTACCAAAACATGGATAAAGAGACCTATAGCCCACAGGCACAACTCAGGTTCAAAGAGATCAGCATGACACCTTGTGCTACTCAGCTCTTGTCATAGTTGCCTGCCAAGTTTTTTCAGGTGTTTACAAAGTACATTTTGCTCTGTGTAGAACAAGTATGAAATTCTAAATTTTAATGCAGCTTGTGTTTTTGATTGTCAGCATTAGTTGCCAAAGAAACAATGTGTGCATTCCATAATCCTATTACTTTCAGGAACTAAGATCAGACAAGGGATGATTAGAATCACAGATCAAAACCTAGTACACAGAAAGAATTGAACTGGGTGCTTTGTCTCTGTGTACAGAGATTTCTGTCACAGTGATATTTTTTTCAAAATAATTCATACCACATGACATACCACATGGCAAATGGCCAGACAATCCAAGCAAGTGCCTGGGTTTTAGAAGACATACAATAACTATACAATGTAAGTAAAACAGAAATATTGCTGTAGCACTTTAAATCTGATTCCATATTAACAAGCATCTCTCCTTGCCATGGTTAAATAAGAGGTATAAACTTTTCAAAAAGCCACTTCCTCACAATGTTTATTTGCCCCTTTTTAAAGTAGGAATGCTAAAGAGAGACAAGATAGTCAAGAAAGAGTAGAATTATACATAACATTTGCTAAAGACAAGAAATAGACTGGTACTATTCCTGTGGAACTATATATATTGCATTGTTACAAGTGTAAGTGTTCTTCTGGAAACTTATGCTGGTACTTGACTTCACCAGAGACAATTCTCATATGTTTCAAATAGTAGAATACATTATAGTTCCCTTTTTCTTTATACTGACACAAACTGTAGCATTCTTCTGAGACATTGAAATGTAGAAGGATCTGGGACACTTGAGTTTTTTCATGTCTATTGAACTGGCTGCATTTGTTCAAGTCTGACATGATGAAAATGTTAGTAAAAAGAGAGTTCTTGCCTTGAATGACTTTTGTTCAAGTACGGAATAAGAAGCTGTTTGATAACCCCGCTTCTGTTTGGCACAAAAGCAAAATAAAAACAGATCTTTATGATAAGATACTCTTAGATTTCTTTTTTTTCTGCTGATTGAAGACTTCACTGGGTCATTTTTCTACTTTTTTAGACAAATATAGTATACGTCTAAATGGATGATGTTGCTCAAAATCTTGTATTTGTGGTCAGTGCATTCTCCATTATGCTACCTAGGGTGAAATTCAAGGCAGAATGCAGACCTGTCTAGCCAAATTTAGATGTTCTCTCTGCTTCTATGCTCCAAAAGATAGGATAGATACCCAGGCAAAGCTGGGTATGAAAAAAAAAGAAGCAATTGATTCTATTCAGAAGTATTAACTTTACTCCAAATGCAGGCAAGGAGGATTGACTTCTAATCAGAAGGGTAAGGAGCTCAGACTGATTCTAGTATCCGACCTAGAAAAGCTCTCAGCAGATTATGATGTTATCATGGTAAGTAAGAATATTGCAGAGTACCATCCAAAGTATTTGTTACTGGTTCACTCACAATCCTAACAGTAGAAATTTTCTGACTATAGCCGTGCTACAAGTTACGTCTTTCATTGGCATCAGATTCATTTGGAAAAATCAGGATGAATATTGAATTAGAAATTAGAGCAAGAGCTTTTATTCTTGTTCTTCTACCTTCTCAATTACAGGAACAATTTATGACTCATTTAATGTTATCCTTATTTGAATAAACTGCAGCCTTTCTTGACCTAACAGCATTTAAGGCATCAAGTTAGAATGTTGAATATAAGTGGCTGTGCTGGATGTGGTTTGAGACTTCTCTAAATATTAGAAATAGGTTTCTTTTCCATTTAGGGGCACAATGAAATATCCATGACATGGAAATCTTTTTCATACCATTTGAAATATGATTGCTTCAACTACAAGGTGGTCTTAAACGTGATGATTTAAACATGATGAAAAAAAAAATTTGCATTTGTGAATGTTTAAGGGACAAGGAGTAGAATTTAAAATAAAAATATTTGTATAAAAATTAAAATAATACTAGAGTAAAACATTTATTAAACTTCATGTTGAGACTAGACTACTGTTAAAAATTTCCACATGGGTTATATTTCCAGAGACGTTTCTCATTCCAGTACTCACCATTTCCTTCCATTATTAGCATTTTGGTTTAGAACTGCATAGTTCAGGGATGATTTTGTCCAAACTTCTGAAATAAAAAAGGTTTGTACTTTTTCAGCTCCAACATCAGCTAAAATCATCTCTGTCTACAAAAAGAATGGACTCAGTTAGTCATGGTTTATCACAGCTGACAGGCACGATAGTGCATAAAGACCAACAAGAGAGATTATGATGAAAGGGATTGTAAATCAGGATACTGAGAACGACAAGCCTCTCATAGGCTTCCAGGTACATGAACCATTTTCAAAGCTGAGCTCCTGCCTGCCACCTTCAAATGCTGGTCCCCAAGTATTTAAAGTCTTCGGAGTGCTTGTTTATCTCTCCTGACACTTGTTTTATCTTCACTGGCTCACTCTTTTTCCTTTCCAGCATTCAAAATAAACTCAGTGATACAAAACATTGTAAAAACGTCATGCAGGAATCAAAAGAATTGACAATTCCATGCTTTGGGTATCATGTGCCATTTGCTTCCAACAGTTTATGTTCAGTGTCAGAGTAGTTTGGGGAAAAGGGGATGCACAATACAGCCTTGCTTGTAAGAAATGTATCCACAACCAAGACATGGAATTGTATTTATCCAAGCTGTTACTCATAGCATGGATTATTGTGTCTCTAAAAAACTGATGAATGATTGAATAAAGCATGACATGTAACAGTTGAAAATTGTGTCGCAAATTAAAAACTGAAAAGAGTGCTAAAATAAAATGTTACTTCCCTCCTTATTCCTCATTCTTCAGATATGTTTAAACTGAAATAAAATTGCTTGTAGATTTTTTTCAGGAGGATTTTCTTGATGTAGGTTTAGAAGAAAAAGGGCAACCAATGACAAATTATCCCAACCCCAGACACTCACAGGAGCACCTTGATATTAATTAATAGACTGTCTCAACTCCACTGATATTAACAGGAGTATGGTATTCCTTCTCCACACCCCTCCCTGACAATTGTCCCTTTTTTCTTCCATAATGCCTGTGGGATAGACCTTGGTACTTACTTACTTGTCCTTTTCTTAACATTTCATTTTTTCTGCACTGATCTGTACAAACGTCTAACCACAAATGGAAATCCCCCTTCTATTTTTAATTCAGCTACACAAATGGTATCTGATGGTGACTGGAAACTATTTTCTGTAGTAAGTATGTAACTTTAATAAGAGAGTTTTGTTTTTTTTCCAAACTGTGAAAATATGCTATCTGAGTGTGCAGTATTAAAGTATTTCTTAATACACAAATAACTGGTGAAAGCTTAAGGAAGACTCCATTGTGCTGACACATGCAAACCACTGTTTATAAGTTCACTTTTTGTTTTAAAAAACCCTCCAGTCAAATTTGCTTTTATCAGACAAAGTAGTTCTATTTTTTTCCCCCTTCTTCTTTTTTTTTAATTGTGGATATTTTCTTTCTCTTTTTTTTTTTTTTTTTTTTTGGTATTAAATATAAAGAGAGGTTTTGTGTTAAATTGTAAATGACCTGAAATGTGCAAACTAAAAGGGTAACTTAAATGCATAGAAGACTACAGGTAGGTAAGCTCTTACCTATTTTCCTAGATATTTTGTAGCTTCATTATAGTTCTTGAAGCCTTTCAGTTTATGACATAGAATCTGCACCTGCCAGACACAAAATAATTTCATGTTGCAGTGTTTTGTTTTGGTTTTTCTCTCCAGTGGATGTCCCTGTGTTTATTTGATGCACTGTTGGGAGAGTATGGAGGGATGCAGCTGCTATTTGTATTCTGAAGTTTTGTTTGTACAGTTTGTAACTGTAGTGATTGATACCTCTGGAGGAACTCAGGATCATGACAGCCCACCCCTATCTACCTGACACTTTCTACTTTTTGAGGCACTTTCATATGAAGAAAAGTTCCTCTGGAATCTCTGGAATGTTTTGTAACAGTCAGCCTTCAGTCATCCATCCATTGAATCACAATAAAAATGGGCAGCAACTTGTGGAAACTTGCCCATGTTTCAAAAATATGAAAGAAAGGTCTTTTCAGTCCTTCCAGTCATTTAACTGTAATGACCTAAAAGGAGCCATTACTGCCTCCACAGTACTGGCTTATTTTGATAAGCTGCAACTTTTTGGATGGTGTCTTTAGACAGAAAAGGTGAATCCAAGGACTTAATACTGCACTTAGTATGTGTTCTGCTGTAGAAGGTAAATGGGGAGGTTTGACTCTAGAAATCAGCAGAGGGCATTTATTCATTTGACTGTATTAACAGAGGGGTAATACCACATCAGACTTCCCTGACTTCCCCAGTTTATCTAAAACCTATTAAATATCTCTCTCTCTCTCTCTCTCTTTTTTTCTTCTTCTTCTTCTTTTTTTTTTTTTTTTTTTTTATGGTATGAGAAATTAAAACCACACATTGGGATGAAAGTCTGCTACATTTTATTTTTCTTACTACAACACATGGTTAAAAACCTCTGAAATCCTTCAGTAAAAGCAAGCACAACAGTGAAAGAAACAGGAATCATTGAAAAAGTGCTGGAAGCACTGCTTTAAAAAAAAACAACACAAAATAGTAAACAGCAGGGACTAGGACAAATAGTCCTGTGGTAACAGAGGAAATTATATAATGACTTCCAGGGAGGAGAAAACTCTAGGACATATTTAGAATTTAATAATGTAGATATAATAACTGGACTTTTATAAAGTATAGATTCATGCACTTCTGCAGAACAGAAATAAATGCAATCCTATGTTTTTAATTGTTTTATTTATTAAAAAAATATAAAAATGCATTGAAGTCAGTGCAAGCAAAAAATAATTTTAAAGCAGCAGGTTCTGCAGAAACATACAGCTTCAGCTGGCATTGCAGCAGAAATTTTGCTTAATTTCCTCTTTTACTATGAAGGAAATATCTGATTTATTCTATTCATATCCTAACAATTCAGCCCAAGCAGAATCTGTAAAGAGCAGTGAAATATTCCATGTATATGTAATTGGATGATTCTGGCAAACGTCCCTCTTCAAATAATGATCATATTAATTATTGAGAAGGATAAACTTTCCACTTTCATCTTTTGCTTTCAGCACTTTGTAATTTCATGAAGTGTAGCCAGCATGCACAGAAAAGGTGCATTGCAGGTGTTTACCTTTCATCTGCTTAAGTTCATATTGGGAAGCTTCCACTAAAAATGTTGTGCTTCCATGAATGCCTCTTAAAAAAAAAATATATATATATATCTATATATACATATATATACATATATATATGTATAAAATTTACTTCTTAGAAATGTTCTTTAAGCCCTTTCCTTATTGCCTTCAATCATAAAATATCCCCAGATGGCAGATCATTCCTCATACCTGTACTCCTCAAAATCATTATTTCTCTACCATCATGCCTCTTCTGGCGGCACCACCCATCCACGTCTCTATCTTTTGCTTTCCTGCTGGTATTGTCCATTCTATTTTTTGTGTGTTCCTCTCCTCCTTCTACTCTGTGATGCTCTTCCAAAGTTCAGAAAGACCACAGATGTAAACGGAGTCTCTGCAACTTGCTGGTGCCCCAACAGACCTAGTTCATGTGTCTGGGTAAAACTGTGACTATTTGGAAATTTGTGTAGTTGGTAGCCAACTCACTTTTGCTTAGTTCTGTATAATATTCCATGTAATGCCGGCTGCAATAGATTACTTTTTTGGATCACAAATAGTTAAAAATAGCAATCAGCTGCTGTGTGTAGAGGAGACACTAGAAATGTCTCAGAACTGTAAACAATTTGTTAATTGCCAATTCCTTGTCACCAAAGGAGTGCAATTTTAGTGGTAGCAAAGAGAACAGAGTAAAGTTACAGTAGTAAATTTTTGTTTAGGGAAAAATCCCAAATCTATTTTGGTTAGGTAACAAAAAGTGTTTGTCCTGGTATTAACTAAGAAATAAAATACCACGTTGAAAGCGCTGTTTCTTTATCTATATTGCTTTTAATTTTACTTTAACCTCACCAAATTGAGACAATTTGTTAGAGATTTATTCTTTGTGAGGTGTGTAATCATCTCTGATAGATCCTTATTTCAGTTCTTAAATAGAAGATAAAACTCTTTGTCTTGTTTTTTATTTCTAATCTGAAAGTTTCCACCTGCTGATTACAAAAGAGTGAGCAGTAATACAGATAAAATATGTTCCATACCAAAGTTTCCAGTCAAATGAAGTGTGTCTTCAAGGAAAAAATGGCACATTGTTCATTGAAAGAATCTGCCAATCTTGTCCCATTCACTTGCTAAAATATTCTGTTGATGTTTAAGTTCTTCATTAACACAATGCATTATATTTCATAGGTTACAATCTTACAGTTTCCATATTTTAAACACAAAGAAGCAGCTTACTCGAGTGTACTCATAGATGTAAACATTTGCCGTGAGATTCTACCTGTAACTTTTCTCCTCTGTAGTTAATGAAAGTTTTTGAGTTTTACTTGAAATAAAATGTGCTATAATATCTTAGCAGATGGGTAGGAAACTTGAGGACTTCCAAAGCAAAACTCACAAAAAGCCTTAGTTACTGATCACTTTTTTCCTGTTCAAGAATTTTCTCCTGATGATTATGTGAATATTATATTCACATAAATACTGAAAAGAAAAGCAGAAGTAACCAGCCTCTGAATGCTAAGGTTACAAAAAAATTAACCAATTGAAAGTTGCCAGTTCAAAACAAATTATTAAAACTTTTTATTTCAGGAGCTTACTTTCAACATTCTTGATAAGATCTAATGTGTTGCATTCCCCTTTTTCTGTCTTGTTTCCAACTATCAATAGTTCTTACAGCCTTAGACAAATACTACTGGCCAGATGAATAAATGACTAAAAAGGGCTTTGACCTGACATGGAGCAGCAATCCTTCTGGTTAAACTGCTATTACACATATTTTATTAAAATATGTACTTAATTTTTAATATTTAAATCCTAATAGGAATTCCCAAAACATTATGAATAAGGAACTGTGCTGGTTCATAGAGCTAGGCTATATATGGAAAGGTTTTGGCTATGCAGAAGGCTAACTGTTCCCATAAACTGTCTTGCTGGTGTTGAAACTTTTCACACTAGGGAAAGTAGAAATGAAGACTGAATAAGAATGGTGGTTAAAAACTAGGTTTTGTAAATCTGAATTGAGGTTTGCATACCTGACAGTCTCTTCCAGTTTAGATCCTACAAGAGGCTGACTTACGAAGAACAGTTAATGTGTTTCTTAAACACAAATCTCAAAATGCATAATAAAAATTCTTTTGCAAAATGTTTAAAGATCACCCATAGATCTAGATTTGTATGAAAGAATGAAGTGGTTAAGCTAAATCCTGGTTCTGTTAAATTTAATTTCCCAGTGGAAACCATATTAAACTCACTGTCCTGTTACTTCGGTACGGTTGGGCTAAATGGCATTAGGTGCTTCAAAAAGTTTAAGTAACTTCCAATTGATACATCTGAAATTATCTTTCCTTTCTATTCAATCTTCTTCTGATCTTCAGATTTCTAGAAAGTCTTCAGGTAACACTTTCATAGAGTATACAACAAAAAAACCCTCCTAAATAGAAAACCATTTGCATCTAATAGTAGATATGCAATTGTTGCTGCAGTACACAAAATAAATCTGCTTTCACCTCCTAGTCCAGAAATAACAAACCCTGATATAGTTCCTATTAATTGTTTAAATATGAATGATTTGAAATATTTTTTTAATTATTATAAATCAAGAAAGCCAGTTTCTTCAGGTTCAAGATAGGAGTAATGTGGTCATGCTTATAATATCCCCAGTCTTTAGTCATTCATCTTCTGCCCCTACAAATAAGTTACTTCTGTGTTTTAGTAGAAATACAAATCCCAAAGATGAAATTCCTGGATTAATGCTCTCAGTTGGACTTAATACAAATTAATTCTATTAATTTTGCTGGAGAAGAGTTAAGTTTATGTCACTTATCCACTTATTTGCTACGAAAAATTGGAGAAAGACCCCTTTTAAAACTGTAGCTCTCTGTACATGTCACATTTGGCAACAGCCTGCTTGCAGGAGCTTTCTTAAATAGTCAGCATTCTAATAGACTCACTAAGCTTAATCATATACTGTCTACTTTTTCCTTGATTTCATTATGCTTTATATCAGTGAGACAGAATGTTAACATATTGCTACACCAAGCACATTCAAAGTATATCATCTATCGCATTAAGAAAAATATAATTAATTGAAGAAAGAGAGTTTGGTTGCATGCATTTAAAATAGGTATGTCTATATAGATTTGGGCAATTTTCCCCATGTTTATTAAGAGATTAAGTCTTCAAAGATATTAATCTAATGTGATGTATGGATTCCATGTTTCAAAAGGTAAATTGGGCATTCCTAAACTGTAAGTCAAAAATGGACAATGTCCACAGTGAAACAAAAAGGGATTGTATCTCTTTGCTCTCAGACCATAACTCGGTAAATCTCTTATTGATTTTGATTCCTCTGTCTCTTCACTTACTTTGTGTGGCAGCCAAGTGTCTCTTTATATTACTGCCGCAGGAAACAAAAAGAACATGGTACCACCATGTGAGAGTCTGAGTACTCAGTGTGTTCCTCTCTGAGTGAACTACTCCGCAATTAAACAGTCCCTTTAATCAGTGCAAAAAAGGTTTTGTTTTTAAATAGACTTCAGTATGAAATATATTGTTCTTTTCTGTACAAACCATCTGGAATTCAACAGCAATTTTTGCATCTGCATCTCCTGGTTTCTTTGAGAAAGGGAACATACTCTGTCACAAACATATAACTTATTTTAGTTAAAATCAAGCCAGCTGAGATTGGTGGCACCTTTTTCAAAGCTGTTAAACAGTTAGAACACATCAAGATATTTGATACAATAGAAGTTACTTGTTCTGCTGAATAAGAACCCGCACTCCAGACTATACTTTCACTCAGGCTGTTGTGCTTAGAGGAAAAAACCTAAAATCTAAAAATATTTCTGCGTAAAATGATATTTTATTCCCAAAATCTGGGCTCAGAGCCTTTACTTGCTTATCAATATTCCTTGCAAAAATAGTGAAAAAAAATCTTCATCCACTTAAAAAAACTTCTTTGCCAAAATTTAGTGTTTTCAGATTTCTTCTTTCTTCTCTTCACTAGTTCAGCTTGGGAATAGTTCAGGTGGCAAGTCCTTGCTTCTTTCCAGTTCTTCCTTAACAAAAAAATCTATGGAGTTATGTCAGCACAGACCTGAAGTGAGACAGCAGTAAATTAGACCCAGTGGAAATGGATGTGTAGACATCTGAGCTGAAGATCACAAGGAAAGGAACATTGAGCAGCCATTGAATCCACCAACGAAGGAACAAAATAAGTCAGATCACACGACTGTAGGACTTCAGTAATTGCTCATAACAAGTGTACAAAGGCAGCACTTGAAAGGAGCTTCTTTGTATCAAATATTCTCACAGTAGCTTATAAAGAAAACGGAGCAGAGGATCACTGACACTATGTCATGAATATTGTCTTTCAAGATCATAAGTTTGATCGGTTCCTTTTTTCTCCCTGCTCTTCCCTGAAAATGTTTTTCTCTTGCACTAAGTGATTTTCTCTTGGATGAAACTTTTTTACACCATCTTAATACTTAGGAGGAAAGGGAAATTGCATGTTGTGAAGAGCTAAGAGCATGTGTCTCTGTTAATTGTACGAGGTATTAACAGAAAACTGAACTAACATATCTGGCAAGATAATTTCATGCAAGATAATTTCACTCAAGATAAAAAATCATGCAACAGTCATTTTCTTTTAGTAGTAAAATATTTTTGCTGTGTAATCTTTGGGGTGTTTGCTTTATTTTGCATGGTTTTCCTTAATTTTTGCTCCTCTGGCCCTTGTTCTTTGCTTTCTCTGCCTCCCCTGAGAGCAATCGGAATAGCCTCCACAGGGCAGTATGGAGTGTGTGATATGAAAAATCAATGCTAATGTCTAGCATTCCATGCCACTCATAAGGATGCTATACCAAATTTCTCACATTCTAAGCCACTGATACAAAAAAAAAAAATAGTATGTTCATTCTCTTCTGTGCTTTGTCTGTGTTTCTCTTTCTGGCTGATGACCTGAACAACTCTCTGAGCTGTACTGACTCTGTGAACTAGACCTTAATTGGCAGTAATGGGACACTTAGCAACTATGGTGTACTTTGGTACCTATATTAGCCATGTAATTTGAGTCTTACAATGAATTGCACTAAAGATATTTATGAAGTTCTTGTTATTAGTAAGAAAACTGAGAGGGGTTCAGAATTTCCTGGTCCGTAGACTTGATTTTTATCAAGTTGACAGAGTAGATCTTAGCAAAACTCTCTGCTGGTGTTTACAACACAGTAGGCAAAGGTATAAATTTGGGCTCAGACCAGGTCGTAGACCCTATGACCAAGCAATTATGGTCAAAGATACAGCACTGTGAAGAAAGGGTTCATTTATCACTCACTCCAGCAACTCAGTTGTAATCTAGAATCAAATTTGGAGTAACACAGCTTTCTGACTCTAAATGAATCTTATTGAGACTAGTATTGTCAAGACTTAAGAAAGTATTTGACCAAAAGTCATACAAAAAAAGAAAAAGTGAAAATAATTAGCTGCTCAAGGCTATGGTAAAAAAAATGTTCTGACACAAAAAGTTCTAAGACACTAAGTTAAAAAAAAAGCAACAAAACTGCAGAGAATCTGCAGAGGCTGCAGTTCTGCTGCACAGCCTTTTCTGAAAAGAAACAGAGGATGATCCTTCCCCATCTGATTGACAGCTCTCTGGACAGCAAATCCTCATCTATCATTTTACCAGCAGTGGTCAGTATATTAATGCTTGGCCTTGCATCTCCTTAGCCATAACTATCTTCTGTGTCTGTTGGCTGACACACAATTGCTTTGTAGTGTATATATTCTTGTGCAGTGTCTGTGCTCATGATAAAAGAGGCCAAAGCACAAGTAATCAGAAGGGGAGGGTTATAGCTGGATCTACAATGAAGATGCTTAAATGCCAGTTAATATGCAAAACAATTCTTTTATAGCTTCACTGGGCATCTCTATTAGTACCAGTCCAATGACTGTGCCATCGTTTTACTTAAAAACTGTGATTAAATTAATTCCACAAAGTAATAAATTCATGAATATATTCTGGGAACTTAGTGAAAGGTCCCATATCTTTGCAAATTAGAAAAACTTCAGCAACACTGCTGCTAATATTATGAGCTGAAAATTGGCAGTAGATAGGGTTCAGTTTTCCAACAAATGGCCAAAGTGCTGGGAAAACATTTATGATCACAGTGATGTCATCTTGTTGATAGTGTCCTAGTAAAGCACTTTCCTGTTTCAATGTCAGGTTTTCTCAGACCATTTCTTGCAGATTGCTGTTCAGATCACCACACAGTGAGCAGTACAACATCCTTAATTACCTGGTGCTTAGAACAGATAATAAATTCTCATTACAATACTAAATGCTGTGTCATTCACCATGGCAGTCACAAAGAAGAAAATCACTGAAAAACAAACCTGCTATTGCATCTTTCAAATACAAAATCATATTAAATGAAAGGTCTCAAAGAGGCACTATAGAATGCCCCAGGAAAATACTTCTGTTTTATCAAAGATGGTTTTTGGGATGGCAGCTCCATCAGTTCAGTGTTATATGTATGGACTTTGTAAGTTGGAGTAAAATATTTTTATAATAAATCTTCTTAGCACACAGTTAAAGGAAGCACAAAGAAAGCTTCCTGTCCTGGAAGATGGGTGATGTACAAAGAACAGATTTGAGCTAGAAATGCATATATGAGGATGTAGATTGCAGACGGTGGGGACAGTTGGAGGTATCGCATTTTTTTTTTTCCCCAAGTACCTGTTAACGAAGCCCTGCTTTCCTGGAGATGGCTGAACACCTGCCTGCCAATGAGAAGCAATGAATGAATTTCTTGTTTTACTCTGCTTGTGAATGTGGCTTTTGCTTTGCTTTTTAAAATGTCTTTATGCAACCCATGAGTTTTCTCACTTTTACTCTCTGGTTTTCTCCCCTGTCCTGCCACAGGAGTGAGTGAGTGAGTGACTGAGTATAGGGCTGAGCTGCCAGCTGCGTTTAAACTATGAAAGTCCTTAAAACTCCACTGGCATTAGTGAAGATAGTCAAATACTATTAGGGTGCAAGACAAATTCCCAGCACAAACATTCAACAGTTTATGCAGTTCTCCGTCTTCCATCTCTGATGGAATGACAGCTGTAGTCCAGTGGGCAGCAAACGGCAGTATCATCTACTGTGCTGGAAAATTTTGAGACCATGAAAGAGATGTTACAGTGCAAGGCTAAGTACTGCTGACATTTCCTTCAAAATAAACAAATCTGGAGGTTAGGATCTAATCACAAGTGATTGCAGTTCTTCACTGTTACACATGCACGTATCACCCACCTACTCAAACTGAAATCTGTCCCATCACAGTATGATAATGACTGGAATATTTAGTTTTTGCCAGTAAATCTTCACTGCCATAGATTTCTACAACCTTTTGAAGCTGAAGGTGATCCACAGAAAGTTGATATTAAGGTATGATTCATGTGTTTTTTTTAAGCTGTGGAGATTCAAGAGTTATAAACAGAACAAAAGCAAGATCTGTGAGTGTCAGTCAGTGGAGGACTTTGGGCCCTTGACTATACTATGGCTACTTGTCATGGTTTATGGGAGAAAGCTTCACTGCATTCAGCTCTCCAGATGACCTTGCAGATTGGTCACTTACACCACAGAGGTGTGGCAGCAACAATCACCAAGTAAGCAGCAGCACCAGGTCTTGCTTTCTCACGTGGTCCTCAGTAATCTCCACAGTTCTGCTGTGTGACTGCTGTATGACTGCTGATCCTTCTCACATTTAGTCATGATGCTATGCAGTCCTACATCCTTTACTGTAGATGGTGTCATGTTTGACTTACAGAGACTCTTAAGATGACCTAAAAGACACAGACTGAGTGGTCCCTGCCAGAAAAGGTCCTCCTGGTGCAGGCTGCACACCTCATTGCTGACTGCTTTGTCTGCACAATTGAGCATCTCAACCTGCCCTTCAGCATGATGCAAACAGTGATCCTGTCCATGCCTCTCCCAGCCATGAGTGCTGGCAATATGGTGTAGAAATCTCTGAAACAGGCAAACTCTGCCAGTCTGGCAGCATCCCTTCTCACTACCTCTCTTGATGATGAAAACATGCAGAGGGTAACAAAAGCTGGTGTAGCTTTTGAACCATTAAATCAGCATGTCTGGAATTAAAAGGGCATCTGACTTCAAACAAATGTTAATGTGCACTGTGTGGTTGTCACCATTTTTCTCCATGGTTGTAATACTTGGACAAATGAACACGTTCACATCAAGCCTTCCAGCCAGTTCCATGTGACCTATTTTTCTGCCCTTAGTGATATTAAAATGTGTAGCACAATATGATCCCAAGCAGTTCTGAGGCAGCGTTCCTCTGGGGCCAAGCTACACTGGTCCAAGCATCTGATGCTTATCTCAGAAAAATGATTGCTCAGAGCTATTTTCTTATTTTAAAATGTGTGAACAGCTGAGAGGTCAGCCAATGAATTGTTAACCAGACACGCTAAAAGCAAATCTTCAGCTGTGTGACATTAGCTCTACGACATGGGACACTGCAGCTAAAAGATGATCTGCTGTGCCAGGGAATATGAGCTGATCCTGTCACAGGCAATGAGCAGAACTGACTGACATCGTGCAGCACAGAACACAGCAAGGCAAGGCAGGAGACTCCCTCTCATGCATGGAGCTGTTTTGATGAAAGTATCAGTTCATATCTCACAAATTATCCATAAAGGAGAATCCTCATATGATTAACTAATGAAAGGCTGGCAATAACATTTTCTGCATTTGCCATATAGATGAGTTTTGGAGGTTATTAAATTGTTTGTTTTCCTGTGAACAGAATATCCAATAGAAAGACTGATGTACAATAATGCAGTGAGGTTTGTTTCTTTTATATCTGGGAAGAGGACATTTGGAAATATTGGCTGGGGAGACTGAGTCCTTTGGTCAGAAAACTTGAAATATTTCAGTTTTCCATGAGGACTTTCTCAGGAAAGATGAAATCTGCTCTGCTCTCATCTTCAGAGAGAATTTGAGTATATAACAATTCCTGCAGTATTTTTTAATCGCATTTCTCAGTTATTAATTTTTTAATATGTTGCAGTTAAATATTCAGCTGAAAATTATATATGGAAAATTGACACAAATTTAAAATTCCAGAAAAATATTTTCATAGAAGAGAAAATTATTTTTGGATCATCCCAGCATGATAATTTTCAATAATCTTTGGATTTCCAGGCATTAATCTTTCACAGAAGATTTCTGTTCTATGAAGGAAACAGTGTAGGTGTTCTGTTGAGACAGAAATAAAGATCAGTTTCTTATCCAGTGATGCCCATTATTTCCTGGCCCATGAATAGCAATACTGATTAACTAAGCGTCATACCATATTATACTTTACGTTTTCTTTCTCAGCCTATGTTTTAGCTTTTTAATCTCCTGTGGCAACAGAACAAGTCCCTTGGGCAGCACATTGTGCACAAGGCTTGGTTGAAGTCTAATCCAAGATGATAATCCTTAACAGTAAATGTCTAGGATTTTCTTAGTATCTTAAATTAAACCTGCAGTTTCTGTCTCGGTACTTGGAACAATGTTTGAGGAATCAAACATTCTTGTCTGCCAGTCTTGGGATAGCTTTGTCCAGCTCTCTTAAACCTACTTTCTGCTCTATGGAAGAACAATATAAGATTAAATAAAAATGCCTGTTTAGGAGGAATATCTGACCTTTCCTCTTTTTTTTTTTTTTTTTTTTTTTTTTTTTTTTGGCATCTATTTACAATGTATTTTGAAAACAGAAACAGCTTGTTGAGGGTAAATATTAATGGTGTTTCCGCAGTCTTTCTATTTACAGCACAGATAGCTCAAATATGTTTCAGAAGAGACTCAAATCCCACCCCAAAGTAGATATTATGGGTTTAGTCTCAGTGGTAGCAAGTTCCTAAGCATCTGTCTAAAATTATATCAGTATGATCTTTTGAGAATTTGCATTGCTTGTTCCATCATATAATTGTGAATAACTGACAATGCAAAGTCTTTTTTGGTTCTCTCTGACTTTGTTTTTGTTTAAATAGATTTATCGTGTTGAAGAGAGGGGAAACACCATGTAGAATAAATCCAAACTTTGTCAAAGTAAATGCCTTTCAGAGGAGGATTTGATAGCTCTGAATTCCCAGCTCAGTGTCCTAATAAAACCAGTTATGTGATTTATCATTTGAAGATGATAATACTTAAAAACTTTAATAATCTCAATAAAGAGGAAAGGTTGCCTGAGAATGCTTGAGTTCAAATGTTCATCTAGTCTTGATCTGGCACAGGAGACGATTGCCAGCACAAACCAGATTAGGGTCCCTGGTTAAAAAAAGAAAAAAAACAGGTAAAAATTATAGGGAGAATTATGCTGCATATTCTGATGAAACTTTTCTTGTGTTTCTGTTTCAAGAATAAAAATTTATACAAGAAAGGCTGATCAGCTATATATTGTTATTGTTTATACAGCTAAAATGCTAAGGAAGCTTGATGTTTTTTGTCTTGGTTCGAGTTCTTTTGGTTCGTTGGTTGGTTTTGGGTTTCTTTGTAAAAAGATAATTAGGAATTTTTAATATTCTCATACCATTACACCAGTTTCCCAAGAGGAAGTAATTAGGAAGGAAAAATGCTGTAAATATCAAACCAGAAATTTATAATATGTTTACATATATTGTACTCAAGAGATAAAAATGGGTGATATTTACAGGAAAGTGAAGATAAATTCTCATATGGTTAAAAACATAATTTCAGTAGACAGTGTTTTCCAGCAATTATTCTTGAAATTTGCAATAATATATGAGGACCTGTAGATGTGACACAATGTCTCCCCAGGCATAATAGGAGATGTAATGCATTGACTGCCAACCACAGCCCTTATTTATAGCTTGTTGAAATAATAAATTGCTGTTTTACCCTGACAAAGGGTTGCACTCTCATTGCACATTGTTTACATAGATGTCGCCTGGTGCAGCCTATAAATTAGAAGATTGATTCTAAAGCTCATGGGAATTAATTCTGGAGTAACTTCCAAGTACAAGGCGTGGAGGAACCAACCTGCATATATTAAAATCGATGATGTTAAATTTATGCTTAGGTGATCAGCTAAGGTGGAAACTGACCCAGGAAAACTCCTCTCTTCCCTGTTCCGAACTATGTTGCTTTTAGATCTTTCAATGCCTAATATATTGTTTGCTGGTAGCCAGGCTGAAATACTCAAGAAGACAAATGCACAAATGTGGAAAAAATAACATCATGCTACCTGGCTTTGGATGCCTGAGAGTTAGAGAGGAATAGCTGATCCCCATCTTACCCAAACCACAAAGCTTGTTTCTGCTGCCTGTGAAGGCTATTTAAAGAAACAGCCCATAATTAGCTGACTAACTTATATTTATCTGCTTTTGGCACATCAAACATAAGACACCACTTGATAAATATATATAGATCACACTAATTAAGTACAAAAAGGCATTATTTGAAGTCTGCTTGAACAATTTGTATATTTAAAGTCAATAAAATTGACTTTGCAGTCATACTGATGCTGAAACATTTTGTCCCATTCGCCTTATAAGTTTATAATCAGGTATACACAGTTGCCCTATAATGGTGGAAAAAACGAAAAATTAATTTCAGAATTGTGTGGATTCAAATCTGGTGAATTCGGCTAATATTTTGTTATTTCTGTAGCTTCAAAAGTAAAAAATGCCTCATTGTGCCAGACTTTGAAATGCAAGACTTTTTAAGGACCTGCACTTTTGAACTTGTCGAGGTGATCAGATTTTGAGTCATCGGGATCAGGTGGTCACAGCCTAAGTTGCTGAATGTCATCTATTAGCTAGTCATGTTTCAAAGAACCTGTTCGCTTTCTAGGGTGTTCATGATCTTCAAGATAAGTGCTGGGTGCACTTACATGTGCAACAGCGTCATAAATAGTGCATTTAATGTTGTTGTCCCTGTAGCAAATGTTCGTGGTTGAGACCATTTTCTGATCACAGATTTTTTATAATGGAAAAATATTTTGCCTTGAACAAAATCTTTCCCTTCTGCCCACTGACTGCTTGTGCTATTATTTATATTTTCATATGTGTATTTTTATGTTGTCTTCCCTTGTCTCTATAAGTAAACTGGAACTGGTCTTAAGAGAGGAAAAATCTTCTCTAGACTGTATAAGAGATTTGGCTGTGAAATATCCACTAGGTCTGTGTTTAAACCTATACATTGTTTGAAAATGTTAATCTTCGTGAATTCAGCTTATTTGCTAAATAAGAGCTGTCTCCATCATCTTATAACAGTTCCCTAGCTCTCCAATAAAATGTGGCAATTTAGAAATCAAAGCATCCTCTCTAATTTTAAGGCAGAAGATGTCCATTGTTAGAAATGTATCTAAAAACCTATAGATGCTTGATTACAGCTTCCAGGGACAGTCATCTTGTTAAATTGTAAGTGTCTTAACATTTACTAAACTTTACTGTCTCTAATAATATCAGACATTTCCAACAATTTTTTTTTTTTTTTGCATATGAGAGTGTGCAGGTTTCCACGAAATGTGGGAGCATTTTCAGAAATTATTGAGAGTAATGTAATCTCACAAAAAACTTCCACACATTTATTTTTTTTTATGTGCTTTTAATACATTTCTTAGAAAATTCAGAATTAAGTGTAAATTTTGAAGCCCTAAAACTGTAAAAAAATCATGATATCTGACCAATTTCCTTGGCTTAGATTGAGATACAAATTGTAATAATTTATAAAAAGGCCAAAAGTTCTGATGGGCCAGTAAATATTCAGGCAACAGTGTAGTCAGCACCGACAACAAAAGTTGAAATTGTCAGGTTTTTAACCCAGGAAATAAGCCTTTGAAACTCAAACCATTTTCAACATAAAAATCAAGCTAGGCTCTGTTTTTATTCACCTAGCCCTGATTTACGCTACCTGTTTGTGTGTCAGTATAACTTTGTTATCCTAAATAGACTGAAATCTGTATCTATGGAGAAATCATGTGAAGTTTATTGGTATTTAGGAACATGACTGCTGTGTGCCATAGCAACACCTCTTTTTCCATGCTCTGTGCACTGATGGTCAATATTAGATGATGTGTCATTACCTCACACACTGTTTGGAATAGTCCTGCTTATTTGTGAAACGGAATGACTGAAATACCACTCCTCTGCATAGTAACTGATTTTCACAGTGTGTTCTTCAAGATTAATTCAAAATTACTGACACTGATCATTTATGCATGAGCATTGTAGACAAACTGCATTATTCAGCTGACTGCTTAGTTGGTATACACTGTAAATCAAAGGTGTATTTGACAGTACATGAAAGATTATTTTGGGAACTAATTACAAATTAACAAATCATAAATATGGATATGCACACTGCTGTGAAAAATGTCTTTGTTTATATTGGGCCTAGAAAGATTCCCAGTCCTTATTGAATTTTTCAAAATTCTTACTATGCACTGGCTTCAGGGCTATGTTTGAGTCTTCCAAATTAACTTCTTAAATTAAATAAACCAAACAACACCTCACATTCTCTGAAAGTGCCTCTTCTACTTCCATTTGGCACACATTATCCCTTGTATTTGTGTAGTAAAATAACTTTCTTGAATCATTTAATACCACAATCTCTCTTTTAGCTGTTTTACTCAATCATGATTCAGAATGAATAACTGAGTGCCTTATCAAAAGTACTTCTCTATTAGAATTTATTCTCTTCCTAGTATCTTGGATCAAATATTAATTCTTTTGGAGACTGAAATTCCACTCAGTGCATCTAAAAGCATAGGAAGCTTTAGATTTTTAGACAGCTGGAGATCAAACAGAGTTAAAGATAGCACAACTAAATATTTTAAATTTTTGAATTTGAATTTGAAATCATCAGATGTTTTTCCTGAGACATGTTTTTTTTTGTTTTTGGGGGTTTTTCTTCCCTAATGGATCCTGATAGGTTTTATTTAATATAAATGCTCCCTGCTTTTGCAGCTTTCATTGCTTCAGCCCTGGAAGTTTTTATGCATCACTATGCAAAGCTCAGCATATTTTTAGCTGCAGAGATTTTAATTGTATCTTTTGTATCTGCCAAGAATGATTCAGCTGAAATATATTTCTTGGTTACTGGCTGATATCAGTACATGCAACCTTAGGATGACAGGATTAATTTTGTCTGAATTCTGTCTGTCTCAAACTGTGTAACAGGCAAGGTGAACAGTTGAGAATTTAAGGCCCATGGGTCGGTGAATATAAATGGCAAGTGGCATGTCCTGACTGGGCTTTACCTTAGCCTAATATAAATATTTAAGGTAAGTGGTTAAACTGTTTTCTGAGGCTATTTATCTCTTTCTATGAGCAATAGGAGGAGACTAATTGACAAACTGAGGCTAGGCACCTCAGTGACATTCTCCTTGTAGAACATTCCGTAGAATTTTAGGACAAATATGCATTTTCATTATTCCCCAGCTATTTTCTTAATTGGTGCATTTTTTTTAATCTGGACAGAATTTCTGAAGGAAGAAATAGCACTTTCCTACAATTTTTGTTTTCTTCAAACAATTTCAGGGAGTTTTTTAAACTCTACTCTTTCTCAGTTTCTTAACTGAGATACCATGATCAATTTCTTCCTTAAGCTTTATAAGTTTCATTAGCGATGGAGAAAGTCTCGCAGTATGGAAAATTCAGGGAAAAAAAATTCCTAAAATAAAAGGACGTGAGAAAGTAATTATTCTTCATGGACACTCTTCATCAGCCATGTATAAAGAGGAAATACTACTCTGGTAAGAAAGTCTTGGTGTCACTACCTGCAAAAGAACATGTTGATGAAAGGACAAAAGAATGACTTTTATAGTGCTGAGAATTAATTATGTATGATATGAATATGGAAGGAGGATCACACGAAAGAGTGTTAGGGTTGTCACATGGAGGCCATAACTTACTCTACAGAACAGTTCAAGAAAAATTATATTAAAGTACTTTCAGAGCCATATCTTTGAACCTAATAACCTATGACTGAAGTAAAACAAGTGACACTTCCATGACACTTCAATTAGACTAAAATCTATTTGCTGTTACATTCACGCTATCAGAAAGAGTAAAGAAATGGCCATTAAAGATTTTACAGCAAAGTTCTAGTCAATATAAAATGGTGAGGAAAAGAATTTGGTTTTTTTCATAATAAGCATAAAAATTAATTCTATTAGGACAGAAGTAAAGATTCTCAGTAATCATATGAAGTCACTACATTTTTATCCTGAATAAAAATTCATATAAATACCATGAAAAACTTACCTGACTTGACTGATTCTAAATCAGCTTTAAGAAATAATCTGTAAATTCCAAATGTAATTATATTTTATTCTATTCCTAATTAATATTTTTGCATGAAAAGCTGCAGATACTCCACAGTAAAAATATATACCTTGTAAATCATTGCCTCATTTTGTCACTGTAGGTGAGTCCTACTAAAGGATTCATGCATCCAAATTGGTGACACCCAGGAGAAAGTGTCATCTGGTCCCTGTGCAGAGGATGATTTAGACATTTTCGTGGGAATCAGAGCAGCCACATTTTTGAGCAGCCAGCAGAAAAGCTCCTACAGGTAACCAAAAGAGTGAGGGACACTTCATGTTCAGGTTAATCACTTTGGGCTGGCAAAAGACATTTCTGCTGCTCTGCTGTGGCCCAGAACAAAGGCTTTTTGAAGAAGGTTGGCTTCAGGATTAGGAACCAGGATTTAGATTACCACAGGATTTAGATTAGGAATTAGGATTTAGATTACCACAGAATTTAAAGATTAGGATTAGATTTTAGTCACAAAATCTTAATGGTCTAGGTTCTACCAGACAGCATGACAATACTGACTTTAAGAGTGCTGAGTGCCACTTATGGCTGGGGTCATAAGAAGGTAATCAAGTCATGGAGAAAGGGAGACAGAGAGATCTACAAAACAGAATTAAAGAAAGGATTAGAAAGGCTTTGTTTGGGGGTGACCCAGTGGCAAAGACTAAAAAGATTTTTCAGCTGGGGAAGATGATTTAGAGTTCAGAATGGTCTACAGATTTGAGCTGAGACTGGAAAGGCTTCCTGGTTGTGATAGTTCTGATATTTTATGCACTACCAGGCCAGTGTTGTGACTGAGATCAGGAGTAGGATTTAATCAAACAGGAGCCAACAGGAACAAATGCAGTACTACAAGGGTTGCATCTTCCTGAGAAAATAAAATAAAAAATAAAATATAAAATAAAATAAAAAAAAATTTAAAAAAATAAAAGGAAGCAACCAAGTCTGTCTTAAAACTGAGTAGAAAGAGATACATAAATGAGTTAGGATTAGGCTGAAGTCTAACTCACAAGGGACTGGTGGAGAGATATTTGGAATATATGTAGTAAGAATTTCCAAACTGTGATTAGTGTTGGTGTGGATATTGGCACTGGCTTTGGCCCATGAGCCAGCTGGAGCTGATAAATCTAAGTTATGTTTGTTCTGATAGCTACAGATTACGCTTGGGGCTAGGCAGAGACCACTGGTGTAGAGGCTGTGGATCTCCCATCAGTGCTTGGACTTGCTTCAGTGTTAATCTAGCATTATTGAAAGACTTACTGGAGGATGCTAACCTCACGTTAGGATTTGAGCAAGGTTTACTGCTGTTTTTCAAATTCCCAGATCTTTTGATGCCGTCCAGAATGAAAGCTCTAAAATCAGTGAGTCACTCATTGAAGTGAGTGCACTGCAGACTTTAGGCATGTTTGTGGGTTTATTGGGTTTTCTTTGAATGGTAATGGAATAATGATTCCTCAGAATGCATACAAAACTTGGTCATTAAATTGAATAAAATAATTCTGTGCAATTCAGCGAAAATCTACTACTGAAGTTCACGAATACTCAGCTCATTTTTATAAGATAATAATTTGGAAAATACAAGAAAATATAGCACATAGAAGTTGAAAGAATTTTCCGAAACAAGTAGAAACATCTGCTTTTTGTGCCTTGTCTTTACTGTTTTTTGTTTGTTTGTTTTTAAATTTGGTGATCCTCTGTCTAGTTTTCTTAGAAGGGTTATAACTGCTATGTCCTTATTATGATGATGAACAGAAAGAGGAGCAAAAATGAAATAATACGTCTTTGGTTCATCCCTTGATGATATCAACTATTTAAAGCCCTCAAAAGTCATTACATTAAGGTACTGCTCATTTCAGTGACATTTACCTTCTATATCTGCAGGTTTATCAACTCCTTTACCAACATCGACTACAAAATGAATTGCATATTTTCTGTGTATTTTTCTTTTAAAAAATAAGATAAATCTTTTTCTCATTTTCTAATGTCAGTTGGGAGAAAATTGTGGAGAGCACTAAAATTCAGAATAATTCAATATCATATAGAAAAAAATCCATCAGCCTTTTCTGTCACAGGTAGCACTCCAAACAGAAAGCACTGAAAGAATTCCACCCAGTAACTATTAACTGGCTCCTCAGTGTTCTAGAAGCTTAGGAAAAGAGAAAATAGGAAGGAAGGAAGGAAGGAAGGAAGGAAGGAAGGAAGGAAGGAAGGAAGGAAGGAAGGAAGGAAGGAAGGAAGGAAGGAAGGAAGGAAGGAAGGAAGGAAGGAAGAACCTAAGGAAAAAAAGGCCATCTCTTCCAATTAATATTGTAAGGTTTCAAAGGCCATAGGCTACTTCTAGTCATGCTTTAATTATATTAATATCTTCACATCTTGGCAGACAAAAAGATGGATTGATAAAAATAGCTGACAACTTTAATTTTGCTCCAGGGAAATAATGGTCTGAAGTAAACACTGACCTAAATGTTAATTGATTGAGTTCCCTGAATTTTTAAGAAAACAAAACTTGGTGAGCAGATGACAGAGCTAATGAGAGTGTAATTCAAGGCATATGGTCCTTTTATTTCCTTTCAGCCTTACGTAGCTTCAGGTGAGACACAGCTTTTCATTTAGCACGTCACGATATTGTCAGATGTCATGATATTGTCAGATGTCACACTCAGGCTGTCACTGTAATTTTGATGATGGAGATGAAGATGAAATAAACATAGAAATCAATGCTTTAGAAGGCGTGATCTACTCAGAGATCTTTTTAGTCTTACTGATATTATCCTGTCATTGACAGTTTTGTCTGAAAAAATTAGAGATGTTCATGGGATTATCTGAGTGAGGCAAAAGAAGTCCAGTATAGGGTATTATATTAAATAGCTGAGGCAGGAGTGTTACCTTAAGATTTGGCTGAAAGCTCATTTAGTGTTGCATGCAATAGCAATGTCCACAAAAATCACTCAACATGATAGTGTGGTGTACAATGTCATAATACTAAAGTAAATGTAAAGTGAAATTGCTGTGAAATTTAAAATGAACTTCAGATCAAAAGGAGACGCTCCCTTCAACTAAAGTCTGAAATGTCACAAGAAGCGTAAATAGTTCTGGGTTGCAGGTGATCGGCTTTGTATCCATTCCAAGCTCACAGGAACTCCATAACTGCTGTGTAGCACATGTATTTGACATCAATAATGATTGCCTGAATAATGAGCTCAAATGAAGTAATTAAACAGGATTGATTTTGTTTAAAGATTAGGCCAAATACTTTGAGTAGGATTCCTGTTTTTTGATGCCCCCACTAGAGATGAATATTTCAGAGGCAATTATCCAAACCTCTTTTGTAGTGAGGGGAGAGAAATAAATACTTATAGATTAGAATTAATCTGATTTTTCAAACAAGATTGTTCCCTATGCACATATTTCCAAACTGACTGCCGACAACTGGCCTAGGGAGTCAGATAAAACCTGCATTAAGTGTTCAGGGCAGTTTATAAGTGTACCAGACATCTGGACACTTCCAGATCAACAATGGAAAAAGTTGTTCAGGCTTATAGAGACATCAATATAAGATATGACTTCAAGCATATTCTAGTAATCATAAGGTCAAATGAATGAAAAGTGCACTAAAGGGTGGACAGCAAAACTCTGAAGATGCAGAATACAACTGAGGATGGTGGAGCTTATTCCATGGTTCTGCAAATACACAATTATGCTAGAATCCGGCTTGATATAGTACAGGCTTAAAAATATTATCTTCCCATCCTAATGATTTAGAGAAAGTAGAAATTTGATGAACTAAATTGCAGGGAAAAGTAAAAGATTTTCTTCTGCTAAAACACAAGAGATTCATGCTACCAAAGGCAGATTTCTAGTATGTAGCAGAGGTTTATATCTGAGCTAGTTGTCTTTATGTCCTTTACTGCTGACACAAAGTGGAACTTCTGTGGTAATATTAATCTCATCCTCAAGCAGACTTTTAAACCAGGCCATTTGCTACCATGGAAGACAGCTGTTTTCTGATTTTGTCAGATGTCTATACTGAACATATGAAGTGAATAGCAGTCAAAGGTAATGCAAGAGAAATACTTCAAAAGTCCCTTTAATCTGTTAATTTTGTTCAAGACTGTTGTAGACAAAAACGAAAGAAGACAACGACGAGATGAAGGGTGGTGGGAGGATTGCTCCTTCCCAAGCTCTCCTTTATTGAGGTAGAGGGTTCGTGGTGGTCGGGAGGGAAAGCAGGGGAAGGAGGGCCATGTCTGCAGAGTTGGTGTAGCGACAAAATGGCCCCGACTGCCTGAGAGCAGCCGGTTAAATAGGGAAAGGAACAGCCAATGAGGAAAGAGGGAGAGGGCGGTACAAGCATACGCGACCCAATCAGTACATAAAGGGGAGGGGTACAATTCAAAAGGGCCAATGGCACAACCAACGGCCACGAAGGTTCAGGAAGGAGGGATGGGTCTTGAGCTCCGGCCACGCCTTATGCCCACAAGCCAGGGGCAGGCCTGGAAGCTTCTACCCCAAAGGTCCTCCCACGGCAGGCGGAGCCGGGCCGGGAGGCGGGAGCGGCCTGGGGCAGACCCTCTCACGTCAACACAAGACCTCTATTCTTATACATGTAATATAATTAAATACATATATAAGAATTTTTTTCTGTGGGAACATTATTGCTAAGACTGTGAAACTGAAATCCCTTCACTAATACTGCGAAATTCCTTGCAATCTTGAAGTCACTCCTTAAGATGTAAACTTGGACCTCATCTTCACAAATGAGAAATTCATGGAATTACATAGATGTGAAAGGACTTTTTACCATTATTTCTCATTGCTATAGCTATCAGTTTGTTCATAGAACACAATGTTAAATTTCATACAAACACAGTGTTGTAGTAAAGACTAAAATTCCAGAAGTTCTCTACAGTGGGAGATAAATTCCAACGTTACCACAAATTTCTGCTGACTCAATACAGATCTGAATTCCATTTTCTCTCCCACAACTCTCCATTATTTTGTACTGGTTTCTGTCTGTTTGTTAATTACTATTCGGGAAGAGTCATTTGCTTTTTGAGAATATTATGGTGTACAGTAAGTAGATAAACAGGTAAAGGTTATAGAATAGGGAACAGATGAATTGAGATGTAATATTAAACCTTTAATTTTAGTGCTTTGAATAACATAAATTTCTTTGGAAGGAGCATTAATTTCTTCACTGCAAGAATAAGTTACTTAAGAGTCATGTTTAACGAGGAACAGGTATGAGTCTCACAGAGAAGACCTGGAAGTCATACCAAGCAAATGAGCTATGTATGAGAGCACAGTCAAATAACAACTGTGGGGAAAACTGACAAAAGAAGTATGTGGATGAGTACTGGGAGCGGGAGTGTATAAGAAAATTAAGAAGGGGAATAATGCAGGGGAAAAAATTGTTGATAGCACTGAGGAAAACCACATTTTTATATTAAGATGTAAAAAATCCATGAGGTGTTCAGAGACTGCGGTATTAATACTACATGAAGCCGCACCATGGGTACACAGAAAAGTGGACAAATTTTTTCATGGTCTTTAGGAGAAGAAAGACCCCGTTCTAAGAAATATGTATGTACTTAAGATGCTGTACCACAAAATCAGTTTTGCCTTCATGATTTTTTTTTCTCTTTTTTAATTACCATACATCAAGTTATATCCTTCACACTAGAACTGTTCCCAAAAGATAGCATAGATGAGACCTCATCAATTTTACCTCCCTTGTTCCTGCACAGTTGTCTAACACTGCAACAGCAGAGTTTGCATCCGCAGCCCATCCCTCTGGCACTGCTGTTGGTGACTGCCAGTGACCTGCAAGCCATGGGCACCACATATCCTGTCTGAATCCATTTGTTCCACAGGGCTTGCAGGAACTCCACAGGATAGTAGAGAAGCTGCCAGGGAGTACTTTTCTTCAGGCCCACCAAGTCCAAATGCCTCCACAGTCCCTGAAGAGACAAAGGCTGCAACAACAAATTGAACTTACTTTTTCATTTCCTGCAGCCCAGGAAGCAAGTATGCCTCAGCTCCACTGCAGTCCAGCCATTGGTGAGGCTGAGCACATATCCCCAGGCACACACAAACACACATATGTGCCTGGATACAGTCCACACTCACACAGACAAACACAGCACCAACAGCTTCATCCCATTCCCTCTCTAGCTGAGCCCCCATTAATGCTAAATACACAAACACATGTGTTCGTGGTAGCAGTTGCTGGATCCTTTGTTTCTCCATATGCCACTACCGCTGGGGACACTTCCACACCCACACACACAGAGTCACACCACTCTCTGGAATCTGGCAAAGGCAGCTTTTCTGCCCACCAGCCAATTGCCCCAGTGTCGTCCCTTTAGAGACACACCTGGCTCCCAAGCTGCTTTGCCTTCTTGCTGACGAGTCCAGCTTCATCTTTGCTAGTGATCAGACACTCACTGCTACACCCACACTGACACAGTGGACCTCATGGCCTCTGACCACCTCTGTCCCACTCCAGAGGCTGTTGCATGGTTTCACTCAATGCAGTCTCTCCAGTTGCTGGCACCACAGATGCTCCTCTGCACACACAGATACATAGAGGAAAGAGATTTTCCCCTTGTTTCTCTACAAGTTAATTATATTCCTACCTTTCTCCACTTTTGCTTTCTCCCCCAAATATCTTACAATAAGTTGTCTACAATCTCCAAAATGCTTTTCCCCTGCACCCCATAATACCCCCCATACTCCTGGGCAGCAACCCTCCTTATTCCAAAAATCCAAGTCTAGTTTTGACTCAACTTTCTCTTTCATAGGAGGAGTATATGAAAGCAACCCAAAGCTAATTGGTCAGGAAAGTGAAATAATGTGGATAAACATCCCTTAAGATATATCTTCTGTGATGTCACATATAAGCACTGCAGTAAAGGGAACCTGTCACTTTAAATAGAATAGGTAGCAGTTACAGATCCTCACAGTGACTGAGCAGACTAGATTATTTTTACATGGCATTTAGAATTCTTGGCAGTTTCCTCGCTGTTACTCCCCTCCAGCTATGACTGCACACCCACAGATTTGAGATCTTAATTTCCAGGAGTGATGAACTGAAGAAATTCTGGAATCTTTTATCCAAATGGACCAGCTTGTTTATGGTGGCATAGTGCAGGAAATACATTTCTATTTCTTTTCTGTTGTATTACAAGTTTTGATTTGTCTTTTGCCTTTGTTCCATAGCACACATTTCACCTGCACCTTCTTAGAGAAACTCTGAGAGCTGATGTGCTTGTGATGAGTGAGTGGCCTCTAAAGTTCCTCAAAATTAGTCCATTAATCTTCCTCTGAATTTTAATCCACTAATTATTTCCCTATTTAGTTCCATGTTATTCCTTGTATGTACAAACAGTAATTAATCTGTAATTGTAATTAATTGCATTATTGAATTACACCATTTTTCTTTAAGATAAATTAACTACAGTATTCTACCTCTCTTCAAACAGTTGCAGATCTTTTTGTGTTAAAAAGATGTTATTTACTATGCCACAATATCTTAACTAACTTTTAAACAAGAAGTTGAAGTACTCATCTGTTCCTCTGATGTGTAAGCTCTCCATACAGCTTGCATATTTTACTAATTTTCTATTTATATATAGTATTTATCTTGAGCTCAGAATTAGAATATGCATGTACCTATCTACATGTATGTGTATATATACCAGAATTCAGTTAAAATATATTCTTCTTGTGCTAATATAGTTTTCCTTTCAAAGTTTGCCACTAAAACTGTAGTGCATCTGATTTCTGCAAAAATCAGTAGAGCTCAGGTAAGTACGAAACTGTTCAGTTGAGCAAACAGCAAAAATAAGAGGAGGAGAAATCATGATCATCATTGATTTTTATAGCTCTTATAGAATCAGAACAATTATAGAAAAGCAACAATTATTTTTATGATTAGTAGAGTTATGCATCAGTTTATTTGTCTGCCTTAAACACAAAAGACGTTTTGAATACAGTCATATTCTTTTGACTTTTTGGGGGGTTTTTCTTCCTAGAGTATATTATTTTGTAACTAAAGCATAACAGTGCTTTAATATAGATGCTATGCAAAAAAAAAAAAAAAAAGGACATAGCAACATTTATGTATAACACAGCAAATTAGAACAACCTCTGAAATTTATGATTAACATGAGTGAATTTAGAACACAGACCAGTGTCACTGTGTATGATATTTCAACATTACCAGAAATACACAGCTGTAAGAGAAATATCAGTGAATCGGAAAATTCAGCATGGTTGAATGAACAAAGCTGATAATAGATAGTTTTAATGTAAAGGTTCCATGAATGGTATCTAAGTCTAGCTTCCTTCTAGTTATGAGAAGCAAACAATTTGTATTTTTGACAAGCACTTTCAGGTGGAAAAAACAGTAGTCAACCACAAGCTTATGACGATGGTTGATGAGTTTAGTCTAATGATAAAAAAGAACAAAATGATACAGAAGTTAGGAGAGTGTGTGGCATAATCACAATAAACTTAGCATAGCCTTGTATACAATTTGTAGGAATAATACCATGATTAGAAGTAGGAAAAAAAAAAAAAAAGCAATTCACCATCTGCTGAAACAGTATTGTATTGCAGAGATCTGCAGCCATTCCTGCAGACTGAGACACAAACACAGGACACCAAATTCCAGTCTGTATGAATGTGTTTGCAGATTAATATGGCTGAATTTTGTTTGCTTTGACTATACAAAAGAGTTTGCCAATTTTAAAATCACAGACAAGTGATTATCCTGCAATAAATCACGGTATAGGTTTGTTAAAGAAAAATCTGTATAGATCTTACAAACTGCATTCTAAAACACAATAGTCTGTCTTAGAAAGAAGAGCATTTAAATCTTTTCCTTTTGTTTTAACAATATCCCTAGAGAAATTAAAGCAACTGAAGCAAATATTTCTTTTATCTTTTTCAGTTTAGATTGTGTCTTAAAAGAAAAAATGCCTGCCTAGCTACTCATTTGCAGAGACAGTTTCAATGTAGTGCCCTGTAATTAATGGGTTCAAAATTAATCAGGGACATAAAAGACTTTAATGACACGTTAAAGAGAAACTAGAATGAAAGAAAGGTACAATAATCATCCTTGGATGGGTTTATACTCATTTCAAGAGAGAATTTTAATAGATGGATTAGCTTAATTGATAAAGATGTGATCCTTTTTGCACTTTTCGGGTCTAATTTAAGGAGATGAGTCTTGGAAACATACGTGTTAATCAACTCCGTTAGGCGTTTATGAGTAATCTTCCTTGTCTGTCTCTAAGGACTACATTTAGAAAGTGAGTTTCTGCTCCTTATTTAAAGCATTGTAACAGCATGTTAGCTGAAGCACTCTAATCGCTCATACTTGAGGGTTTGTCACACTAAATGACAAATGGGAACCATGCAAAGCAATGAAGCAAAGATGAGAGGAGCTGCCAAATTTGTGACAACATGTGATTATGCACACACCACTCTTGCTTATAGATCCTGAAATAATTTCAGTAACATCTGGCAGTGAAGTGGACTAGATCTATCAATTTATTCTATTGGAGAAATTTGCAAAATTCAGTGGCATATATAGCTATTAAGATTTATTTTCAGCATTTTTAAAAATCAATTTTCTCTTAGTAATTCTGGCTATGGTTCACTAATCTATATTGTTTTCTTAGTTCTTTGCTGCTGTGCTGACACTTAGGGCCAGAGTTTCCTCCCCATTCAAGTAGATTACCTCTTAGTCTTGTGAGTAGCTCGATAGTTTACATTTGAGTTAATTGCTATTGAATCTTTATTATTCAGTACATGGTATTATTTATTTTTTCACAGATTCGCAAGTAAATTGTGTGTTACCTACTGTAATAACTTGCAAGACTAAGTGCAAAACTGTTTGACCCTAAAAACATTTTTCCAAAGTTCTGCTAATGAATGGACATATTGGTGACAGTCTTAAACGCAAAAACTGTTCCATTCTTTAAACAAGAAGAGTTTTCAAAGCATTATAGGGAATGGTAGGTTGGCAGAAGATTATGTTTGCTAAATTTATGCTAACACAGTAACTTAGTTTTGGGTATCTTGTACTTTATATATTATCAGGGAAAGCATAAGAAGTTGTTGAGTTTTTTCATTCCTGAAAAGAAAACAATTAATCAACAATTTGGTTTTAAGATCTGAAGTGACAGTCAAGTGACAAAATACCACAAATAAGAAGCACAACTAGTTCTGGCCCAAGGAATCCGTCTTTCATACCTCATGCTTGATATTACCTTAGAGACACTCTCCAGGCTACCCACACCGCAATCCATCTCTACTCCATTCTGTCACTTCAGTAATTATCACTGCATAGAGATGTAATAATGCAGGAGAAGAGGCCTTTTCTCCAAGGAATTTTTGTAAGGACATCATAAGTCACATATGGAAATTATAAGCTTTTTTCGAAACTAAGCTGGATGTATGGGTGATTGCCACTTCCGTGTAGTGTGCTCAGCTGTGTCTTTTGTCTGTATCACATGGTAAAGAACTGCAGTCAACTGCTTCTCCTTTCTTCCTCTAGTTAATTAGTGTTTGCATAGGAAAATGAGATAGTATTCATATAGAAAATGGCAATTTTCCATACAAAATCCCCTGACATGGCCTAAAGAGAAATGCTAAGACGGAACACCTAATTTTCTCCCTTTAGTTTTCTAAAAATATATGTCATAGGGATGTTATAGACAGGGTTGTAACTAGAGTTCATAAAACCATGTTTTTATCTGTTAGATGGTGTTGGAGACTGAAATGTTATCATTTACGACTTGAACAACTTCATGATGGACTTTTGCCTATTGTAGCAAAACTGTACAAAACCTGCAGAGAAAACCACCAAAACCCTGAATGAGGCTCTGAAATTACGCTGCTCACTGGCCATTGATGAAGATAAGATACATTCAGACCACAAGCTTGGCACCTTTGGGTGGAGACCACAGCCCCAGGGCTATCATCTGCCAGGCCAGCACAGACCCTCACACCAAAGGGTCGGGAGAGAGAGGCTTTGGGTGTGTGGTGAGAAAGCCTCTGGTCAGAGGCAGTGAATGCCCAGAGGAGCTCGGCTGTGGGGCTTTGCACCCCAGGAAAAGCTCATCCACATGAAGGACAGCCAAGGGGGTGTCATGGCCCATTGAAGGCCACCCCAAAAGGGTCCCCAGACCCTACACCACAACACCACAAGATGATGAAACTTATCCACAATGTTGCAAGGGGCAGTGTCAAACCTCGCCCCTGCAGGGGAAGAACCTGGGCGTTCCCACATGCCCAAAATGTACATTCATCCATGGATTCTGCACTCTTGGGCGTGGCAGTGGTGGCAGGGGACCCTCACCACCCAGAAGATAAGATGGAGACGTTGTTGGGACCCCCAGAAGGGTCATGTGTTTCTGCCTAACCCCTGTCACTCTCTCTGTTACCCCCTCCCCCCAATTTTTCTATTTCTTTATTTTCTCTTTCTTTTTCTTTACCTCTTTTTCTATTAAATAAAATATATCCATTTTTTGGTACCAACATCTAATCTCATTTGGTTTTAATCACATTTTTTTGGGTGTATTTCGGCCCTTACTGGGTTTGATCCCTTTTATTCACAGAGGCTTAGCTTTCTTTGCTCTTCTGTGTTTAAACTAGATCGTAACAGATGGTATTTGTGAAAAGGCATATCACAGCATCCATTCATGCTTAGAGAGGCAAATATTGTGTCAGTGATCTGAGCTAAAGAGCAAAAATAGGTCAGATGAAGCTTCCTTAAATGAATACTTCTCCGTTTCTCCCTTCATTTTCATGGTAGTGACCCATCTCTCTAACACAAATGGCTCAGAGTTATCTCACAGTGTACTCTTTTGATGTCTGCCTCTGTATCTCAGAGTTTTATGGTTTTCTAAGACATCAGGAAGGCTGGAGCACGGGGTGAACATAGCAGGGTACCTGCACAGCAAGAAGCATCTTTAATAGGGCTAAGTTGTCTTACAGTTCCCTTGGACACACACAACCCATGGCAGAAGAAGCTTTGCTCTACAGAAACAGCAGCTCTTAGTAAATGCAAATGTCAGGGAGATGTTTCTGCTGCTGAAACCAGCTGTGCCACAGCTCTGTTTGTGTCTGCACAGCTGACCCAAAGGCAGACTGGTTGGTGTGGTCCCTTGTTCAATCTTGCCAAGAGATGGCTCCAGCTCAAGCCAAAGTGAAACTCCAGGTCTTGATGAGTGTGAAATAGCCCTGAAGACTCAGCAGTAACTCTTGGGCTAGTGTTGTGGCCCTGTTTAATTTGCTTTTAAGGACATGGTAATTTTGTCCTGTTATGAGTAAACGCATCTAAATAGTCACTTAAAGAGCACTAATAATCTAAGTGAGCATTCTTCAGTCTTGTTTTTTTGGGGTTCTTTTCATCTGCTTCAAACTGGGCTATAAATGTTATGCATAGGAAATTCCATTGAAATATGTAGGGCATAGGAGTTTAGTATATTCACACCTGACAATAAATTCAGGAAAATCATCCAACCAGGATTCTTGCTTTTTCTGAAGGACAGTGCCATTGGTGCAAGGCTCTAAAATTCTATACCTGAAGCATAGATATACCTAAGCTGGGTAATAGGTAATACCTCCTTACAAGATACTTGTACTAAAAAAATGAAAACCAACTTTCCTGTAAAAATTCAGGTTCTATTCCAGCTGGTGACAGGTTTGTGTTACTGTGGAATTTCATAATAATCTCCTTGTGCTGCCTGGGTAATATAGCTATTACCCTGATTTGACATGTGTCAAAATATCCTTATAGTCTTTGTCATGCTTCTTAATACACCTCCGATGACAAGCTGCCTTAGGTCTTCAGCAGTGTGAGTGCAGAATATTAAGTGAGCATCATGTCAACTCCTAGTTCTATAAAGGTTAAAATATGACATTTTTTATAAACTTGTGATATGTCATCACAGTTAAAATCTATTGCTGCTTAATCTTGTTTAATAATAATGGTAACAACTATAACTTGTATGTACATAAGGTTTTAAGAATATAAAACTTTTCAAAATGTTGTATAATCAATATTTTTAGAAGCCACATTTCCCCAGGATTGGAATTTGACCATTCACTAGTGTTTGGCTTTTCAATTGCAACATTAGCAAAAAACTCATTATTTTAGGAAGCAAAAAAAAAAAATTCAAAAAAATTTTAAAAAATCAATATTAACTGCAAATAAGTTATAGTATTTTTTTAATATAAGAAAAGGTCAAGTATAGGAATTTACAAAGCATATCAAGTTTGAGGCAAAAACTTTAAAATCTGTCATCATTGCAGAATATCCACAAATATAAAGGAAGTCACAACATATCTGACTGGTCTCAGAAATTCCCCAAAAGATTTGCCTTCTGTAGTGAGGGACATTTTTGTGCAAATGAAGTGCAGGAGAATGTCAATTTCCATGAATGCAGCAAAACCCCCAGTGTTTTCACAAATTGAAACAAGCTCTTGGTTGTTGGGGGTTTTTCCTTATAAAATTTTTGTGAATTTTATTTTTGCTGAAAACAAGAATAAACATCACTTCTATCAGTAAAAACCTCTTGTCCCACATATACAAAGTTATCTTTAGATATCGCCTCATTGTAGGCTTCAAAAGTGATTTATCTTTGCAGAACTCATTGCATATGATAGATTGGGACTATGGTGTTATGGTCTAACAGCTGGACTCTCTGCATGAAACAATTACTGCCAGTGAGGAAAGATGTGAGCAATTGGGTACAAGCCTAATGGAGACAGAAGGAAGCATTTTCAACCCAGAGGTAATAATTGAGGGCTATGATTTAATTATTTCTAAACTGAGTAAAGCTAATAAATCTTCTAAATCTAAACTAGACTTGATTAAAAATGAACTATTGAGGAAAAAAGATTTAAATTTTGTGGTTTTGATTCAAAGTTTTTCCAGAGAGAAGACACTTCATATTAAAATGAATGCTGAAAGTATTTAGAATTCTTTTTCATTATCTTTCAAATTAATACTATTTTTTCCTGTTAAGAAGTGAACTTTTGTGTTCTCTTCTGGTACAAAGATCAAAATCTATTTTGAAATTCTATCCTATCATTTATCCCAATTAAAAAATGTGGTCAAAATAATGAATGACTCAGAGAATCTCAATGTAGTATTTAATAATTCTGTCAGAATTTTTACATGCACATCCTCATCACCTCACAGTCTTGTGAAAGGATTTGTACAGCTAATCCCATAAAAAAATTATCACTTTCTAGACACTAGAAGAAAAAAAAACCCCAAACTAGGAATTTAAACGATAAAGTCCAGAGCTTTATGCCCCATTCAGGTTGCTCCTTTAAGAAGTTTTATTGCATGCATATTCCAATTAAAGAATATATATTTCAAGGTAATAACTCCAATTAAAATATTTCAAGATAATAACAACAATAACAGCAACAGCAACAAGAATTCTGTCTTTCACACCTTCAATACTTAAAAATTCATGTAGTAATAGTATCAGAAAGGTTCTTCTATTGACAGCAGACTAGAAAAGTTTGAGACAAAAAAGAAAGCCATTTGGAAGGGTTGTCCCCTCTTTCAAAGGGTTTTCCAACTCTTTCAATTTCTTTGATGCATAAAACTGATTTGCTGCAAATTTTTTGATGCAAAAATCAGTTTGTTTTGTGAGACTGTACAGAAGCCCTTGAATGTTTTTACTGTTCAATAATAAAAAGGAAAAAGTGAAAAACCTAGAAAAATTTGAAATATAGTTTTATAATAACCTTATGATAGTTTTATAATAACCTTGGGATATAACTATTGATAATAAAATGAAAGTGACCTTTTGATTTGCATCTGACATGCAAAATGACTTTTTCTTCTTGGATGAACAGTGAGTCCTAGAAGCCAGAAAATATTTTGTGGCTCTTCAGACATGAGGCCACAGCACCAGCAAATGGTACTTTCTAGATTCTGCAATGTTGATCTATTCAACAATGCATTTTTCTAGAAAGACCTTTGAGTTTTATTCTAAGGCAGATGAAACTATCAATTAGTCCAAGCAAATTTTGCTAAAAAATGATTTAACCAAAGTAAAATAAGAATAAGAACTATTAAAGTTATTATACATTTCTGTACGGATGTAATAAAAAAAAGCAAAAGAAGGAGAGAGGAAAACAGAAAAAAGCTTAATCTTTGGGGGTTTTTTTTGTTCTTTTCAAGACTAAGAATCCTGAATTCAGGTTCCTTTTCTGTGTGCTTAAATTTCAGTTCTAGATCACCTCCTTCCCGAAGCCACTCCAAGACTTGATATTGAAATCTTCTATCTGTTAGGAGTTTTTTTTAACTATTAATTTTTTTTACCACTAAAAGCCAACTAAATTATTTTCCCTTTATCTGAATAATAAATGAAATGAACCCCAAGCAAGTCAAGCCTTTGGATCACACCAAATGGGAGAGCACACTAGATTTGGACCCTCACTAGAAAGATGTACAAAGTGACAGGCGGTCAGTAGGGGATGGCTAGGGGACTAACACAGAGATGGCGCGAGGAGAGGCTGGGCATGTTAGCTTTTTCCTTCAGAAGAGAGCACTGAGAGCAGATCTGTCTGCTGTGTTTCATTACCTAATGGCAGAGATGCAGCAGATGGAGCCAGACTCTTCCCAGAGGTGCAGGGTGAAAGAACAAAGTGCTGGTCACAAGCTGCAGCAAGAGAAATAGCAGCTGGGTACAAGGAGGGAATCCACTGTGAAAGTGACAGTCCTGGAACAAGTTGTCCAGTGAGACTGTGGTGTATCTATCCCTGAAATCTTTCAGAAGTTAGTTTACATAACTAGCTCAGTAGCACATGCTTTTAAATTTTTCTCTCTGATCCAAAGGCATGAGGACTTCTGAGACAGAATAAAAATCAGTTTGTGGAAGGAATGGAAGACCTTTGTGTACCTATCACTTTTTCCTGTCTCATCTACCTCTGTTCAGTAGTCCATTCATGTTTTTATTTAGTTCAGTGCAAGCAACAGGCATTCATAGAGCCAATAAAACTTCACATCTTCCTGTCACAAAACCCAGAGAGCTGTATAGTACCAGATTAAGTGCTTGTGGTAGTTTTGCCTGGCCCAGTTTTTGCCAGTGGATAGGGTGGGGTACAAAGATGGCTCCTGCATGTCCTGAGTAAAGAGTCTGGAAATTTCTCCACCATGTCCAGCAGAGCCAATCTCTGATGGCTCTGAAGATGATGGGCATGCTGCTGGCCAAACCTGGGCCAATTAGAGATGTTAGTTACTCCTCTGTGAAAACATATTTAAGAAGAAATCAAAACAATGTGAGCACACACTTCTTTTTAGCCAGAGAAGGAGGAGGAGGAGGTAAAAATATGTGAGGGAGAACAACATGGAGGCACCAGGGTCAGCGGAGAAGGTGGGGGAGGAGGTGCTCCAGGCGCCAGAGCTGAAAACCCTCTACCAGCCGTGGTGAAGACCATGGGGGAGCAGGTGGTCCCCCTGCAGCCCATGGAGTCCAGGGGATGCAGAGAACCCCCCCACAGCCTGTGGGGAGGTGCCCACGCCAGAGGAGCAGGTGGAGGCCTGCAGGAAGCTGTGATCCAGTGGAGTCCCAGAGACTGAGAGTTGCAAAGGCCTTGCAGGAGAGAGAAAGGCCTTGCTCCCGGGATGGAAACAGCTTGGCCTCGGCTTGGAATTCTGCAGCCTGGAGAGAATCTCGGACAGCAGCAATCGGGCGGGGCTGCTCGTGAGATTGGACCCACGCCAAAGAAGTTCGCAGAGGACTGTCTCTCGTGGGAGGGACCCCCATGGCTAAGTAGAGGATTCTTTCCCCTGATGGACAGACCCTGACCAAAGGAAACCCCCATACCCTGCCCCCACCCCGGAGCTGTTGGTTGGAAGGAAGGAGGGAGGGGGTGAGCTGAGAAATGGCCTTAATAGGGAGAGGGGTGAGCAGAGAAACAGCGTTTGTAGCAGAAGAATTGTGGTGTTGGACTGACTAAGAAAAGCCACATATCTTACCCCAGCCCAGATCTGTTGCTTGAATGGAAGGAGGGTGTGAACAGGGAAACAATGTCTGTAGTAGAAGAATTGTGATGGACTGACTTAAAGAAAAAAAAAAAACCCACACCCTGCCCCTGCCTGGGAGTTGTTGGTTAGTTGGAAAGGAGGGAGGGGGTGAGCTGGGAAGCGGTGCCTTAAGAGGGAAGGGGGTCAGCGAAGAAACGGTGTCTTGAGAGCTTATTTTTACCTCTGATTTATCCTCTGACTCTGTTAGATTAATAAATCACTTTTTTTGCAACTTTAAGTCTTCCCACCTGCTTTTGCCCTGAATCTCGTGCGTTCCCTTATCAGTGGTCTTATCTCAACTCATAAGTCCAGTGTTTTGTGTTAATTTTCCCTCTCCTCTGCATAGCTGCAGCAGGAGAGAGCATACAGAGCAAACGTCGTAGGTGCCTGGCATTTAGCCAGGGTCAAACCTATGACAGTGCTTCTAATAAATTTTAAAAGATGTTGAAAAGAAGAAACTGTGAAAACCAGTAAATGTTAATATGCAAAAAATTTATTAAAATACACACTGCACAGAACCCCTGTTCAGCTGCTAAAGGTTTCTGTGCAGGTTATAACTAATCAGTAGTCAAGAAAAGAAGGGATGAAATGTTTAGTAACATTTTGTATGTGTCTACTGTGGTAGTTTATTTATCATATTGCTGATAGTAATCCTGGAGATACAGTTTACTCAGCAATTAATTGTGTATCACATGTTTTCAAATAGACATTTTGGACTGTGAGTTATTTTTAAGTACATGAACTGAGTAGTTCTTCTCCATGAAAGATACTAGACAATTTCTGTATATCTTCATGTACTGACCCACCTTTATGGACAGAGCTAGAGAAGTCAGAGCATTTAGGTGTGACAGTGTGACTTTGATTTTTCATGTAAAAATACAAATCTTTTTTTCGTGAGATACATAGACTAAGCAAGCAGAAGTAGGTCAGCTAATGCACACTAGTAAAATAGGAAGCTTCAAGTATTTTTCGTTGAGGTTGAGACTACATGAGAAAGTGTTCTTCATGCTGAGAATCTGTAGAGCCTTATCAAGTTAACACTTCCAGTTCTTTCTGTTCGTTGGTAACATACATTATTTGATTGGGTTAAAATGTTTATGTAGTCAGACACTTCCCAAAAGGTATTTTGGGGGGCTGTGCCATACTGCATTGCTCTGCAAAGTGTAGAACTGGGAGGCAATATTTCATTGGGCATTTTTTCTGGCAAAAACAATGTTTGCGAGACTGATGTACTTAGTACCAATCTTGTAAGGCCACAGAAGAATGAGGTGTCAGACTCATTGTCTAGGCTTTTCTTGGCCTGAGTTTTATTTTACTTTGTTTATCAGTTGGAAGAATTTTATAATTTTAAGTTTAGTGCTAGTAAGAAGTAGGATTGGTTTGGGGTTTTTTTTGTGTGGAATGAATCAGTGTCATGATGCAGAGTAGAGGATATGGATGGGATGAGAGGAAGATGTTGGAAACTGGAATACAGGCACAAGATACCATGTGGGGTAGGCATCCTAACATTTGGGCAGAGGAGGATGCTGCATCCCTAAGCCAGTGAACAGCTCATTGCTGGTCAGCTTCAGAATTGTCAGCTTAGGAAAATGAGCAAAACAAACTATAAGGATAAGAGAGAGCAAAGATCATGTGTCCAGGATAACTCACACTCTATATAAAGTGAATTGAGATTTAATGTAGCATTTCAGATCAGTTCAGAATACACAAGGGTCAGGAAGAGTACAAAAATGTGCAAGTGGACCCTATCGTACGGAGAGGGAAACCATCAGTATCAAATCCATACTGCTCTTGGTAAAATATTGAGAATACTGTAATGCCCCAGCCACCACTGTGCTCTGAAACCAACAGCCATGGGAGATGAGGTGGTATAATAGCAGAGCAAGATTCAGACAGTAGGAAGCCTGATTGAAACAATTTTAATTGCATTCTTACTATTAAGTCTTTTCCTTTAGGGGAATTCTCTTACTATTTTCTTTTTTCCTTTCCTTTCCTTTCCTTTCCTTTCCTTTCCTTTCCTTTCCTTTCCTTTCCTTTCCTTTCCTTTCCTTTCCTTTCCTTTCCTTTCCTTTCCTTTCCTTTCCTTTCCTTTCCTTTCCTTTCCTTTCCTTTCCTTTCCTTTCCTTTCCTTTCCTTTCCTTTCCTTTCCTTTCTCTTAAATCAGGTCTCGACTAATAATATTTCTTTGCTTTGACTGTGAAGTTTTCATCTACACTTAGCTATAAAGTCCAGACTTTGAGTATACAGTGGGTTTTCTTTTATCTTTAGCAGCATTTTGAATACGTTAAAGGACAAACGAACTTTGTAGTCTCAGGGCTGAATAGATCCAGTTACAAATGCAACGAATACCAGAAAAACCTCTTCACTGTTCCACAGGTAAGATTTTAAAAGGAGTTTTCTAGCAAAACAAAAGTCTCATGCCATTGCTTGAGAAAAAGTTTGTAACGGAAGTTGGAGTAAATTTAAAACTTCACTAGTAAAAAAATAAGTGATGTCCATATTGCCTCCAAAAGCTCCACCAAACAAACCTGAGACAAGCCAAAACTGTCTGGTCAGAGATCATTAATTTTGTATTTTGGGGGAGAAGTGACAGCAGCAATATATGTCTAGTTGTATTTATCCTTATATGACTGAAGTGGTAAATAATGTTTTTACATTTGAAATAACTCACAGTGACAAAGATGTAGGCCAAGATTCTCCTCACATACTTGCATGTGTCAATCAGATGTCAGGCTATTTAAATAAATGAAGTTACACCCATGCAAACTCACTGTAATTGCGAGGAGGTAGCATTTCCAGGGTTATGATGGTAGAAGGATGTTATGTGAAAATGACACAATTAATTTTCTCCTATTCTCCCTGGTACAGCTTAGGGAAAGGTAGTGACAGCTCAGAGGTGGGAGAAGATGTGACGAGGGACAAGAGGAGGGAGGAAGAATGGCCAAATGTCCATCATCTGGTGACTTTGCTGTCAGGCAGCAACATTTGTGCTAGAAATGGGCAAAGTCAAGGGAGCAGGATTTGAAGGCCTTGTTGGAAAGAAAGTGGTGAAGCACATTGTTTAAGTAACCTAATTAGGAGGGCAGAAGTAGTTTCAGGATTTTTGTGACAGATGTCTGGCAGCTAGGAAAGGTCTTGGCCAAAAGGACAGCTGGCTGAATTCAAACACTTGTTTAAATAGGCAGCAGGGGTACCCAGACAAACACACAGACTGTTCTAGCGTATTTTAGAAATACTCTTTGAAAGCTTTCAAGGCTGTGTTCAAGGTCAGGTTGAATGGGACCATGACCAACCTGATCTAATGCATGGTCTCCCTACCTACGGCAGCGGGAGTTGGAACTAGATAATCTTTAAGGTAGATCCCTTCCAAACCAAACCATTCCATGATTGTGTAAAAGTAATCCAACCCAGTTTCCTGGAGAGAAAGAACGTTGGGTGACTGCAGCAACTGTGGCCAGGCCAGAACCTAGGCTATGGGGAAAGGCTCCATCTCTGCATTTCATTTTGTATTTGAAACACAAAAATTCATCCTTTTGGAAAACAGAGGGCTGGACCCACATCCCAGCTGAAGCTACGGTACTTTGGTGGGGGTGCCATGATAGTCTGTGCTCTCCAGAGAAAATGCTTTGTGATGAGGCAGCTAAAAGGGCAATAAAGCATCAGTGAAATAATCAGAAGGGTTGGAATTCACCCTTGAGGTGCCACAGAGATAAAGAGTGGGCTCAATCCTCTGTTTTTTATGCAAGCACTTGCCTGCAGAAATTAACAAATTTAAGGGTAGGAAAACTAGGGTGGGCTAAAGTAAATGAATAAAATCATATTCCGATCATTGACATTTCCATACAGCCTAAGCAGAAGCTGAGGTAGTGAAGTCTTTTGACCACAATTTCTTATCTTGAACAATCATTTCAGGGAAAATAATGCAGGGGAATGATTTTATAATGTATCAGTAATTAAACTGTGATCTAAACTATAATAGAGATGAGAGGAATTTTGCAATGTCTTATTTTTGAGCTTTGAATAATTCTGATAATTTCTAAAAGTGTAAGTTTTGAAAAGATAAACATTTTTATTCTTTTAAGAATACTTTTTCTAGAAACCAAAAGGAACTTTGACCTTTTTAACTTCTCCCATTTTCTGAGGAGTTGAAAAATACAAGGCATTTATATAAGCTGTTTCAGTCATTTCAGACAGAGAAGTGGATAAACAGAAAGTGGGAATTGCTTCTATCAGACAAGCATCTTTGCACAAAAAAATATTAATTTAGTCAAACGATTAACATTCCTTTGAAAACCTCTTTTGTTGAAAACTTTGAGGGAATATTTAAAATTTATTTCATGAAGAGTGAATTACTTGATTTATGTTCACTATCAGGCCATACCAATTACCATTTTATCCTATAGTTTATGTCTGATTGCTTTGAGTACAAACTTAACACTGAGAGAACCTTACCCTTTATGTTTTTCTGAGTAGTTCAATAATTTAGCTTAATTTTAATGAATTAGTACCTCAGAGATCCTCTTTCATACTTCTTTTTGCCCCTCAGGCTTTTCTTAAAGTACTTTTCCCAGCTTGCTTAGTTTGCTTAAAATTCAAAACATTACAGGAAGCCACACAGCAAATAATGTTATATGGGTAAAATGCTGTAAAATTACATGATAAATGTTTATTGTATTCCAATTCCCATAGGAACAAGGTGCACAGAAATTGAGAACCAGCATACTTTATATGCTCTCCAATAAGTGAAAAAGAAAGCAAGTTCCTATTTATTATAACAGAAGTAGAATCAGGTTTATTGTAGGCATACCTTTTCATTTCCCTTTTACTACTGAAATTGCTGTACATGATGTCCCTGACTGACTAGAAGAGAATTTGTAATGGTTTCAAGGAATCTGAATAGAAAAATTAAAAAATAAAAAATTCTTTACTTCTTACAATTTTTTTTTAATAAAAACATATTGCATAGCTTGAATAAATAGTGCACTTTTCCAAACAACTTCTTATAGATTGATCTGAAATAGTTTACAGTTGCAAGTGAACATTGCACATATGGGTATTACACAGCTGTGAAACATGCAATATATTTCCAGGGAAGTATAGGTTCTATTTTTTTAAAAAGTGAAATTTTCAGGGGGTAAATCTGAATTTATACATTTACGAAAATTCAGATTTTTAAATCCAAAGCTGCCATCTTAAAGAAGCCTGAATAAGATCTAGAAACCAGTGTCTGAAATCTGCCCTGGTAAGTGCATGTTCTGTTTTACATTTATGTTGTGTTGGCAGGACTTGATCCCTCATATAGTGCCAGAGTGACGGAGACTCTGGCACTAAAATGTCCTTCTCTTTTAAAAAGCTGCCTGATGACCACACAGGAATGCAAAAACCTGTGAAGAAAATCCCATGAAATCTATGTGTCTTCTATTTCCAAATTATCCTTATGTTTTATGTTTTCAGCTTCCTCTTTCAAAATAAGAAAGATTTATACTTAGAAATGCACATTTCTATAGATCTATTAGTCCAGCAGTTCAGTAATACATTGATGGGTTCATATTCTCTGTACAATTACTGGAGAGGTAAATTTATCAAAAATCAGATATGCTTAGCTTGGGCTACATAAGAGAAGTTTTTAACTGAACAGGAAGAGATCATTTTTAGCAACCGTAAGGTTAGGATGGAAGTTGTCTCTCTGCGTTCGTAAGTGCAACCATACCTGGCACAGTTTCCCTGCAGAAACGATGGGAGTCAAGAACACTCTGAGCCCTAAGCTTCCTGGACTGCTGTTTTCCTTCTCAGGCAAGAATTTCCTTTTGTTAAAGCATAGATGTAGCCCTGACCTGGGCCCTGACCTAGCAGCCTGCCCTGCTGTCCTCTGATAGCACAAGGAACAATTTTCTTGCACCTCCAGACTGTCATTCACTATTAGTAGTCCACACGCCTGACATGCATTTGGGTTTAACCCAGATAGAGCGATGATAGTGGATAAAGAATAAGGGATCAGGACAATTTATTTGAAAGTTGATGGATTTAAATCATGCATCTACAAGTCAGTGTTCATGAGCTCATGGCTGGACTGCAATGGCCAGTTCTGGTGGACACTGTAAAATTGGTGCTGAAAAAGGAAGAGCTACAGTATGAGCCAAAATCTGAGAAAATGTTATTACCTGTGACTTCCCTTTTGGATCAAAAAAGACTAGTAAAATGTATGAAAGTCTTTTACAACTGAATATTTTCCAGTGCTGTGTTAAAAAAATTGCACTTTACTGGACTGTGTCTAACATAAGAACCTTAAATATCATCTCATAGGAAAAGAGTAAGTAGGAAAGGACAATCAGTTTGATTTGTTCTGTACAAGCTGCAAAGAAGGATCACTGTTACTGTTGCAATTACAAAAGACACCTCCTTTCAATTGTTGAATCTAAATAATATGCAAACTATATAACAGCAAAAAACCTAATTGCCTGTATAAGGACAGTTTTAAGATGAAAAAAAAAAATATTAACCTGCAAAACTCTTTGTCTTCATACCAAGTATGTTAATTTTTTCCTGGTAATTTAATTAACCAAAACTCCCATGTTGTCAAATGCACTGTATGTGGTGTTTAGTTATATCAACACCAAAAAAGGGATAAAATTCAATATAAATTCAAAGAAGTATAGTTAGGAATTATCAAATTTCAGTAATCCACATGATCTCTATACTTTTTATATAAAGGAATAATAAAAATAGCTTCCATTTCATCATGACAAAAAAGTCAAAGAAATAAATGAAATGATTTTTGTGTTTTGTTTCATTGGTCTATCACTCAAAGTAGTAGAAACTGATTGATAATCTCTAATTTACCTGTTTAGGTTAGGTACCAAACATTAAGGAATTTGGGAAGCAGGCATATAGGCCACTTCTGCTTAAGACAAAAATTTGCTATAAAAGATCTCCATTGTAAGCTATTTTGGTAGAGATAAATCAGCTATCAGGAAGCCAATAAGTCCTGATTAACCTTAAGCAGGAATCACAGGGGAAACTGCTTGTCTAAGTTACTGAGTAATCATAGCTGTAAAAGGTGAGATGGTCCAGTTGCTTTTAATCAGTGCTCTAAATCTGCTTCTGGGTACCTGATTAGTGATCATGTTCCTTTGCCCAAGACTTTACCAGAGTCTGTGGGAACTCTTGCAATAAGGAGACAGTTAATCAATTAGAAAGGGCAAAGAATGATCAAAGCAAGAAAAGAAAGTCAATAACAGAGTAAATATCACAATTCATTTCACAATATGAATGCCAGTGCACAGCTGCTTTAATATTAATTGTATCAGAAAAGTGTTCCTGGTAGAGCCAGGGAATATTTAGCTTATTGAACATTCAGGAGAACATTGCTCATTTTATGAAAGGCCTTATAGATTAAAGTAGCCTTTAATATAAGGTAGTTGTATCTGATAAACTAAACAGTTTCTTTAATCCTGCTTCTTATGTATTCACAGCCTTAAATTTTAACACTTTGAAGTACTTAGGAGGATCACCTGGAAAGCAAGGAATTCCCATGTCCCAATATCTGCTTGAGTAATAATTGGCATTAAATCAACTTAATCCAACTTTTTTAATTTCCCAAGAATTAGCTTTCAATTTGAAAATAGATGTAAATGCATTGATAAAACATTTTTAAAAGCTTTGGTATCTTTTCATGGCAGGATGTTTAATGTTGACCATTAATGCTGATTTGCATGGCAAAATGAAGTCATTGCTAAGAGAAGTAAAGTAAGGGCTCAAATACATGCATAGGTCAGAGACTTCTTATTCTACTCATTGAATTTTATTTCCCTTAGGTATTGTTTTATTTTGCAAACAAATTGTATTTATTTTGTGTTATTTTCACAGTGTTGAGTAACTATAATTCTAAAACTTGTCAAAGAAATATATTTGCATTCTTGAAAACCAAATTTATTGTATTCAGGGGGTAGCATTTATTGTTATTGTTCTGGGATATTTTAAGCACGTAGGAAATAGAATAACGATTATTTAGTTGCATATTCTCAACTGTTTTTACTTCTCTTGGCTTGATATATTAAAACATAATTTATTTTTTTGTTTCTCTGGAGTCAATGCAGGAGCATGGAGTGACTATGGGAAAGATAATATTTGGCTTTATAATCTGCGTTTGAAAACAGTGACTAGTGGATTTGATGGCAGTAACCATCTGCGAAGGTAAAATATCACAAGAAGGCTTAGCTTCAAAGGAATATGTTCAGAGCTTTCAGGAGATTTCCATTATGTATCTCAAACTATAAACTTAGAAGTAAAGAAAACTGAATCATCAGCGAGTTCTCAAAGTCTTTGTGCAAATGGTTAAGTTTTCCAAAACTGCCAAAATTACTTTGGAGCCCAGCTCAGCTCAGGATATCAAAAGCATTTAAGTCAGTTTGAACTCTATCAAACCTTCTGATCTATAATACTGTATTTCTCTATTACTGCTAGGGCAGCCCAGGATAGAAATCTATACATACAGAATTCTTTTATCTGCCATGTCTGCTCATATTAATAAAAGTTGATCTTCTACCTTTGTTTTTGTGTTGTTTTTTTCTAACAAAATTTTATTTCCTAATGTTTTTGCCCACTAACAATTTTGTTTTATATGAAGATTTCACTTACTGTATATCACAAGAACTTGCACTATTTTGATTGGAATGTATGAAACATTCACTTGGTATTTATTTATGAGTTTTGTCTAGGAGCAGCATGTTGGATGATTCATTTTTACAAAATGTGGAAACATGACGATGAAATATGAATTCTAGAATTTCTGAGGAAAAAGAAAAGCTGGGAAGCTGCTTTTTTTATGTAGTTCTCATTACCAGCATAGAGAAAACAGAGCCTGCCTCAACTGTTCACTTTAAAATCACAGAATCACAGAATGACTTGTGTTGGAAGGGACCTTAAATTTCAAAGCCCTCCACCATGGGCAGGAACACTTCCCACAAGGCTAGGTTACTCAGAGATCCATCCAGCCTGCTCTTGGGATGGGAAGTCCACAACTTCTCTGGGAAAACCTCTTTCAATTATAGTAAAGAATTTCCTCCTAACATCTAATCTAAACTTGCCCTGCTTCAGCATAGGACCATTCCCCCTTGTACTAACACTACATGCCCTTGTGAAAAGTCCCTCTCCAGCCTTTTTGTAAGCCTCCTTTAGGTACTGCAAGGCTACTCTAAGATTTCCCCAAAGTCTTCTCTTCTCCGGTCTGAACTGCCCCAGGTGTCTCAGCCTGCCTTCATATGAGAGGTGCTCCAGCTCCCTGATCATTTCTGTGGTGTTCATCTGGATTCATTAAAACAGGCGAACAACCTTAACAGCTCTATGGTCTATGATGTTCTGGGAGGACCTCAGGGATAGTGAATGAAAGAGAAGGTTAATATGAAAAGAATATGAATCTGAACTTGTTGATTTTGTCTTTGAAATTAGATAGGTGCTTTTTTCCATTTCAGTGAAATTTTTGTATATATCTAAGGCTCCACTGAATAGTAGGGCTCCATCTTGGCTGTCATGACCCAGACAACCCTGTTGTGGATATCGTTCCAAAACGAAGAGCAAAAGTACGTTACAACCTTCAGAAGCAGCTTGATGCTTCATTATAAGAAAGAAGGAGCAACCAAATGCCACAACTGTTGGGGAATCCATTTAGTACAGATAGCTCAGTGTCCTGGCAAAGTGTGAGCTGCAGACGGCTTTGGAGGGCAGGAGCCCAAGGCAAGAGGCTGTGAACCGGTGCCAAGCTTTACAAGGCAAAGGACACAGGGAGCTGTGCCCAGCCAGGTGGTGGGACACTCAGAGACACAGCAGGAGCAGAGGACTCAGCTGGAAGATCCCAGATTTTCACACACTTACACTGGGAGGGTATAAAAACATAGGGGTCCTTTGTTCAGTGTCACTTCTCGAGGGTACTCAGCTCGAGCTCTCATTTTTTTTATTGTACTGTGATTCAATTATTTTAAGGATCAAGAGGTCTGAGACACTGCTTTGGGTAACCCAGGGTTGAGCTGGTAAGGAAACCTGGTCTGCATAAGAGTGGGATGTGCAGGGAGTCAAGGGGGGACCTGTCAGTCACTGGAGCCATCCCTGCCAAGGTGGCTCTGTCCCAGCTCAGGTGGTGTGAGTGTGACTGCCAGAGTGGCTCTGGGACGGTCAGACAGGAAAGCTTCCGTAACACAACCACAACCTGACCTGTCTTATTATCATTAGAAGTGCTACCTATAAAAATACAGGTTGTCCATTGCTGATTTTAGTCATTACAAGCTCAAGGCAAAGGCCATGGAGATGTCCTATTGCCAGAGATCTTTTGCTCAGCTACATCAAAGTTGCATTTCAAGATGTATGCTCTGTGCTACAGAAATAAAAGTTCTCTACCAAAACACTGACAAAATCAGCACATTTTTACAAGTAAGTGCTGATTAGTCTGCCTCACTCCTCAATGACTGATGGGGATGACTCACAGTGAAAAGACATTTCTCATCATGTTAAGCACATGCAGAGTTAGGTTTATTCACAATGCAGCATTGGGGTCTGGATGGACTGAGCTTTCTCTTCTGTGCCAACAGATCATTGTGCTGAGTTAATCAGGGGTTTAGGAGATATTCTCTTTATTATGTGTTTAGAACATTGTGATTACTGCTGGCCAAAAAATTAGACATAATAAATTTATAAGCATGGAAAATTTAATTTGACTTTGAGTAGCATCAGGCAATAATAGCACTAATATTAACAACTGTTAATACTTTTAATGTTTTAATATTTTCTAAAGAAGTAATTTTATATTTTTGGGCATTAGTGATTTAATATTTTCATGTGAACAACATGTACATTGGGAGAAGCTTGGAAAACAAATTTTAGTTGTTCCAGTAGTTAGGTCAAAAGATGAAGTAATCATTTGCGGAAATAAAAGCACCAAAATTATTACTTAGGTTATTTATGGTTCTATAAATATACCTTACTTTGTAACTGGGAAATAACGCTGAAAAGATTTGACCACATTCTTTTTAGAGAATCACAAAGGTTCTATTTATGCTCAAAATAAGTAATCTTTACTATATGAAAGCTGAAATTGGAGCTATACTTGTATAATTCTGGGGAGATTACGCTTCTAAGGGAATTAATATTTCAAATTTTTTAGCTACCCTGAATACATAACTTTTAGTGTTGCAAAATAATGTTGAATATGTCAAGAAAAAAGGAAATATGGATAAATTATTTTACTTAAAGTGTTACTACATTAGTTTTTGTCATTCAGTAAGGCTTAACATTTGGTGTTAATTATTTACTATGCTAGGAAATACCAGGTTGTGAGACCTTTGAGAGCTTGTCTGAATTATCAGCTTTTGTTAACAATGGCATCTTTCCACCAATTTTGCTTATTTTTTGAATAGCTTATGTGTCCTGCTTTCTGGGGTTTTTTGATGGTAATGGGCAGGAATGGCATATAACAGCTCATCATTACCACCCTACTGGGTGGGAAATTTGCTGGCTTTTGCCTTCCAGGAGGTGGACTGTTTGCAGGAAAGGACTGGGAATATTGCCCAGAAAGCTAAGCAGCTTCAGATATTTTATATAACATTTGCTTTCCAGATTAAAAATAAAAAAAATTTTAAAAAGGTAAAAAATCCTACTTTAAAATCACTACAGAGTCCTCTTCCTATTGCAGTGGCTGATGTTCCACATGAAGTCTGGGACAGCCTTCTGTCAGGATTAAGCTCAAGCCTATACCAAAACTAAAGCCCAGATTTTACACTTCATTTTTGGAATCACAAAAGACCCCACCAGCCCAATACCAAAGATACACTAAGGCTGCTGTGCTAACATTTAGATGGAGCAAGCAGCCTCAGTAAATGCCATGGGGAGCAGTGAGCTCCTGCGTTTGCTGTGCAGTGGGACACGGCAGGAATGCTCTGGGCGCCAGGCAGTGTCTGGGACCTGCTCCCCTGCTCTCTGCCAGAGATACCTGCAGCTGGCACCCTGCACATCCCACAGCCCGTGTGGCAGTGCCAGCCAGAGTGGTCAGTGGGGCTGGCGGATGTTTGGCTGATGCGACCACCAGATTCTGGGTGAGTACTTCAGGCAGAAGAAATACAGGAAGAAACCTGTACAGTCACCAAACTATCCCTGGATGTCCCATGGCACACTCATATGAAAGAATAGCAACTTGATCTCATTGAAGGTATTTTCCTCATTCCAGGGGGATTAGACTAGATGGCTTTTAAAGCTCCCTCCAACCTGATATTCTATGATATATGACAATAGGTTTAACACAAAGACAGCTTAAGGAAAAGCAGTTAACTTCTTTTAAAGACCTCGAAAATGTGGGTACTGAAAAAACCCCACTGATGAAAAACTTACTTCTGTCTTGGTTAGTGACTGTTATCAGTTTCATACTATTCCACTCTATAAAAATAAACCTGTTAATTAATCACCAAGTTACTGTCAAACTACACCTGTTTGACAAAGCACCTGTTTGTGCTTCCATTATTACAAGCACGTATAATATCTGACAGACTGTCCTTGAACACCTGTATTTAATTCAATAGCATTGTTCATTGAATTTTAATTTTATTTTAGACTCATGAAGTGTGGACCAAGCATATAATTCACTTATATTTATCTAGTTGGTAGTTCTGACAAGGACCTAAAATTAAATCAACATAGGTGATTTCTATGTAGAATCAAATATTAATATCAAAACCGTCACAATCCATCCCAAGGCAGAAGGAATGAGGAGAAGATGCAGAACGGTCTACATAAAATTTTAGTTGTTAGGAACATGTGAATCAGGTAGACCTGAAGGGTCATGAAACGCAAGCCCCATTCTGTTGCCAGCAATGCAGTAATATGATGTTTTTAATAAATGCCTTTTCTGTTCTTCAGTACAGGAGAAGTGAGATCCTGAACCCATTTTCCTGCTATAAATTTGTTTGCATCTGATGTTGTTCACTTTCAGAGCTGAAAACATTCAATAAACTTACAAAATATAAATGGCTACATTGGTCCACACAGGTCTCCAGGGTTTGCCAGGATTTTGCAGCCATTTAATTGACTAACATTGCTGCGCTTCTGTTTGTTTTGGATTTTGGTTTGGGAGGTTTTTTTACTTGGTTTTTTTTGGGTTTTTTTTGCTTGTATTTTTGGTCTAGAACCAGGTATTCATAATTTTTAAGTACTTATTATATATTTGCAATTAGGATAAAGCATATCACTTCACATTCTTTTTCGTAGATGAACCCATTTTTTTAAGACAGTGACACTGGTAATTTCATCAGCTGATAAAAAAGAGTTTCAGCTTATTGTTCCATTCAGTTAAATACTTGTTCAATATCTTTTTTTCTCTTGGGAACAAATTTCCTAATTCAAGTCATGGCAGCAGTGATATTGTCTAAATTATGTAGAAAAAAAAAATTAGAGACACCTCTTTCTTCTTCCCCTAAACTGTTTTTTGTTGATAAGTTATTATTCCTTAGTTGCTATGTTCTCTTGTACAATTACCTGATTAATCTTGATTGTGACTGATCAAGGATTATTTTAAATAAAATTGATTATAGTTTACTCAATGACTGTAGATTAACTTGATCTTTTTACAGCACCATAACTTCTAATTGACTCTTACTTGTGAAGTGCTCTGGTAACACCTATTATCTGAATGAATAACTGATGGGCTTTACTTAGATAAATCTTTATGGTGATTTATTTCATACTCATGGTGTTATGCACTTGGCTACTCAGTCTTTGACTTCTCGAGGCAAATTGCAGTTTAAAGTTGAGCATGGCATATTTTCACTAATAAATTCATTAAATACTGTGATATTAGTAATATTTTTATTTATTCACTTATATATGATTTTTAAATTTTGCCTTAAAATACTGGTTGCTATTTTTTCTTACTCAACATGCTTGCTTTAAATTTTATTTGCTAGTTCAAAATTGCATGCTATTTGGGAAACTAGAGCCCTGTCCTGAAAAGTCTCAAGAAAATACCGAAATGCTGAATGACCTAATACCAGAAATATCAGAAGCATGTGAAAGCTTGAGGACGTGGTGGTTGATGTGCTCTTATATTTTGTTTCACTGCTGTTCAGCATCTTGTGAAAAAGGTGGATGGAAATTCTCAGAGATCTACAGACTGTCATGGTATTTAATAACAAAACTGGCAAGCCCTAAAAGTAGAAGGAGTTGCATCATTATCTTAGTATTAAATAGGGAAAAAGATCTTAATTGCTGTGCAGAATTTATGAAAATATAATTGTAAAATACTCTTAAATTTCCCCCAGACACTCACCTTAATACCAACTGACAAGAATTACATTCATAATATAAAGAGTGTAACTTAAATTATGCTTATTCTTTTGTGGTCAATGTGATGTGGCAGCAGTCTGACAAAAAAAACACATTAAAAATAGTCTCTGAAAACTGTATTTTCATTCATCAGTGACATGAATATCAAGCCAAACTTCCTTAAATACCAGCAAAGGTCTTGTGATACTTGACAATTATTAGAGTATTAGTGATTTATTAAATCCCTGGTGAATGAAAATAATTTTATCTTGTTCAGTCTAAGCAGATGTTGAAGATGACTGAGGAGGAGAAGAGTCAACGACATTCCTCGGATTCTGGAATGGATTGTGACTGGTGATGTTATTAGATTTAGGCAGTTAAAATAACTTTTCAATATACTGAGCATAGGAAATAAGGGGATTGTGTTAATATCAAATCTGACTACTGCTAGCAAAAGTTCAAATGTATTAGTATTCATCTGTGTCCTGTCATCTTGGCTGTTTTTCATTTGTGGTTTTGTGAATGATGCTCTGTGTGGAGAATGAATTGTAATATTTATTTATTTATCTGAATTCAGTGCAGGTAGTAATATGCTATGGCCACCTTCCACACCTCTGAACAAAACATATGTTATAGTTTTGAAAGCAACTTTGTGATAAAAGTTCCTAAGGAATTTAACAACCTTCAAAACCAGAGCTAGAATTTAAAAGTCTTAATCAACGGGAATGATAGTTGCACAGTTTCTATATTTAGGATATTTTGGGTTTTTTCCTACATCATCCAGAAGCCAAAATCCCAGTGTTAGGGGATTTTAACATCCTCAGAAATTAATTTCATTGAAAACAGTGATAAGTGTATACCTATATGGGAATGGGACTTCAGCCAGGAGAATTTTGGTTTATTTTGGTATCAATCTATGTACTTCTACTTGGTAGCACTGAACCCTGCACCAAGCAGATTGCTGGACACTTTTCTTCAGCCTCTGGTTTTTCTGTAGTGTGATTTCATGCAAAAAACCTAAAAAATTTTTCTTTTGCCATTTTTTCATGATCCTTCACAAAGTGAAAGAATTCTTTCTTAGAACATGCAGTAAAAATGTGGAGATTTTGTGAATCTCAAAACACAGATGAAATATTTCCTTTTAACACAGTAAAATGAACCAAATGCTTGGGTAAGCTGAGTCAGTCTTGATAAAAGTTCTTTTTCTCAGTCTATACTAACCTACACTTTAGCATTCTCAGTCTTATGAATCACACATGTTACTAACACAAGAGGTTAAAAAGCCCTTGTACAGCTGCATGTTCTTCAACTTTTTACAGAGAGCCATGTTAAAAAAAAATAAAGCCAAGAAATCCTTTAATTAGGACCGCATGTCTAACAATAGTGAAGGCTGCAGCTGGAGAAGAGTGTGCCCGGCAATCAGTGTGGGGCAGGGTGTGCATGAGCAGTGTTCAGGGATGCTCCCAATGGACACACACAAGTTCCTCAGCCTTTTGCAGTCCTCCTGGCTTGAACTCCCCACCCTTACTTCCCTGTGCCCTTATACTTGTGTCTCCAGATACTTCTGTGTGCCGTGGTCAAGCCCCCTTTGCTTGGCCCCAGTGCTGCTCCATGGCCCTCTCTTTCCTCCCAAGGAGTCCAATTTCCCCAGAGGAATGTCAGGGGCAGCCCCCATTTGATTTGATTGAAATCACTCTTAAGCACCAAATCCTATATGAAATTTCCTTTCCCACATGCCACTGCCCTCTTTCTCCTCCTGACTTTTGGTGGACAAAAAAAACCCCCCACCAGACAGACCTGACGTGCTCTTACAGTTGTAGGACATAAGAGTATACTCCAGGAAAGCCTAGAAACAGCATTAAGCTCACAACTTGTATCTTAAAAATCAGCTGTTGACACCAAATGACCAAGATAGCTGTCCCTATTCACCTTTAACTGGAAAATAGAAACTGATTTCTGACTGGAGGAACAGTATTCCAGGAGAGTCTTTGAAGAGCAGAAGGGAGAATCTCTACAAGGCGGGACCTTGACAGTTACCAAAAGTAATTTTTTGATGTATTTACCTACTGGAGATGAGAACAGTATACAATGGTGCTGGAGAACCATTCCACTCCCACCCTGCATCCTGTTCATCCTTTGGATTTTCTCTCTCCTTTGAGGTCTTATATTCTGTCAGGCAAATCCTGTGTCTTCTGTCTCTAACACCTCAATTTAGTGTGGTATAAATGGGAGTGATATTCACCTGTGGACCATTAAATACAGTGTAGGCTTCTCAACAGGATAGTTTTATCAGTTCTTGTCACCCTTTTCTTAATAGTAATATAACTGCATGATAAGCAAGGGAAAATAAAGAGTGTGCTGAAGGCAGAATAAAGAGATATTTCTTCACATAGGTTTGATGGGAACTGCTTTGAAATTAACCATAATAAGCAATGTAAGCATCATCTGGTGTTCTGAATGTGCTGTCAAATAATGGATGTTCTACAGGGTGTTTGTAAAAGAATAAGACAACTTAAAATTTTAACTAGAAAACGGCATAGATAAAGCTAAAAATAATAATAAAAAACCTCACTATTGAAAACAAACCAGACAAATGATAAAAGTAAATGATAAAATAAAGATACTCCATGGGAAGCTAGTTGTAAAAAGCCTTTTAAATAATGGATATCCATAGAAGTTTCAATTTTGACAAGAAACTTGAGTCTTTTAGAGACTGGGAGAATAAACAAAAAATAATATCCCCAATAAATTCAAAGAACAGGAGAGGATAAAACTGTATTTTTCAGCTCTTTCTTTTATAAAGACATCTATTGTTTTACCACTCCATTTAAAGGCACATCTCTTCATTGAAAGATATCCTTTCCAGACCTACATTGTCTTTTCTTCTGTAATGGCCAAGAAGGAGACCTGCTTTGATCCTCTCTGATTAGCAGATTCTGACAGCAAAGCCTTAGTGGCTGAACTATCACCTCTGCCTTAGGAAAAGGGAACCTAGAAAAGCATACTTTGAAACAAGTGGATAATTTTTCCAAGCTCAGAGGTTGCGCTTGCCTCTTCTCCCTTAGATTATAATTTACATTTATCTCTTTTCAAAAAACTCTCAACTTCAATGCTGACATGAAATGACTGCAATAATCAGTAGATTTTGTACCATACCACTGCAAATGCACTTCTAAAAAACAGTTATCATGGCCCATCATGACCCATCAGTACCTCAGTGCCGCTAAACTCAGCACTTTAAACCATGAGATTTACATTATGATCAACCTGGGTTTGTGAAAAGTAAATTAACAATGATGTAGCAATATGTTGACTTGCAATATAGTGCCAAACCAGTTAATATTTTGTCCTATGTGAAGACAATACATAATGAGAAATTCAGCAACAGTATGGTTTTTTGGCTATTTTTCTATCTGCTCTCCTTTTACGGACTGCAAGCTCCTGAAAAATTATGTAACCCACTGCCTAATTTGGCTTTTACTGACTTCCCTGACATGTACGACTCTTTGCTCAAGGTTTTTCTTGTTATATTTTCTTATATTCTTTCATTTCTTACTTATTAACATTGTTCAGCCTCAGTGATATAAAAAAAAGGCTCTGCTATATGTCAAAATATAACTCTTCTCTCAAAGGTTAGTTCTGCATCCCCCAACAGTATCACTTGGGTTCATTGTTCTTGTTTTGCCTCGATGTCACTTGTTATCAGAAGTCATGGTTTGGTTTCCAAAAATGAATCAGCCTGCGCGTGAAACTTTCCCATAGTTTTAATTTTCCTTTTTTCTCTTCTGCTTGAAAACACATTTCATTTAGTAACCATATAATCACTGGTGATGTTTTTCACAACAGTATATTACATCAACATTGGCCTGTGTCATATCTGAATTGTGCAGTTCTTATTCACAACATTGCCTATTAAATTATCAATACTTTTTTTATCTCTTTCTGTGAAAGCTTTATCTCTATGATATTGATTGCTAACACTCTCCTGGTATCAATTATTGTTAGCGGGTGTCAAAACACGTAAAACATTAAAAAGGATAGGCTATAGTGACAAACTTCTTGAACCAATGATCTCTTTGGGTCAAAAGTTGTGCTAAATCAAAGTTACAGATTTTATTCAGGAATAAAAACAGATAACAATTTTTGCAAAGAAGATGTGCTTTGCAGGAGAAAACTCAAGAAGTGGAAGAAAATATGCAAAAAGTATGAGGCTGAGCATGACATAGTTGAACATATCTAGAACAGCACCAAAGATATTTGAGTCATGCTATTTTTCCCTGCCAAAAGAATAGCCTGTGACAGCACAGAAGTTCAGTAGTTCTGTGTCCTTTTTACTGGCTTGTTCATTCAGAGGATGATTATTAGTTATGTCAATCACTTCATCAGCTCAAGAGGAAAAAGTCTGTGCCATAAATAAAGGTCTTTCAAACTGGTAGATGAACTCTGAGTAATAATTTTATACTATGAATTGTGTTCGTAATTGTTTCTGGAACAGCTCAGGAATAACATTCCAAACCACATTTTTTACAGAATGGGTAACTTTAAGTTGCATAGGAAATATAACCTGGACACATCGGGTTAATACAGAAATCAAAGAATATTTCAGTTTTTCTTATTTGTTTTGGAAATACATTGAAATGTATTTCAGCAGATCCAGAGACCCTTAGAGATTCATGTGAAGATCTCCTGAAGTGACAGGTAGCCTATGCATACTATGCCCTTGAACTCTTTTAAAGCTTTTCCTGCACAATATCCAGTTTGCCAGCATCCTCTTCAAATCATTTAAGAAGGCTCTGTTGGTAACAATCTATTATATTGATCTTATCAGCATTGTGTGAAAAAGCACTCTTTCTGTAATTATTTCCACCCCCACTTGCAATGTGCAGTCACATTAATTACAGGTCTGCTCTGGAATTTCCATGATTTCTAAATTGTTTTCATTTCAGAAATGAAAGAACTTCTGTCCTTTCTTGGTGCTTAAGGCAAGATATCTCTCTCAGTTAACCTTAGCCTTTTAAAATTTCCTTTTCCTGCTGAAGTCACCTCAGCTCCTTCTGCTGTGAATGAACAGAAATTGTTACCTACAGAAGCTGTTTAATCCAGTGCTAACATACATGAATCGACTGTCTAGAGACTCATCTGACTGAAAACCTGCATCTGAGGCAGTTAATGTCAGCTAGATAACTTCCAGGGGAAAACTAAAACTAAGCAGTTTTACTTTTGCCTCTATTCAATGAATTAGTTAGAATGAGTCTATCTTTCCAGGCAGTCTCACAGACCAGCAGAGGCAGAGCAGTACCTTCAGCCACAAAAACATCACTCACACAGACACAGCAGCACAGACTGCCTGGTCCTTTCCAGCTGATTAGGTGGAAGTCACTGGTGGCAGACACTTTTTCACTGGAGTCCATCAAGCAGAGACCTAAGTGTTCTCATTTTTGTTGTTCGTCTTCATTATCTCTGATTAGGCATTGTGTACCTTGGTGTTCAATTTATTAGTTTTTCATTATTTTACTTTTTAAAAATTTGAATAGCTGTTTACCAGATATTCTCAAATCCCTTACACCCTCAAAGGTCCTTACATTTCAGGTATCCACCTGTCTTTTACTTAACATATATATTTACAGTCCTGCTATAGTAAGAAAAAAAATACCACTTTGTTCAGCATCTTTCACTAGAGGATCTCAAAACATTTGATGAAAAAATAATGAATGAATAACAATACTAAGCCATGTAATATCCTGTGATGCAGACATCTGCATGTGAAAAGTGAAGAAAAAGAAGCTCAGTTTTATCTTGGCTGAGTTCAGCTAAGGGAAAAAAGAGTACAAATGGTTTGAATTTAGCATGACGGGGTCATGTCTATGAAGATTTCCCAGATGTCTAAACCGCATTGGATTCCTTGGTAACTAAACATAGTTAATAGTGCCAGTATTCCTGAGAGACATGATATAAAAATAAGTATCCTATAACAGATGTTGTAACTAAAATTTGTACCAAAAAAAATTCTCAGGTTTTACTTTTTTTTCTCTTTCCCTCTTTCATGGATTGGATTAGTTGCTTAGACTTTGAAAAAGTAGTTGTGGAAGTTTCTTTCTACAAAATAGAATTAATTCCCAAGATGTTAAAGATCATTATGAAAGGAGAGCATTGACTCCCTGAAACCAGCAATTATCATAAAGAAGTCTGTGGACCTGAAATCTGCCATTTTATGAAAATTAGAAAATGCCCTCATCAAGATGGCACAGGTGAAGCTGACAGCCTGGCAGCTAAAGGGCAGAGTGATTTATTCTTGTGTAAAAACTAACTCACACCTGTCACACTTGCATACCTGGAAATCTATTGTATCATTGCTGGCATATATTAACTGTTTAAATTCTTTTTATGTCTCAGGTAAGTAAACAGGGAAATAATGGGAGGTAGAAGAAAGCATAAGTATGTAGCACTTAGAGCACTTACTAGTACAAAGTTGCAATGCAAAATCACTGTGTGACAATGATTATTGTTCAAGTTGAAAAAACTAGCTTGAAAATACTTTTGAGCAAATAGTTTCATATGTCAAGTGTGAAACATACTCAGAGCTACATTCAGTACCCACTGAAGTAAAATTATTTCCACTTGGTGAACACCAAATAGAGGAGGAGAGAAGGAGTTGTGGAGTCAAACCTCACATAAAACTGCAGAGAAGTAAAGCATAACTCAAATCTGCTTTACAATTCGAGTACCAATAATGTTCTGGTATGTTTTGCATACCTTCATATATCCTGAGATAGCTGAAAAAAAAGTAAATATGCAATGGAAAAAAATATAATAGTTATTCTGAAACAGCCAAGGAACCTGCAATATATGGAAAGCAAGATTGTGTGTTTTCCAGTGAGTTTGGTTTTCATCACCTCTACAAGAAATTTAGTGTTGTCCTCAGATTTATTGATGCCTAGCCACCGAATAATTTGCTTTTCTACTTTTACTATAGAGATTATGGTGTTATCTTTATAGTAGAGGTAGTGTTTAGAAGCCTTAAATCTCCTGAGCTCCAGTACGTATTGTAATCTCTTTGATGTGTGGGCACATCTTTTCCCTGACTACTGAGAGTATTTCCTTGAGCGTGGTTAGCTGATCATGAAGGATAGGTGTACAGCTCAGCAATTATTTAAACATGAAAAAGTGAACAACCTACAGCAGTACTTGTGGCCTACTAAAATGTGCAATGCATAAATAGCGACAGCAAGAGATAATACAGACCCTTTTAAACAAACCCCAAAGAACACTAAGAAGAAAGGTTTGTTTCCAAATGTGAAGCATCAAATTTTTCTCTCTAAAAATTGCGAAGTAGTGGCAGGTTAGCATAGCTCCCCAAAGGTTTTCTGCCTTAATATCAAGTCAGGGATGGGACTTTCCTGCTAGTTTATGTGGTACTTGGATTTCCAGATCACAACTGCTAACTATAACCATTTGACTACTAAAGGAAGAAAGGTAATTACTAATTACTTAAATAAATAAAAAATCAGTAGTTCAATAAAAACTAATTCGTTGAAAGTCAGATGAAAAAGAAGGCATTCAAATAACATCTGCACATGGTTCTGGGCAACTGACCCTAGGCGTTCCTGATGGAGGAGGGGTGTTGGCCCAGGTGACCTCAGGAGGTCCCTTCCAATCACAAACATTCTGTGATTCTGTGATCCTGTGAACCACAATAAACCAGCATTACCTTGATGGATAAGTCAAAAATAAACAAATGGATGCAAGTGAGCATGACTCCAATTTCCCCTGAGGTTCTCTAGGTGTTTTAAAAGTGCCTTATTAATATCAGCAGGAGATGCAGATATAGAAATTGCTATGATTATCTGATCAATATCTCTCCTATTCTTTCTGTTCCTGTTGTATTTTGAAAGATCTGTTCAAGCCATGCAAGCTTTGTGCTCTCTTGACAATTAAAAGAAGACACAACTGTTGAAACTTCCTTCTGGACTTCTTAATCAATAACCAATTCTTCTGAGCTCCTCCCAAATGGCTTTCTAGAAACTTCAGTGAAATATCATCTAAAAATTGATCTCCATTGTCTTACTTAAAAATCTATTTCATAAAACACATATATCGCTCATACGCACAACAGCACAGCATCCATTGAAATGTACAAATAAACAAGCTGTAAAAGAAGTATTATTAATATAATGATTATTCCTTTCACTTTTTTGTTTACTTGTGTCTACAAATCAGTGAATTACCCCTAGGAGTAAGCTTCTGTCTTTTGTATTTACAATGGCAAGAAAAAAATGAGACAAAAATGATAAAAGTTTTTTAGGTCTGCAAAAAGATTTTCTCCCCTCAAACTTGAGTATTTTATCTAAAATAGATGCATACAGCTCAGCTTCATATTCTGTTCAAATGCAAATTCTTAAGTAGATGTATTTAGAGAATTGAGATGCTTGACCTGATAATTCCACAGTAAGAATTTGTTCTCAGTAAGTGTGATGCATATAATGCACATACTTGCTGAGCTAAAACCCCCTGTCATTTCTCAAATAAATATCTATCTTTAGAAGCCCAGTGAAAGAGTTTCTAATCAACACAAGTCAATATACCATCTGATTTCCCCTTTTCTCTTTGCCTATGCTCCCAAGCAGAGCTCTCTGCTGCTTAAGACTCTTTGAAGGGTGTATTCAGTGACTTTAATATCCTTCTTTCATCTGCAGGTTCACTAAAATACTTTTAAGATCCATGTATGTCAGTGCCTTTGATTTAGTCCTTGTCTGTCATCATGTAATACTACCTTATCTGACTAAGTTGGGCATGGTGACATTTCAGAATACTGGGAAAATTTTGCACCCAAACCTAGAGGCTGTAAATGATTATAAACAACTAAGAACCCTTCCATAGATGAAGACAAGTCAGCAATTACTGAGGCAAGAGGAGGCAGCAAGGAGTCTCTTTGCCTACAAAGGAAGATCGTGTTGGGCTCGTTGGGCTGTACTCACCACTTCTTGCAAGCAGAGGCTGAGATTATGTTGTCACATAGTTCTTCAACATCTTGATGACCTAAACAAAGTTACAATATGTGGTGGTCCGCCCCGCTGCCTCCCAGGCCAACGCTCTTTCCTGACCCTGCTTCAAGCTCGCGCTGGGCGGGGGCTGGGGAATGAGATTCTGGGTCCGCCCCGTGCTGCCTCCACCTCCCGGCCAGCTCCGCCTACCGTGGGAGCTGGGTCCACCCCTGGGTTGTGGAGTAAGGTGTGCCCAGGACTCAGGATCCGCCCATCCCTCCAGACCCTTCTATTCCATTATGTATATGATTGGTTAGTTTGAATTGTACCCCACCCTCTTATGTAATGATTGGTTCTGTTTGCTTGTACCCGCCCTCTCCCTCTTTCCCTATTGGTTATCCTTCCCCATACTTAACGCGGCTGCACCCTGCGGTCGGCATCTCCTTTTCTCGGGTACCCTTCGTGGGTGCCGCGGGGGCGGTCGGGCCCTCCTTCCCTGCTCTCCCTCCCCACCCCCTGCGACCCTTTACCCTAAATAAAGGAGAGCTTGGGGAGGAGCTTCCTCCTGCCACCCTTTACCTCATCGACTTCGTTTTATTTATACAACTACAACAACAATAGAGAACTTATGACAGGTGAATTAGACAATTTTTAAGACTACAAAAAGAAAATATGAAGCAGAGGAAGAGGAGATGTAAAGGGCTGGAATGTGAAACAAAACATTGGGAAGAGTGCCAAAAAGAAAAGAACACATGTAAACATTAGGATAGAGAGGAAAAGTGGAAAAGAAGGCTACAATACGACACCTACGTCTTCGTTGCTTTCTGTGCTTACAATGTTTAAAACTCTTCTCTCTCCCCTCCTAGTGTGCTCTTTACCAAAATGCAAATTGAAAAGGGGCTTTCCAGTGTCTCTGTGTCCTTTTTATTTAAAAAAGGCTTAACCATCACAGCAGTCAATACTTAAATCTTGGAGTAATGGGGCAAGTAGTTGTGTGCAGAAAAAATCTCATTCGTGATGTTCCATATTTGCCTTAACAGTTAACAATTTCTCAGTATTTCAGACTGTATCTTTTAAATTTAAAATTTTCACAGTTACTCTTTCTCTAGAGAGAAAAATGTCTAGAAGACTTTCGTTATTTATTTGGAAATTATAAGTAGTTCAATATACATGAGAGGAAAGCAACATGCTCCATTCTAAACCCACATTAATTAAGTGCACACCAACATGTCATTGTTATCATATCAATAACTGTTTATGTGGAATCCCAGACCTGAAAAAGAGAAGATTATTTTTCAGATGTAATTATGCATTATTTATGATAATATTTCAAATTATTTTGTCTTAGCCATGCTTGTAATAGTTATTCTATATTCTTTAATTTCAGCTCTCTGACATTTACCTCGATTTTTTAAAAGGTATTTAATTAATCTTCAATTCAGGAGAGAATTATGCATCACACTGGCAGACCTTTAATTTCCAGAACAGTGCCTGTTTTCTTCTGTGCTGCTTCATAAAACAAATTGCTCCCTATAATCTGTAAAACAATAAACAAAAGTATTATATCTTAGCCCATTCATACTCTACTGCCCTCCTTAATACCATTTTCTAAATCAAGCAGTGAAGGAAATTACCAAGGTAATGACAAGGAAATAGAGACAATTATTTTGAAGAGATTAAAAAAAAAAAGGAGAATATAAATTAAGGTTAAATGAAATGAGAATTGTATTTATGGCATGATTTATTTTTAAACTAACTCACTTTAACCTTAATTTAAAAAATATACATGAAAACAAATACTGGTTTAAAATTATATATTAATTGTGTAGAAGAGCATTCATAATCTGTACAGGTAAGCTAACTGTGCTGGGAACATTTTTTTATATAATTAGTATAGAATGAGGTCTAAGAAAGGGCTAAAAGAGGATAAGTATACCAGGAGAAAAAAAAAACAAAACAAAAAACAAACCACCAACCCACAGAGTTGAGTTTTCCTGTGAAATATTTTTTAATGCCCAAATTTGTGATTATCCTATTTAGTCTATTTAAATGATAGAATTACCTTTCATTTCCTTCATTTGTTCAGTGTCACCTACACTGACAGGAAGGCTACCCTCTGTCAGAGTCCCTCACTCTGATGTTTTTATGTCAGCTCATCTTCTGCAGGGACCCTTGCACACATCTCACACATGTCCCTCCACAGACTTGTTCTTGGGGTCTTACCAGACTATGAATGTGCAAAATTGTAATAGTGTACAAAAACGTTATAAATGAAAACATGACCTTGAGCTACCTGTAAGAAAAATATGTGCATGAGAGCTGACGTGAGCTCCAGCATGTCAGAGGATAACTGTCCATTCATTCCTGCTAGGGGACACTGAGGAGAAACCTTACACATGAAAATACTTGGATGATTTTAAGATCACCAGCATTGTGTTCTTCAACACTCTGGTAAGGCTCTGCTCGAGGAAGGCCTAGGACAGACAAAGCAAAGTTGCTGTCTAGGACAGACCGTGAGTCACCCATGGCCTTTGGTGACCCTATTGCCCCGAAGCACCAAAATATGGAATCTTAGACAACTTCAGCTCTGCTCACTCCAGTTTTGGAACAAGGTGCAATACTTAGATTGCTCTACCTTAGTTGGCTAATGGCCCTGAATGAAAGCGGATATCCACGCTGATTCTTTTAGACATTATCTGCATTTTTTTCTAAGCATTAAATGATACAGATTTGTTTTGAAGCATTGACCTAATGTACTGGCTAAATTGCACTAGAGCTTATATTTTCTGCCTGTCTACATTTCTACTGAAGTTTCAAGGGAACACACAATTTCCATGTTGAACATATTGCTTTCTGTGTTTTAGTTGTAAGTGTTGCTGATTTTCACCCTAGGGTTGTCAAGATTTCAGTGGTGGGAAAGTGATCCCTGTAAATACAATTTTTAATTACTTTGTAGAATTTACTGACATTTTTGCCTGAAATATGTCAGTTGTTATTATTGCCATGTCTGAATTCAGACCCAAACATATTTATCTTAGATATTTTAAAGATGTCTTTGGAAGCCCAGAAGATAAACTCTAATCCTTTTCTTATAATCATAAAAAATAAACTCATCCTTTCTATTCAGCAGTTTGACTTATTCTTTGATTTTAAAGCAAATAGTATATTCTAGCCAGAAGGAAACTTTATGAATTTTTACTAGCAAAATTACACTACTGCATCTCACTATTCCCCTAACAACTTTAACATGTGTAACAAGAAAGCATTTTTCAGCTCCTCTACCACTTCAGGTTTAAAATTATGTTAAAATTAAATTATTTACATAGGAAAAAAAGGAAATTATAGAAATAATATTTACTTGATAACTAAGGCTGACTCTAACTTCATATTTTCCAATCCTGTCCATCCCCATGATTATGGAGCACAAGCTGAGCTATTTATATGCTGCAGCCGAAATTCACAGTGCAGCACAGCGTTTAAGGATCAACTGAGAGGGATGTTTTACTGCTCAAGGTAGGGGGCCATATGAGAAATATAGTGAAGTGCAAGAATGCCTTCAAATTGAAAATTCTAGTTCTTGCACTCTCTGCATCTGCACAAAATGGAGAGGAAAAAAGCTGAACTAAAGCTTTTAATTTAAAGTCCTTGTAAGAAAATGTGTGCAACTTATCCTTCTGAGAAGTCAAATCACAGAACAGATAAAAAGAATATGGAGTAACTTTTACTCTAGAAGGGATGAGTTTGCTTTGGTAAAGTAATACCAAAACTTGCATCCCTGTAAAATGTCGGAATACATTTCTTTATTAGTTAATACCGACTTTCTGAAAAATTGATTTTAGTAAGTTTCGAAATAATTCTGAGGACTAAATAGAAGAAGATGTGAGTCTCGACAAGGTTGTAAAACATAGCTTTTGATCATTTGCATTATTCACTTGCAGAATAGCATAGAAAATTTATTCTTATAGTTCATACGAATTACAGAAGATAAAGGTTATTTGGTAAACCTGTATATTAAATAAATAGTCTCTTGATTACATAAAAAAACCACTGCTCTAACAGTCTTGTGTAGTTCTTGGTGAGGTATGAAGAATAGTGGCATTTCCTTCCTTGGTCCTTACAGGACAGATGGATTTTAAATTCATTTTTAAAAGCATGATCTATATAAAAATCCAATTCCCAAAATTTTAGGTATATAAGTGACATGTAATGAAGGCCACATTGACTTTCTTGGAGCTCCTTTTCAGATCTCTCTGCTAACTGTATAAAAGAGATGCTGAGTCTAGAGCACAGGCAGGACTCTGAAGAAGCGTTTGATGTCTCTCTGCGTAAGTTTCAGGAGAATGACAGCTCCAGGTATGTGTAGTTACAGCTATGTGCTCACCATTCCTATCTTTTCCCAAAATTGCCTCATAGAACTTTTTGAATGTGTGTGGCAAAATCACAGACTTGTAGAAGAAAAGCTTCCACATCTCTGTTCTCAACAATATTAGACTCATGGCAGTCTTGTTGCTTGTGCTGTGCAGGAGGTCAGACAAGATTCGCACAATGGCCCCTGCAGGCCATGTAATGAATGCAGTAGAATTAAAATGTAGAACATTTCTTCAGTTTATGTTCTGCTGAGGCTGCAAAGTTTGTAACAGGCAGTTCTGAGATAACAATCTTTATTCCTTTTAATAAGCATAGTGCATTTGAATGAAACTCATTATTTTGCCTCAGGTTCTTCTGCTTAGTTCTAGTTTCACAAAAGACTAGCACATGTATTGGTTTATTGATATTTCTTCCTAGATCTACTTTTCCTACTTGCTCATTCAAACATGTTCTGCTCAGAAGTTGGCTTACATTAAAATATATTGGTATGACCCATGCTCTATGAGGTTTCAATTATGCAAAAAAATAAACCAACATCTCCCTTTAAATGATTTTTCAAATGATTCTTAAAATTCCATCATTCTGTTTGGTGTCACAAAATGTCTGGAACCTGACTGAGGGCCTTGTTATAAATATTACAGCAGGTAAAGTCTAGTTCGAGATTGTAATTACATTATTGAAAGATGTACCAGATAGTAGTTATTCTAAACAGACAGGAAATAATTTGAAGATCCTTTTTTATTTATAGAAGGTCACAACATTTCTCTTTTGAAAACTATCTAATTACTTGGGTTTTTCTGTTGTTGCAGGCTTACTAGAAGTGATGCATAGAAAACATTTCTTGATTTTGTTAGAGTATTTTTAGAAATTAAAAAGGAAAATATTGTGATAATATATTAGGACTGTCTATTTCAAACCATTCCTGTAAGCCATAAGTGCATTTGTTAAAGACCTGATATAAATGTAAGAATTTGATTTGCGGATTTTACTGGAATAGAAGTGGATAAAAATACCTTGAAATGTATAGACCTTGTAAGCAGAACATTCTGAAGAAGACCACTTGTTGAGTATTACTGCTCTCTTGCCAGCATCTATCAAAAGAGATGTTTTAGGAAAACTTTAGGAAGTGTAGTCCTTGCAATATCTTCCCCTGATTTTTTGAGATGAAATTGTCCAGGAGATTGCTATGAAAAGTAAAACACACAGAAAATTTCCTCAACACATAGGAAATTTTTCATTTGAGAGATTTTGCTGAAAACCACTCATGCCAACATTGGCTCTGAAACCATACAGAGGACAATAAACAGTTATAAAGAAAGAAATTCTAGAACTCCAAATAAGCTTGTTCACAAACTGGCAAAGAATGACCACTAGCTGTTTTTTAAATTCCAGGGCTTTCCTACTTGCTCCAGAACAGTGAATGTTTATGTACTTGCTCTGTCACTGAAAGAGAAGCAGCGCCCTCCATTTCTGTGCTGGTCTATGCTGGTCTGCTCGTGATTTCTCTGCCTTTACAACACAATGTCACTTCCTTATCAGCAGCCAGTGTTAATAATCAAACACTGTCCACTTCCCTGAGTAATAAGTGTGATCAAGCCCAGAAAGTGTAACTGCTTTGAGAACACAGTTTTCTCCTTATCTATTACCTCCTTGTACTTTATCACCACATGCTTGTGCACTTCATGTGAACAGGCTAAATAGCCACAACCTCTGCCTTGCTGTCTATGGTGATACCGAGTATTCTCTCATTTAGTCTATTTTTAGTTTATGGGTACAGTCCTCCTCTCTGAATTTTATCATTCTCATTTTATTGGTCACTGCTTTTTGCTTGCTTGCTTGCAATTTTTTGAGGTGGAAAGAAAGACGGCTGCTCCATACAATACTTTTTTTTTTTAACTCTTGGAAAAAATCTTCTTCCTTATGTGATTACCTTGATAATACTTCAGCTTAGAGCTCTAGCAAACACTTTCTACATGATGAGTTTTTGTGTTTCTTGTGAATAATTCTTTGATAATGTCTTGTTAGTATTGAAACACGTTTTTGCCTAGTCATTCCAGTTATTTCTTCGCTTTTTTGCTTGGTTCCTCCCTTCCTCTCCTTTTTTTTTCCTGCCATCCTTTCTACCTTTTTCCTCCCCCTCCTTGCCTCTCTTCAGTCCTCCTCACCTTGCCTCCTTTTTCTCCTTTTTTAATTGTGTGGTCTCATAGTGACTCATGGCAAGAAATCTAAGCCATAACAGCACAACATGATTCTTGCATGTGGTCATTATGCAGTTTGCAGCAAACCTCCAGCTTCAGCCTATGATCATAAATATGGAATCTCAGCAAATCTCAGGACAGTTTTGTTGCCTACTAAACTGTTAATTCATGTACCGTTAGGCTGAATTCTGTCCATTTTGATGTTTAGTCAAAACAATCCATTTGCTCATGGCCAAATGAGTATATTTTGCTCATAAATGCTGTTTCAGCAGCAAGCAGGGGGCCTTGGAAACTTGTAGAAAGTTGTGCATTTTTTCGGCTATTCAACCTGAATGTGCAAACTGGAAAGTCACTTGAGAGCACTTTTTCAACCAGTTCCAAGGAAAGCAAGAAAGCTATCTGCAGGAGAGTCATCGACAAGTAGCAAAGAAGGACCACAAATATTCACACACTGAAAAACCATTCAAATGTCTTTCTGTAATGCTGCTGCTGAAACTAAGACTAATGCTCAACAAATTACTTAAATTAACTCTCCTAGATACTGCTTGTAATAACAATTATGTCACAGGAACACTTTCCTTAGTTTCAGTTAAACAAATTTATAAGTAAATGTGTAAATTAAAAAAAAAAAGTGTAGACTAGATAAATGGTAGGAGTAAAAAAGGTCAAGGTTTTGAAAATATAATTTAAGCTTTTAGGGAAACTGTTTAGAAATTTAGTAGGGCTTTTAGCCCAATTTAGTTGGGCTTTTTTTTGTTTTTTTATTTCAATACAACACCTGTTCCTTAGCTAAACAGCTTTATGCAATCACATGATCATAGTATACTCTGAATAGTCCAGGTGGAAGGGAAGCATATTCACACAAAACTTCTTTAAAGTAGAACAAATTGCACGCATTTGTTTCTTACCCTATGCCACTCGTGACAGTTGCAACCTTCTGTGAGTCCATTCAACTCATGTGGAAGAAATGTCTTTATTTTTTACTGGATTATTGGTTGCAGGATTAGTGAGTTGAACTGGCACAAAGAGATACCTAGTGAGTACCAGACAAGCTGCTTCAGGAAAAATTAAACCCCACAGATGTGGCTATACAGGAGAATAGCACAGTAGGGGAGGAAAGAAGACAGGCTTCTTTTTCTTTGCAGTCATTTGCTGCTAAATTGCCTCAGACATCTTCCTTAACTGCAACATCAGGCTTAATCAGGCACAGTTTACCTTACAATGTCACCATGGATAAGAAAGGGAAGGGTGATAACTTTGAGAGATGGAAATGATAAACTGATGGTTTATAAAATGTTTAGAAAATATTGTTTGAATTTTATCTTATGATGTGGAATGAACACCCAACATCTTAGATTCTCAGATCTATTTTCTGCAACTGGGAAAAATAAGTCTGGCTTTTTCTTATTAAGGAAGAAACAACCATTAGACGCTCAGTGTCCAGAGTAAGGCAATCTCAAATGCGTAAATGAAAACACATTCACCTTCTTTGAATAAAGTCCAGACTTCCAGGATACTTTTTTTTAATGTCCATCAACAACATTTTACATATTTCACACACAGAGGATTAGTCCAGCTACCTGGTGCTTTTTATTGCAATTCACTTTACATTTCAGAAAAAAAAAAAAAGAAAAAAGCTATCATATATAAGTGTTTTATCATTTGTCCTAAAAAACAAACAAACAAAACCTTTCAAAAAACAAACATATAGTACATAGAAGGAATTGTTCTTCTCTGTGGAAGAAAGACAAGGCATCCATCAGGTTTTGCCAGCATAAGTTGTTATTGGAGAAGCTAATGAATAAACGGTGCATGTCTCTGTGTTTCTGTGCATGTTTCTACTTCAAAGAAGTAGCCACTACTGTGAATAAGGGATAAATCAATGTGAAACGATTTTAAATTTTCTGATCTCTATTTGCATTTCATCTACCTTATGCAGGAAAGCAGATGAACCCTATTGAACTGAAGTCCTCTTAAGCCCTTTTTCTGGAAGTTGGTAGTCCACTCTTACATTCTGTTTTATATTTTCACAATAATATTCCCATTTACTTCTCTACTTTTTGGATACCTGCTAAAATTCGAATAAAACCCTAGAAAATGTAAATTCAAGGACCTAGTTTTGGAGTTTTTAAATGCTAATGTGATTAAATGGTAATATGATTGCAAGAAACACTTGAAGAAAAATACAATAATGTAGTATTGATTAGAGTGTTTTAGAAAATAATTGTGTTTTTCAAAGAATCATCCAAATGAAAACCTTGGAATCAAAACCACAGCCCATAATAGCACAAGCACAATAGCTGTGGAGGTAATGCGTACACTGCCACAAATAGCTCCCTCACATTATCTTAGAAACTACTGTTAAAAAGGAGATTATTCATTTTCTCACCGTGCTTCTAAGTCTGAGGTCTCCCAATGTATTTACCCTTTTAAAGACAGTTCTCATTACACAAACAATTTCTGTTTTGAATAGGCAGTTTGAATTTATGAACTTCTGATTTTTTTTCTGGCGAAAAACCAGACCTCCAGGCATGGACCACCTTATTGACACTGTTTAATAATTTTCAATTGTTTGGTTAATGTGCAATAACAGAATGAATTACATGTGCCATCAAGGACTGGCTCCTGATGATGTCTGCAGGCATGCTGGGTTTTGCAATCATTTTGTAGAGTATTTCGAGATGCTTACAAAGTGAAAGCAGTCCACCAATCACAGGCTGAATGATTCTTTACTTACTGGACCCACTTACAATTTTCCTTTATTTGTTTTCAATCCTTTTTCAGTCTTGAAAATCTTACCCAAGGCCCGTGTCTTATTAACTACTGAGAGATGACAGATAGTAAAGGGGTGTTACAAGGAGTACAGTGTTTACATTCTAGACTGTCAAAATATCTCTTTTTTTAATGTCATATTCTGTATGTACTTTGAGGTTTGCTCTAACTAAATTGCCTAATCATTAAATCTTAGTTCTAAGGAATTTATTCTATTTTCTCTATAATTTGTTGAAGGAACCTGGGTTCCCAGAAATAGTTTTATCCCTTTCTAATACAGTCAGGCAAAATTAATTCCTTTGTGGGATAATTGTGAAGGATGTACATCTCTTCTGGCTCCATTTCTGTAGAAAGAGCGTAAAACTAGACTTAGTACTTTGGGGGAATTAAACATGACAGCTGATTTTAGGATTGTTTCTCTCAGCAAAATAGCATAAAGGATTTTTGCCCGAGCCAAAATATAGGATGAATATCTGATGAGAGATTTGCCTACCATTATAACAAAATTACATCATGTCATATAGGTATAAAGAGTATTTTTGTCAATCTAGAAGTATCCTTCTATGTGATTTTTCAACCTTTATTACTATTTCCCCTCATCTCTCCTATCTTCTGCTATGTAACTCAGCCCAGTAGGATCCTACATATAAACGGAATGTATTTCTCACAAAGACTGAGAATACAGATGGGAAGAAAGAAGTATGAAGATTTTTTTATTGATTGGGGTTTTTTTTGAGCCAGTAACATAAGATGTTTAGTTTCCACTACAAAGCAAATACAGTAAATATCAAATTAATTGAATTTTTTGTAGTGCATTGAAAACAGTTTGTAAATTTTGGTTTATTCTAAAAACACTTATCAAAGACTTTATTTTTAAATGCAGCTCAAAGTAATACTATGTAACTAAGAGAGACCACAATTTAGGAATGTGTTTGGGAGGAAAGGTACTTAAGGTTCAAAACTCTTTAAGGACACTTATGATCTATGAGAAACTATATGTTTAGAAAGAATTAAGTTCCAAAGTAATCTAATGATCATGGTTAAAAGAATTTCTCTGTACAATATAAAACTACTTTACTTTTGAACAGCACTTCATGATAGGGGTGTCTGTAGAATGTTTCAAAGAGACACAGTTTTCTGGATATTTTCCTTCTCTTAGGAATATACAGGGAGAGAAAACTATTTAATTTCTATCAAAATATAACATATTCATTGCTGAAATTGTTGACTGCATTTAAGATAAAGCACGTTAAATGAATAATGACTATTAGTATGAGTAGGTGCCAATGAGTGTGAGCAGAGTAATGTCAGACACATTAAAAGTGCTCATTTCTAGTTTCCTGTGCATAGTTCTGCCATGGAAGGAATTGTGGTTGAGACATGGATGAATTTTCTGCACCAAAAAATCACAGACCTGCCTTGTTAAGAGCAACAAGACCGACACAACCTCGGTCAGACTGAGGGAGAGGGAGAGTTGATGAGCTGGTTTCTGAGGATTCTAGGACAATTGTATCCAAAAATCCCCCGTAGTCTGATGCAAGGCTGGATGTTTTCTGGCAGAGCCACTGGTGGTGTTGGCTCACATATACTTCTCACTGGGAACTTGGGTCCAACTGCTGGCCGTTGTGCTCCACACAACAGTCTGGCTGCTGCTGTCTTTCTAATGTAATTTCTGGTGAAAATATCAGTGCGTTTTTCTTAAAGCACTAAAACAAGCATCATTGGGAGTTGAAAATCAGTGATAGCAGGCTATCCCAACATTCACATTGTGACCTTGACTCCCCATTTGGCAGTAAAGGACTGAATGGCAGCAGGAATCTGTGACCTTAGGCGTTTGCTGCAGCAGATAGTGCTGCTGGATTAGATGTATCTTGTTCAGGGTTTTATTTGGACTTGCTGAATGTGATCATGAAGCATAGAGAATAAAATAAAAGAATCATCACAATCTAATTATGGCATGCATTACTCTTACACTTTTTATTCAATATTGGGAAAAAGCCTTGATAAAATGGCCTCCTTTAAGAAGATATGTCAGAAGTGATGACATTTTAAACTCCTTTTTGTGTTTTTTCACCTCACTCTCAGCACTTGAATTGCAAAACCCCTCAGGTTGTGGTACTTTTCAAAACAAGACAATTTTTGGAATAGATCCCAGGACATTCTAGTCTATGAGAAACTTTATGAGGCTGTTCTGGCATAAGTGGAATTTGCTTAGTGTCCATAAGCATCTGCATTTTGTGTCTTGTAAAAGTATTCATTGCATGTTTATGTTACTGCTGCAATTTAAAAATTCAGGAGACTGGACCAGGAATTATGAAACTACACTATCAAATGCTTAAAATGAAGTTTCCCAAAATGATATTATTATTTTGAAAGCTATTATTTTTTAATTGTGCCAGTCAATGCATATTTTTATGTAGGTTCATGATTTGGATGCAGAAACCTCTGAATACTGGATTACTTTCTGTAAACACGGAGCATGACTTGGTATCACTTTTTGAATCCAATCCCCCATTTCAAAACAACTGATATTACATTGTTGATGTCAAGAGGGATTTACCAGGTTCCTCAATGGAAAAAAGACAAACTCACAGAAGAGACAAATAATAATTCTTACACTGCATCACGGAATTCAGACTTAGGTTTCAAGTTCCTGGATTTTATCGAAATAAGTCTTCACACAGAAGATCAATCAATGCCTGAAAATACTAAAACAGGTTTTCCTAAAATATTAATCTTTAATTTATTAATCTTTCATTCATTGTAAGACATACTTCTTGAATCTGACAGGAAGGGAAATTAAAAGAAAACTGAAAAACTGTGTTCAGTTCATAACTGTCAGTGGAAACGTTCAGTCTGTCTTGCTTCATTACTTCTCGTGGGAAGTTGCTTGGTCAAGCAGAAACAGGTTTCAAAGTTTCTTTTTTAATGATTTTCAGGGTTAAAGCCCCCTAAAAATTATAAAGGCTTTCAATAAAATCCCTTCCTCAATATGTTACTTATAAATATCTCTTACAATATATTAAGCCAACCACCAGTGAGAGTAAATTATGATTCTTTTGCTTAAAACTGTTTGAGATAATTTCTATAGAATATCTGATCATTATTATCAAAACATTGTAGAGCTGTACAACTCAGAGAAAGTTTAGACTCCAAACAAATGCTTCATTTTCTTCATAAGAATATTTATAAACTTTTGCAAGTTTCTCTTACTGAAGTCCTCCCCAGTTCTTACTGTTCTTATGCTGCCTTACTCCTTACAGGAGCTCTTCCCTTCCCTGTCAAGCTTGGTCACCATTACTTTCAGCACAATTTCTCTCAGGTATTTTCAAAGAAATTCAAGAGATGTTTAATGGGCTGTTCAGCCTATGTTCCTATACTATGATCAGTGTTTTACCATCAACTAAACAGGCATAAGTGCCATGTGTGTGCTGTGAATACAGACACTGAATATGCAATTTGAAATTTGATTTTGAAAAATTCAAACAGCTGACCTTAAAACATGGTCCTTCTGAGTACCTTTGTCAATGAAAGTAAAGGCTTATGGAAAAAAACTAAGAAAGTTCCTGATTTTAGAATCATGGAACCATAGCATTTTTAAGGTTGGAAAATACCTCCAAAATCATGGAGTGCAGCCTTTGACCAAACACCACCATGTCAGCTAAACCCTGGCACAAAATGCCACATCCAGTCATTTCTTAAACACTTCCAAGGGACCGTGACTCTGCTATTACCCTGGGCAGCCCATTCCAATGCTTGACAACACTTTCAGTGAAGAAATTCTTCCGAATATCCAACCTGAACCTCCCCTGGTGTAGCTTGAGGCAATTTTCTCTTGTCTTGTCACAGGCTGCCTGGGAGAAGTGGTCACCCCCCACCTTGCTACAATTTTTGTTGTCCATTTGACGTTGAACAGTCATGTATGGGTAATGGATTTATTTTTAGAACCACTGTAATCTCAGATAAGCGATCTGAATTGCTTCCCAGCATCAGTGATATAAAGACTGAGCTGACTAAAAGGTTAGTATCAGGTGGCAGAGATTGTGGACTGTGAATTATAATGTCTTATGATATGTGTGGTTCGGGCTAATTGAATCAGAAGCAGATCCTAAAAATGTTAACAAAACCAACATCAAGTACAGGGCTAATATTTTAAGGCTGTTTACTTTTCCTCCATCTTCTTTTTTGGTCTGTTTTATTAAGAGTTTGTTTTTGTATTTTTCAATGGGCTTCTGTGTAATTGCAATATAGACTTTACAGAATGTTTTTATAAACCAGTTCCAACATTTTTGCATGTTTCTGTATTTCCCAATAATCTTCACATTTTGAAAGAGTTGCTATCAAAGTAAAGCAATGTATCTTGTTTAGTATCTCCTGTACCTTTTATGCTGGAGCAATTTCTGTTCGTGTTATGAGCTAAGTAACTCTTTGCAAAGGGAACCATATTCTTTGATTTATTTTCTTGCATGAGTCTCAGCTGTGCTAGTTAGTAACTGGATTTGTGCCATATTTATCACTCTTTTCTGACAAACTCAGGGAAATAACATGATCAAAAGTCGTGAGTTTTCTGCCATTCACATGAGGGAACTTCATTTATTAGAAACATCCTGATGGATTCTCCTGGGACTTCCTGGGACAGAATTACCACCCTGCGATGGGTTGACCTTGACTGGATGCCTCATGCCCACCAAGCCACTCTATCAGTCCCCCTTCTCAGCTGGACAGGGGAGAGAAAATAAGATGGAAAGCAACTTGTAAGTTGAAATAAGGCAGTTTGCTAAAGCCAAAGTGAAAGGTTGCACAAACAAAAAGAAAAAAAGGTTTTATTCTCTACTTTCCTTAGCAAGAGATGTCCAGCCACCTCCTGGGACGCAGGGCTTCAGTATGTGTAGCGGTTGCTCCAGAAGGCAAACACTATAAATGGTGAGTGCCCCCCTTCCTTATCCTTTTCTTAACTTCTGTACCTGAGCTGACATCATAAGGGATGGAATATCCCTTTGGTCAGTTTGGGCCAGCTGTCTTAGTTGTGTCCCCTCCCAAGACCTTGTCAACCCCCATCCTCCTGATGGGGAACAAAATGTGGGAGAGAAAGCACTGATGCTGTGCCAGTGCTGCCCAGTAGCTGACAAAACACACAAAACAGTGATGTGTTACCCACACCTTTTTAGACACCAGTCCGGAGCACAGCACTTGGGGTTGCTATGGGGAAAACGAGCTCCATCTCGGCCATAACCAATTCGCACAGACTCCGACACAGCTTCAAAGGAAAAGTCTTTGTTAGTACCATATCTTCCCTCACAAGCATCAGCGATTTTTTTGGAAGTTGTTACTTACTGCTACAGTATCAATTTACATAAATGCCACTCTCAGTCTAAAAATTTTTAGTAACTACTGTTTCCTTTCTTCTAGTGGAAAAAAGAAAAAAACCCTTAACTGACGTTAATGTCTGGAAAAGATACAGTTTAAAACTTATTCAAAGTATACATATTACCTTAGTTCATTATGAAAAGGGTGCCCACAGACACATATACATCCTTTTCTGTCCACCCTCCGACTCAGCAGTAACCCAGAATATCTGAAATAATGAACCAAATACATAGAATCATGGACTATCTTGACTTGCAAAGTACCCATAATCATCATCAAGTCCATTTCCCTGCTCCTCACAGGACTACCTAAATCTTAAATTTTATGACTAAGAACATCATCCAGATGTTCCTTGAACTCTGGCAGATTTGGTGCCATGATCACTTCCCTGGGAAGCCTGTTCTGATGACAAACCACCCTCTCAGTGAAGAACCTTTTCCTAATGACCAGTGTGAACTTCCCTTGATGCAGCTTCATTCCATTTCCTCGTGTTCTGTTGCTGGTCACCAGGGAGATATCAAGCACCTCTCTCTCTATCGCCTCCATTGTGCAAGTTCTAGACTGTGTCCCTCAGCCTTCTCTTCTCCAAGACGAACAAACCAGGGGACTTCAGCTGCTCCTTGTAAGTCTTGCCCTCCCAGCCCTTCACCATCTTGGTTGCTCTTCTCTGCACACACTCTAAAAGTTTGATGTCCTTTTTATGTTGAGGTACACAAAACTGCATACAGTAGCCAAAGAGAGGCCACACCAGTGTTGAGTGGGACAATCTCCTCCCTCACATGGCTCGTGTTGCTGTGCCTGATGAATCCCAGAACACTGTTGACCCTTTTGACTGCCAGGGCAACTGACTCATATTCAACTTGCATCAACCAAGTCCCCAGATCTCTTTCTGCAGGGCTGCTTTCCAACCTCTGAAAGCCCACAGCTCCTCTTAGTCTAGTATCATCAGCAAACTTACTTAAGTCACATTCTATTCCTGCATCCAGATAAGTTATAAAAACACTAGAAGGGCACTGGGCCTAAAATTGAGCTTTGACAAAGAGCCACCAGCCCCATTCACTATAACCCTTTGAGCCTGACCCGTCAACCAATTGATCACACAATGTATTATGGACTTGTCTACAAGTGTGCTGGACACATCCAGAAAGATAAAGTGAGAGACAGTACCAAAAACTTTCCTCAAATCAAACCCCCCACATCTGCTGTCTTCCCTTGGTCAACTAGATGGATGACATTGTCATTTAAGGAAATTAAATTGGTTGACCAGGACTTTCCTCTTACGAACCCATAGCCCAGCTGGCTATGACCAAAGAATGCATTGTCACTCAAGTGTTTTTCAAGGACTCCCAGAACAACCTTCTCCATAATTTTACCAGGCACTGAAATGAGACTGACAGGACTGAAATTACTCAGGTCTTCCTTCCTCTTCCTGAAAATCATGACAACATTTTTTATCTTCCAGTTGACTGGGACATCTCTAGGCACTCACAAATATTGAAAAATAATGAAGAGGGCCTGTGATAACATCAGCCAGCTATTTCAGTACTCTGGGATGAATCCCATCAGACCCCATATACTTACGTGTATCCAGCTGGAGCACCAAGTATTGAACATGTTTAGTGTCAGCTGGAAGTTTATCATTCCCCATCATGGTATTGAAACAGGGCTACAGGGCTCCCAGAGGCCCTCACAGGCATTAAAGACAAAACATGAGACGGTATGGTGGGGGAAAACACTTCATGTAGGGTTACACTTCTGTGGAACTTGGTCCCCTGCTGTTGGAATTACTGGGTATTTTAGCTCACACAGGTAGGTATATAAGCACATATATGTAAGCATATGCATATATCAGTCACAAATATATGTCTTAAAGAGAAACACATAGAGATACAGAATCATGGAGCCATTATATCATTGAATCATTGAGTGAAAGAATCATAGAAGGGTTTGGGTTTGAAAGGACCTTAAAAAGCATCTTGTTTCAAGACCCTCTGCCTCCAGTATATGCATGTACATGTTTCCATATATGTGCATGCATATACAAGGCTTTCCCTTTCTCAGCCTTGCACTTTGTTGAGATTTAGCCTAAGAAAATTATTTGTAGCCTTAGGGTTGGAATTGGGTGCTGCAAAGTGGCTGAAAAAGGAAAGGAAAAGCTACATTAAAAAAATTATCCCTTGATAATTTTTTCATCTGGGATAGGCCAAACTAGGATAATATTTTTTTTGTTTGAGTCCGCACAAAAATTTGAGTTTAGGATCAGCCTTAGCAATCCAAAATTGAAGAGAGACAAAAGCTAGTATATAATTTATAGTGGAGTTACGGAGTCTGCTAAATGACGGTAAGTTGCGCATAGTACTTTCTCTGATATCTGTTTAATCTGGGCCAGGTCAGGGGCTCCTTGGCTGACTAGGGTTAGGGTGAGGATAGAAAAGACAAAACTACCTGAGATGCATTTGTATCAGGGCTGTAGCTGGTCTGTCAAAGGAAGGCTTATCTTGTAAAAATAATTTCTCTTGCAACACTTTCAAAAGAATCCTTGGCAAACACTGAGTACAGGTTTAAGGTTTAAAACTTGTGACATACATAAGGGTCCTTGGCAATGCCTAGGATCATGCCTGGAGTGTTTAGTGTCTGGGAGAGAAAAAGACCAGACCTCCATTTGGGTGTAAAATCACTAACTAAAGAAGGTTTACGTTGCTGAAAGAGCTCCTTTGCCTCAAAAATAGGTCAGATCTTTGACAAAGAATCCCCTCCTAGAGGAGGACTTCAGATCAACTAAGTAACTTCAACAGTATAATGGTCTTAATTTGTTTTATTCCAATTATTATATATATTTTTATATAATATTCCATTATTTTATTTCAATATGTGTACAAGTTTATGCAGAAATAATTCTGTATTTCAAAGAAAATCATTGTTTTTTTTTTTTTTTAAATTATTTCAAATAAACTCACCAGAACATACATTACTTCTATGGTCTGGGCAACTAGAGGACTGTTTTTTCTTTTTCTATGTCTCTTAGTCTGAGCATGGCATGTAGGAATTAAGGTCTAGAATATCTGTGAATGGCTTTGTGCTAAAACTTGTTCTAGCTGGACTGAGCAACATAAATAATTCACCTCCATCAAATCAATTAATTATATTTGGGGGTTAGAATGACTTGTTTCCTTATGAGTTGTTTGTGAAAAGTGTGTTTTCATGTCCACAAAAGCAGCAACTTTTTCTCTCTCATGGGCAGACTTGAGGACTAAAAATCCTACTGATAGACCAGATCCTGGAACTATATTTGCCTTTATTCAGAAAAGGAGATTCCGGAGTTGGATTGAAAATTACCTGCATCTCAAAGAATGAACAGAAAGGAAAGAGCATATTAATCAGCAAAATCCCAAACAACTCAAATTTATTTTTGTTTTTGAGAGAGGAGAAACAGAAATTTAAGTTTTTCTTTCATTACAGTTTATTCTGAGCACATTTCAGTGCAGCAGGGAACATTGCTGCTATCCAAAAAGCAAGTCTGACTTTTCTAAATGTCAGTGACTTGCATTCTAAAAGCTGTGTATGCAGTCTATTCACCTGTTGCAGTAAGTCAAGCCATTCCTTTTATTATCCAAAACAACCTAATAGTATTTCTGGTGGAGAAGCTAGACTTTTTTTTTCTTTGATACAGTTCAAAATATAAGCAATAACAATTGCTACTTTTGAAGTAGGAGACCATGAAAATTTGAACTACCACATCACAAGAAGGAGAAAATACAGAACTGAATTTCCACAAGATTCATTCTCATTATTATTCTATGTTGTCATAACTTTATTTAATTCTTCTTCTCCAAAAGGTTAAAAAGGACAAATATTTGCACTTTGGCATTTCTTTTCTAGCACATTTAGGAGTCTGACTTTGTTTTTAATGTTTCACTGTAGACTGGGTTCCTGAAGTGGCTTTCCAACATGGTTTGCATCTCACAGGATGCCAAATGTTACTGACTTAAAAGTTCTACCCCAAGGTGATGCTGCACTGCATCACACAAGATACCATGAAACATTACGGAGGGAATTCTGACTCTTGGTCATTTGAATTATTTGGGGTATTCACGTAAATGGATACTTGACTAAGAAGATTGAAATGCCATCATCTTTGTTATGTAATGATAGGACAAATGACCTTATTATGACTTGTGTGAGGATCTGTAACAGAGGAGCTCTTTGAAGTCACCCATCCCAACTTTAACCAAATTGGCCTTCCTGGTAACAAGTGATTTATTCTGTCTTAAGCACTGTGGGAAAAGCGATGTCACAGCTGCTAGAGAGGAGAGACATCTGTCTTTGGTCAAAGGAACCTTGTCATGCTCACCTTAACCAGCTGTAACACAGGCTGATGTTGGGAGCAGGTCTATTAAACAAGAGTGTTTGAGTAAATGAGCAATGAAGAGAAGGATGGAAAGAACTGGGTAAAATCTAGATTGGATTATTTACTTGTCCTTTTGAGAAGACTAATGCCATGATTAAAAATCCCAAGGCACAGGTGCATTTATGTTGAAATAATCTTAAATTATTGTTTCCTTCTTGGAATATATTCTGAATTTCTTTCTAACTCTTCCTAAATAGTAATATTATCTTTATTTCCAAGCCTGGAACAATAACCTTGTAAAAGATACTACTCTTAGGGGAGCTCAGATAAAGTCACTTGTTTTTCCATGTTAATGAGCAGGCTTCTCTTCTTTTTATGATTTCAGAAAATCATGTCTGTAATCAAAACCAGTGCTTTATGGCATCAACAAGCCATGGCAGAAAGTTACTTTTTATTATCCTGCTTTTCAGAAAAGAAAACAGTCTCCTGGAGATTGAATCAATTTTCACAGAGATGCCATAATGAATTGCACTTGCTGATTAAAACTTTGGAGGCAGTTTTGTCATCCAGCATTCACACATAAGCTAAATCTTAATTAGAAACTTTACTGAATTAGCGTGTATCAATGCTACAACTGGAGAATATTTAAACAGAGTAGAGAATTCAATGTAATCAGGGAGCAATTCAGAGAGTTTTTACCCAGAAAATCCTATACATCTCAAGAAGGGCAGGAAGATCAATTAACCATCCTCTGAAGCCAGTGAACAAATTCCTTTTGACTCCATTGACTGCTGCAGAAAGCTGAAGGGTGAACACCTCAGCACTCAGTTTTGATGACTTAATGAACAAATTAGTCATCAAGAAATATGCTTGTGAGTGATTCTGTTCATAATAGTTGCTGGTACATATTTTCTGAGCATAAGTAATAGTTAAGGATTTAACAGTTTAACATACTTTAAGTAAAAAGGTCCATATTTCACAAGCAGGGTCTTTTTAACCAACTCATTGATATTTACAGCACTAATACCAGCAGACATTTAAGGTAATTTTCATGCAGTTGTAAACGGTTCATTGTATTTGAAATGTGAGTTTACAGAAAGTGACAGATCATTAAACCAAGTCTGTCTCCAGGCATGTCCTCAGTTGCATGCACAATCACTGTAATTTCTCAAGACTTCTGGCTTCTCATCAAAATGTCCCTTCTGCTTGTACACTTTATTGTGTCTAATAAACTACAGGATAAAATGACATGATTATAATTGGCCCTTGCTAACTTAATCCACCCATATGATGGAACACACACTGAAAATTACAATCTCTTTGAAAATAAACACCATAAATATGTTGATAACAAGGAACATTTTTGAGAATTTCATTGTTTAAGTAAGACTGTGGCTGCTCTTTGTGGATGCTTTGAACGTTCCATTACTCATCAACTTGCACTAGAACTGATGAGGGTTTCCAATATTCAGGAGTCAGAATGCTGCACGACACCATGATTTAGAATTCTCAAAGAGCACACCATATCTGCCACTTTCACAATAACTAGGTATCCAATTACCTGATAAATTAACTCCAACCCCCCCAGGTGTCTCAAATAAAATAGGTACACTTTAAAGATACCACTGAGGTTTGTATGGGCTTAGGCGGGTGGACTGCTTAGAAGGCAGTGCAGCTTCAGTGTCTATAGATGAAAATTTCAGAGAGTTCCAGAGGACTTGACATTAGGAATTCCAGTTAACAACCTTGAATACCATAGATACGAATCAAAATTTTATCCTAATATTCCTTTGATGAACTGCATGTATCTGAACTCACAATCTTTGTGCCCTCTAGGAAGAAAATTGTTTGAACTTGCAACCCGTCTTATCACAGCTTCCAATTTGAAAGAGAACTTCAGAACTTTGCTCTAGGAGTGCCTATCCATTGACTAATGGCCATGTGGTTTCACCTGTCCAGAAATAAATGTCTTTGATGTTGAGAGCTAAATTCAGGCACAAATCACCCCTTAAGAGCCTACACAATTGTATTGCATAGGCATTTGGAAAACTGTTTTGCCAATATAAAGTAGGGGAATTTAGAATCTATATTTTTTAATAGATAAAAGTAGACCTAACCCTACAGACTGGCAAATATTTCTGAGGGACATAAGATATCACAAGAATAAGATATCTTACTCCAGATTCTACCATATAATAAACAATCTGGGCAGTTTGACTCAATGATTTTGAGGGTCTTTTCGAACCAAAATGATCCCATGACTCTATGAAATAAATAAATAAATAAATAAAAATCTAGTAACTGATTAAAATTTACATATGAGTAGGCGTATCTAGAACAAGTGTAAAGTTGGAATTCAGAAACTCATTGGTTGGCAAGACTTGCCAGAATCTTTGAGTAGCCTACTTCACACATTTTTCAGGATGGTTCTGGTATCTATAATATTTTTTTTCATATTCCAGGACACAAATGAAATAAACCTGTGTAACTGACACTATGAAATTCTTTGTGCAGTATCTTGTTCTACAAGATGCTTCACTGAAGTCGATATACATTGTTTACATTCAATGAAAGAAATATTATCCTAAGACACCAGAGAGGCAGTTTTCCTGTCATATACCTCACTCAAATCAAAAGGAGGCTCTGTGGAGATGGAGACCTACTTGGATTACTTGTGTTACCACAATACACATCATGCTGAACAGAGATCCAGCTGTTATACTTCCCATAGGCACTCAGCTGCTCTCTTCACCATATACATGGAACCCCAAGAAGTTTGGCAGAGTTTCTGGGCAGTTTATAAAGAAATTAAAAAAATATTATCAAGACCAACTCACATGTCATCACCATTATGTTTTTGGCAATAAACAAAAGAAAATACCTTGTTTCATAGCGATGGACATGATAATAGTTGTAATATTTTCCAGTAATTTTATTTGTTAAACCTGAAAAACATACAAACTCTCCATTGCAAATAGTAAAGTCCCTTCTCTGTCTCTGTTAGGATAATGTGGAAACCTATTTACATATTTGCACATTTGTATATTCATAAATCCTTTATTAATTCAACCATAAAATGATTGGACAGTTTGGAAAGCATTACATGACATATGAAGAGCTTTCAGAATGCAGAAACACAGTCTTGCTTAAGGGCATTCATGGGATTTTTCTGCTTTTTTTCTGAGTCATGATAATGTAATGTTTTAGTAGGTGGGAGCCAATGCCTTTGATCTGAGAATATATGCTAAGAAATTCACTGCCTGATGCGATGGAATGTTCGGTGAGCGAGAGCACAAAAATGTAATACTTTCAACAAGAATATGCTAGCAAATCCTCAACAGTTTCTTTGGATCTTTCTTCCTGTACAATTTGAACATTTGTATATTATTCCTGTTGCTGGTGTCTTCCTTTATGCGGCTTCTTTTCAATACAAAGGCAATACTGGCCTTAAGAAGTAACACCAATAAAAGCCTTAATAACTTAATATTGTTTGACAAATATTTGGCATTCTCACACTATGAGAAGTGCTTGTGCGCACATAAATCAGTGAATCCACATGAACAAGGTAATAATAATCTCTACTAGCAGGAGTAGAAAAAGGGGGAAAGTTGATGAGTTGTTTTGATATTTATTTGTACAAAACTGCACTGTCCACAGAATGGAAGTAGATGTGAGAAACAAATTTAATTTCTCATGTAAGTTCCTTCCACAGAGGTTATTTCCTTCTCCATGTAAACCCAAATGCATGGGTCTCCATGTATATTTTAGTTAAAAGCACACACATGAAGCTCTGTTTGGAATTGGTTGCAGTTGCAAATTCAGTGCTTGTGAGTCTCTGGCTTCAAAATAAAACTTATTACTGGCCTAAAGTTAAACCCATTACTGCCATTTTCAGCAGGCACAGGGATGCCGTAGGTAAGTCTGTACCTCTGTAGAGCTTTTTGTTTTAAAGAGCCTTCCACTTTGCAGAATGAGCCATTTTGCTGCACCTGTGCTTCTGTTTCTGATTTCAGCGTCTCCAACAGTTGTCTGCTTTTCCTTTCTTATTTCAGCTGATAAACATTTTCAGTACAGAGTTCTTCATTACCTCACAGCTCAATTCCTGGCACATCTGCATTTCTTACTGTACCTGGATGGGACCTCTTTGCAAAATCCAGGAGCTGGCACTGTTTTCAGCACTCTTTAAATCCAGAACTGGGCTGGGACATAGCATTGAATTTGCACTGTTTTCAGCAGGCTTTGAATCCAGAGCTGGGCTGGGATGCAATATTACTTTTGGTTTGACTTAAGAACTAAATCAGACGATTCAGATCTTGCCTCAATTAAATGATTTTCTCTCAGTTTACCTCCAAGGTGGTACACAGCTAGCATGGAAATCTCACAGACTTACATATAGCAGTTAAAATATTGTGAAATAATTCATCAGCCCTATTTTATGCTGGCTTAAGAATCATAAAAATTTGTTTTACAAAATGAATAATTTGATTAAACACTGACCTTTTTCTGGCTGCTAGATTAGTAATTCAGTGAGCTGGATTATTGCTGCTTTTTCTCATCTGAATCCTGCAGTCCAGTAATCCCACCTATTGCACCAGCTTTTAGTTAGAATGTGTCAGTGGAAGACAGACATGGCAATAACCATTAATGTTATATTATTAAAGTGTACATATACAATTATAGTTCTTATTTTTGTTTCAGTCAAAAAATCCATTTATTTTATGGATTTTTTGATTGTTTAGTTGCAAAATGAGTATATTTTAATTTACAGTATAGGGGCTTTTTCCAATTTATATATAATAAAATTTGTATTTTCTCTTTTATTGAAAATAAAACTGTTTGCTAAGGAAGGGAAATGTTTCTTTTTCTCTTTTAAAAAATATATTGCAACATTATGATAAATGCATATATTCTCACTATTTTGCCATGTGGAAAAGAAAAGATTAAGGTACTTGAGACCTAATACTGCAAGTCTCTACTGAATAATGAAAGGTTTACTCTGCAGGTGAACTCAAGTAGTTAATTTTAAATATATTGTGCTTTCCATTGTTTTTGTTTTGCAGCATGAAAACCAGAAAGGGAACAAAGTAATTTGATAGAACAAAACAACAGGAGTGGTTTGTATGTCACTAAACACTTTAACAACAATTGAGGGCATTTTTAATACAAACCATGCTATCAAATTATTTTTCTGAGAAAAACTTGATCCTTTTTTGAATTATGTGCTTCTCTTTAAAAATAGAATTTTAATAAAACACATTTATGCAATGCTATGTCTCATTCTCTCATTTGATTAGAAACAGGGGAATTGTCTTTCAGGCTCATATTTCACTGGGCTGCATCTTGATATCCATAAATATTATTCTGATTCAAAGCCTCTGGAAACAAGAGAGAAGATTAATACTTGCACATCTGATCTCATATAAGATAGAAGTCAAAAAGTCATCAAGTTTGATGATCTTCTGTCATGACTCATCTTTGAGGCAGAGTAACTGAGGTTCTTGTTAATAGATCCGTTGGGGTGAATTAAAGTGAAACAACACAGAAGGACCCGTGTATATGTGAGGCCGGTTTATTTTAAAAAAAGATAATTGGAGCAGAAAGCAGAAAATGTGACCATTTCTGTTTTTTTCTTTTAAAAAAATAAAAATAATTTAATTAAGAAAATACCTAAGGAAAGGAAAGAAAGAGGAGGAAAGGACAAGAGTAGACAGTGGAAAGGGAAGATATCACCACGTGTGGATCCATCTACAGCACTTGATCTTTGCAGTTTCAGTGTCCATGGTCACACTGATGGCCATGGTTTAGATTCATTGGGGGTGGGCCCTGTGCAGCAGAGTTCTGTGCGTTTTAGACATTCAGGCTTATGTGGGAATGTTCTGGAGAGGTTTTACACTGTCTGACATAACCCTGTGGAAATGAGTCAGGGGGCACTCAAGGGTCTTTGATGGTTCATGGCCCCTTCTGATGACATGACATGACAGCTGTTTGGCCCTCCTTCTTGTGGCTCTGTCTTATAACAAGGGATGAAAGACTGATAGATAAATTAGTCATCTAATAGATGGAAACAGGAATAAAATTATTATTTCTAAGTGAACTAACTGAAGGAGGAAACAGGAATATTATTTGGGGTACTTTGATGCAGACAATAGGCAGAAGTAGGACAGTGAAATCTATCCATTCTACATGAAGCTTGGCAGGGCATGAACACAGATTTGATGAGGTGTGTTTGTAGTGAGTTTGTTGTCTTATCCCTATATCTTCTGTTACTAACCTCAGAGTATTTATAAAGATGCTTTGCAGAACATGAATAATTCTCTGGGGGCTAGGCAGCTGTTAAATATTGCATGCATTGATAGTAAAGTGGCTTTCCACAGACTGAATGCAGCTTGAGCTAACTAGAATCCAGTCCTAAGAAACATTAAAAAAAAAATCTGCTTTGGAGTGAATCCTTTGCATTTTGTGTCTAACACAAGTTCTGAAATCTTATTTTGAAAAGAAAAAATTACGTTTTTATCTACACTGACAAAAATTGCAGATGATTCTAGATTGATCTATCTACTAGGTCTAAGGTGGTAACCTAATAGGTACAAAAATCAAGGAATGGTGACAGACGAGGCAAAAGGGTGCAATTAAGTTAGTGAATTTCTGCAGTTCATTTGCACTTGGCTGTGTTGGTACTTTTCAACAACAAAAATTCCCCCATACCCACATTTAAGTTATTCTTTATTTTCACTGAATCTTTAAAACACATTCTGCTTTTCTGCTTACTTTCAGTTTAATCTGAGGAATGATCAGATTTGTGCTGTGAAAAATACTTGAACCAGACAAAACACATTGCTTTTCCTTGACAGATGCAGGAATTTAATTATGGAAATATTATAGAAGAGTGGCTAGATTCAATTACTTACAGTTTCATCTGTGTGTCTCACTTGAGGTGACATTTTTGTGACAGCTGTCTATTCTACTGCTTGTAAGAGTAATCATTTAATTAAAGTTTATGCCATAGGTCTATTAATAACATCATACCAAATACTAGGAATTTTGCCCAAACAAGTACTAAAAGTCAGATTCTTAAGCTAATTTGGCATTTAAACAAACAGATGAACAGACAAACAACCTATCAAAAAGAGTTTTCAAAAACTTTGGGTGTATGCATAAGTTTGAATACATAGGAGCCTAAAAATTGTGTGATTGCATCTTGAATTCATGCTAATAAATAACTAATAAATGCTACTGCATTTATGATAATGTAAAATTAGTCATTCCAGGATGTGTTGGCCCCATCCACTGTTTTTATAGTATACTAGACAGGATGAATCAAGTGTAGTAATTGAGCAGATATTTTTCCTAGAAAAGCTTTCTCAGGAATTTCATGTCTAAAAGACACAAACTAATAGCAAGTCCAAAGACAATTAATTTTGATGGCAGGAGTATAGGGAGAAAATGTGATATTAAAAAATATTATAATTCTTAAGGTATAGCAAAAAATTCACACAGAGTGTGAGAGAATAGAAAGGGATTCCTTAGCATCTCACAAGATTCAGTCAACACATGTATATTTCAGCACTTTTATTTGCGCTCAGAAGACTGATCGATTTTACAAAAAAACCCCCTTTCATCAGAAAACACACTAGAATATAATTATACCAAATTTAAAAGGTAAAATTTCTCTACAAGCCTTTAGAGTTTAAATAGGATTTTCATGCATTTTCAGAGTCCCTAAACTCTCAGATAAATAATCATGAGAGGAAATAATTTAAACCACTTCTAAAAAAAAATTTTAGAAGTTTCATATTTCTGGTAAACCTTTCTTTGGAGGTGATGATTTAGTAACTAAAGCATGATGTAAATGTATGATAAATTTAATGACATTTTTAGAAATGTTATAGATGTTTGGCCAAAATATTTTGATATCCATCTTTAGCTCTTTTAACTACAACAAAATTCCAACTGTTTTCAAATGGATGTCTTGTCATTAACCACTCTCTGGTGATGTAAGACATTGCAAAATATTTTCAAAGTGCTTTAAGAATTTTCACTAAAATCTACTGCATTTTTTAATTGACCACATTTCTAAAACCCCAGTAGAATAATATATTACTTTGTGACATTCAAACAAAAAAAAATTAGTGATTTTGATTATCTAGCAAATATCCTTAAGAGAAACATCAATCAGATTTGCCTTAGGATTTCTTTCTAATTCTACCAGAAGCGTCCTACATGACAGTCTGTTTCTACATTTCATGGTTTCTCTGTGTTTTCAGGATGACATACCCAATCCAAACAAATGCTGAAAGCTGATAGAGATAGAATTGAAATATTTCACTTCTTGTCTGGAATAAAATGGCAAACTATATATCTTGAGAATGAAAATACCAATAAATTTCACTGGCATTAATTCTGCTAACAAATTAAATAAACGGATCTTGACTGAATGCCATTTCAAGAAGATTCTAATAATTGGACAGTGCTTGTTGAAACAACTAACTAAATTGTTTCTCAAGAAGTGGATACACTTTCTGTGTATCTTACAATAACAGTTTTTCCATTCGTAAATCAATAATCCCACTTTTTATATACATGACATAAAAACAGAATCACAGAACAAGCTGAGTTGGAAGGGACCCATAAGGATCAAGTCCAGCTCCAGTCCCTGCACTGCACCATGCCCAAGAGTCACACCCTGTGACTGAGGGCGTTGTCCGAACCCTTCTTGAGCTCTGTCTTGGGGCTGTGACCACTTCCCTGGGGAGCCTGTTCCAGTGCCCAGCCACCCTCTGGGTGAAGAACCTTTCTCTAATACCCAACCTTAACCTCCCCTGACAACTTCAGGCCATTCCCTCAGGTCCTGTCACTGTCACCACAGAGAAGAGATCAGTGTCTGTCCCTCCTCATCCCCTCTTGAGGAAGTTGTAACTGCAATGAGATCTCCCTTCAGTCTCCTCTTCTCCAGGCTGAAGAGACCAAGTGACCTCAGCCACTCCTCACACAGCTTCCCCTCAAGGCCCTTCACCATCTTTGTAGGTCTCTTTTGGAAGCTCTCTAACAGCTTAGTGTCTTTCTTGCATTGTGTCACCCCAAACTGCCCCTGGCACTCGAGGTGAGGCTGCCCCAGGTCAGAGCAGAGCAGGACAATCCCCTCCCTTGCCTGGCTGGCAATGCTGTGCCTGATGCCCCCCAGGACACAGGTGACCCTCCTGGCTGCCAGGGCACTGCTGACTCGTGTTCAACTTGTTATCAACCAGGAGTCCCAGGTCCCTTTCTGTGGCACTGCTTTCCAGCATCTCATGCCCCAGTCTGTCCGTACATCCAGGCTTGCCCCTCCCAGGTGCAGAATCCGGCACTTTCCCTTGTTTAACTTCTCACAGTTGGTGATTGCCCAGCCCTCTAAGTTGTTGAGGTCTCTCTGCAGAGCCTCCCTGCCCTTGAGGTACTCAACAGCTCCTCCCAGTTTTCAATGGGCCACGAATTTGGTCAGTATTCCTCCAGTCCTGTGTCCAAGTCATTTATGAAAAGGTTGAAGAGCACAGGGCCTAAGTTACTTTGTTACACCTTGTGGAATGAATATCTTTTTATGGAAATAAACTTTATTTTAAACAAAAATATAAATAAACACAAAATATGGTCTTATAATCACATCAATGATTAAATTTTTTCCATAATACTGCTAAGGTACTATTCACTTAGAAGAAAGTATAACAATTATTTTGAATATCTCATGAACACTAATACAACCCCTCCCAATATCTGATATCTGCTTGCCAGATTCAATACTGTCCTCTAAACCAGACATACCCTTGTTCATTTTAGTTAAATTATTAAGCTTCATTTAAGTAAGTCTACATTGAAATGATGCAAATGAAAACTCTAATCTGATCTGTTTTCTAGACATATCTCTGCTTGATTAAAAAATACCTGCACATGCCTCAGGACTCAAGACAGACACAAATGCAGACATACACACATACTCAGGGAGCTTCCTCAGTTTCTCTGTTGTCTACAAAGAGATTCTAGATTACCATTTTTAATTAGGCACTAACACTCCACAGTAGCCAAAATAGGCCTGATGATTTACTCTCATTCGTGCATACCAGTCCTTAAATGAGGTTGATTATTTTATTGAGTGAGTGAATCGACTGAGTTTTTAAATGTGAGATATTTCAACTAACAGGTTCTCCAGAGTATTTGCAACAGTCTGACTTCATTTGGCTATGCAGCCTTCAGACCCAGCCCAATACTCTTTTTCTGTCTGTAGTATTGAAGCATCTTGAACATCTAATAAATTAATGAATAAAGATTAAAGACTAGAGAGTAAACTGAAGCAAATAAGTCATTATTAATACTTAAATGACTGAATGTTCAGGGGCCAGAGAGGAAAAGCACCAGGCTGGCAGAATGTTTCCTAAACATTTAGACATTCTAAGTAAAATGTATCCCTTATATTTTAGCTGGTTTGCTTTGAGCTATTTGTGAAATGTGAATTCTTTGTGACTTGTAGGTGAAGATATATTTGAGTTACTATTTCTACTAAATCTTTCTTTTTCTAGTGAATTATTTTTTTTCATTTTCATTATCTCCTCTGAAGATCATGAATTCCTGATCAGTCCTACTGGAATTACCTTTTTTTCTGGCAAAAGAATTGTAAGAATAGAATAATAAGCCAGCTAATGAGTTCTGCAAAGAGAGAAAATGTGGTGGGCCTAACGGAAGCTGAGCAGATGTAGAAAGCAGTAGAAGTCAGACATTCCTGGATAATTCCTTGCAGACTCTGGATGTTTACAAGATGCATCAGACAACAGATACTGGTGTAACAGGTGACATAATTGTATTCTTCTCCTATGATGCAGGAACATTATACAAATATATACTGCCATAATACAAATCCATTCTATGATGGGATTTTATAGTTCTATGTATTCAACTTTCTAATGGAATATATATTTCATCTTTTTATGCATAATTGCATAACTAAGTATTAACCTTTTCTATCTGGCATATTGATAGTAAAGATCACAAATTTTATTTATATTAAAATACATTTTTGGTCTTACCATAGAATTGTTTAGGTTGAAAAGATGTTTAAGACCATCAAGTCCAACTGCAAACCTAATATTGCTGTGTTCACCACTGAATCATGTTCCTAAAAGCCACATCTACACACCCTTTAAATACCTCAAGGGATGGTGACTCCACCCCTTCCCTGGGCAGCATGGTCCAGTGCTTGACAACCGTTCTGGTTAAGAAATTTTTCCGAATATCCAATCTAAACCTCTCCTGGAGCAACTTAAGGCCATTTTCTCTTGTCCTTCTGCTTGTTACCTGGGGGATTAGACCAGCACCCACCTCTCTACAATCTTCCAGTTGTAGAGCGTGATAAGGTCTCCCCTGAGCCTCCTTTTCTCCAGGCCAAAAAACCTCAGCTCCCTCAGCAGCTCCTCACAGGACTTGTGCTCCTGACCCTCCACCAGCTCTGTTGCCCTTCTCTGGACACACTCTAGCCCCTCAATGTCCTTCTTGTAGTGAGGCGCCCAAAACTGGACACAGGATTTGAGGTGCAGCCTCACCAGTGCTGAGTACAGGGCGACAATCATTGCCCTGGTCCTGCTGGCCACACTATTGCTGATCCAGGCCAGGATGCCATTGGCCTTCTTGGCCACCTGGGCACACTCTGGTTCATGTTCAGCTGCTGTCAACCAGCACCTCCAGGTCCTTTTCCACAGTGGAGTTTTCCACTCTGGGCCTGGCCATGCAGCCACTTATTCACCAGCAAAGAGTGCACCTGTCCATGCCAAGAGCAGCCAGTTTCTCCGGGAAAATGTTGTGTGAAACATTGTCAAAGGCTTTGATGAAGTCCAGGTAGACAATATTCACAGCCTCTTCCTCACCCACTGAGTGGGTCACCTTGTTGTAATCAGGCTGGTCAAACAGGACCTGCCTTTCATAAATTCATGCTGGATGGAACTGATGCTCTGGTGGCCCCTCAAGTGCCACATGCCGGCACATAGTTTGATCTTCTCCATAATTTTCCCCTTCAGCAGAGCTGTTCCCCAGAATCTCCTTTCAGGCTTTCAATCATCTAGCATTTGTAAAGACATTTTTATGAGGTTGTTAACAACGTATTTTGAAATAAAACATGATTGCTTACTAGTTATTGAAATAATTTATGATTCACAAAGGAGTAGTTAATAATTCAGACTTTATATGTGTTTGCTTTTAAATGTTTTCCCCTTATATATGATAATAATGGTTTGATCACACAGAGGCATAGTTGAGAATTTTTTAATCTGAGATATAACTATTACAAATTATGAAAGTCTATTCTTTCTTTAATCTTGAATTTTTTTTGCTCCTCTCTTATCCAAATTTCACCCCAGCCTAGTTTGACTGATTTCAAAGGATAAAATTGTTCTTTGAAAGAAGAATCAAGACTACTAGTTTTCTGCTGCATTCTCATTGAGCAAGCAAAAAATGTCCAGTTTTCTGTTTCTCTGTATTGACAAGAGATGCACCCTGACAGGAATGTATTTGACAGTGATACAGGGTGCCAAGAGCCCAATATTGACACTGTATGCATTTCAGAAGGTTTTACTACAGTTGGGCTTGAATGGTCCTATGGTCCTGTTTACAGTTTCCTATTGAACATTTTAAATTATACTTTACATATTCATAGTCAGGTCTGTCCTCCATCAGTGTTTACCTCAACAGAGTTTCAAGCCCGTTGATGGCTGTTTTCATGACTTTGCTGCAAGGAAACAGTAGACAATTTTTAGATGCACGTGAAAATGCAGTCCTTTATCTGACCTCAGCTTAGGAGTTCAGTTGTTAATCCTGATTACTTCTAGTGACTTAAACAGTTTTATTCCATTCTTAAATCAGACAAACATACTTTGCCTCTACTTTTAGTAATTATGCTTGTCAATAGATTCATCACTGTACATGTGAAATTCCATGATTTACTGTCATCCTATTTTTGTGCCTGTTGTTTTGCAATGAGTTTTGTTTTGGGCCAAACCAGGTTGTTCCATCTGAGACAGGTCCAGGTCTGATTTTATAGAAGGTTTGTTCAGGAGCAGTTCACAACAGAAAGTGTAGGTGCTACTTTGCCATATCTAGGTGCCTCTGCCATCCCAACAAGGCACTTCCATGTGTCCTTATGCCATGTGCAAGATAGAGAACAGGCAGGGTTTTTTCATTTAAAAAAAAAAAAATCCACAATTGCCACTTTGGTAAAAATCACACTTTATCTGAAGAGATTTGAATTGACCCTCTTCTTATTGCTCGCTTACTCACAGTGCCACTGGTGTACCATATATGGCTCAAAGGATACACAAGACAAGACAAGAGCTACATGTAATGTGTGTTGTCAAGGCACTTTAGAGGGTACTGACCTTTACACAGAGCCAACTCAAGGCACTCTGCTCTGTTGATCTCCCTGGGTGTTGATCTCCCTGGGTGTGTGGGAGCTTCAGACAAAGTTTGCTAAAGCAGGCCTCTCTTTGAGTCTGAAGGACAGAAAGAATTCCTTTTTGTATTTAAACTCCCTCAGATTTTGGCAACAGTTTAGATTTAGGGAATTTATGGAGGTATAATTGAATACCTTTGGTCCTGCAAGTTGTAATGATGGGCAAATCAAATATAATATAAAAATGAATTATTTAGTAAGACAAATGAATATATAAAATATAACAGACAAAAGATCTTAAATAAAATTACTCACTACACCGTATAAAACTAAAAAACTACTAGCAGATTACAGCATAACATAAAACAGTGCACTATATCAAGGTACCTATATTAAAACTAGAAAGAGTATTGATTAGGAGTTGAAGGTTACTTACCACCAAAATGAAGATAATATACACAGATTCCTTCATTTGCCCGTGGGGAGTGACTGTGAAATAAGCATCCCTATTCATGGGAGAAACTCCACACATTTCCAGGAAAATGAATGGAACATTTCTGCTTTGTGGAAGTTTGGTATGATGTTTATAAAGTGAATGGCTCTCAGTCAAAAATTCAGCTTATCTTGTCAAATCTCATTTCAGAAGTAAGTTTATTGGCAGCCGGAGATGCCAGACCGGTGTTAACCCCATGGTGCCAAAAAAATAACTCACTACAATACAGTTTGTACTGTTTGAGTTATTTGAGCAGTCAACGAAAAATTGGCAAGCTTTTGTTGATGGGTAAGATGCCCTGCTACACTGGGTTTTTGTGCCCTTTGGCAGTACAAATACAGCCCTTGTCTGGAATCCTTAGTCTGCTAGAGTGACTTAAGGTACCTTCAATAAGTCGTTTCCCTTTCTTGTGTTACAGACTCATAGCAATTTCTGACCTCACAATGACTTCAGGAGGATAAATATCTGAAATTGAGGGTGGATGTGGTCTTCTGTCCATGTAATAGGGAGTGACCATTAGTTTTCCATCACACAAGACAGAGATTCATGAAAGGAGTCACCTCCCAGCACCAGGTGTCTGCAGAAGAGCTCCCCAGACCTTCAGGGGCAGATCTGTCACAGGAGCCTCATGAAAGTAACAGATTGTTGTAGCCACTCTTGTGAAGCCGCCTGGCCTTCCTGGCTGCCCTCGCCTGGGACACGAGCTGCCGGCCCACCAAAGGCTACTGCTGAGATGTTTCCAGCCTGAGTGGGGCTGTTCCCAGCGAGTGGTCAGCTGCAGGCACCGATGGTAAAGGAGGCGAGACAAGACAAAGGGTTGCGGGAGGGGTGTCCCCCATGCTCTCCTTTATTATGGGGTCAGGTTGCAGGTGTTCAGGAGGGAGAGTGGAGGAGAATTCCCAAGGGCTGTCCCTGGGCGACCGTTTATAGAGGGGGAAGGATAACCAATAGGAATGAAGACGAGGGGAAGGAACAAGGGTTCAGGGTCCAATGGCAACAAAGAAGGGGAGGGTACAATGGATAACAACCAATGATACAATAAACTTAACAGAAGGCTCTGGAAGAGCGGGTAGGTCCCAAGCCCTGGGCATGCCTTTCCTTCAAGCACCAGGGGTGGGTCCAGGCGCTCAGACCCCTGAGTCCTCCCACAGCAAGGCTCCTCCCTCTGAGGAGGCGGAGCTGGCCTGAGAGGCTGAGGCAGCAAGGGGTGGACCCACCACAACAGATGCTGTCTTGACACACCACCACCATAATGAGAGACCCATTTCTCTTCTCTAGCTGCTCTGTTTCGCTCCCCAGGCACCATGTAATTTCCAGTTGGTGGGGTACAGTGCTGTGACAACAGGAATGAGAAAGCACATTAATGCCACTCTCCTGGTGACTGCAGGCATGTGTCAAATGGCCCAGTGGGTAGAAGCTGTCATGCTGAGGGCAGCTGTAAATAGATGGATCTTCATCGTTACATTTAACTACATCAGTACACCTATATTTCTAATGTTTGGTCTGTATTCCAAGCGCTCAGAAAGAAGCCATTAATTAAGCCAATAAATGAGAACTTGAGTGATTAATTCATTCACGTAATGCCATACTGGCATTAATAAAGCATTCTTAAATACTCTCCTGGTTAAAAGCTAGGGTCTTGGTAATGAGAAACCTATCAGCCTGAGAAAATTATTAGGCTCAGAAGAAATAATGACTAACATGGCAGAGAATACCTCTCACCCAATGTAGGAATGAATTCAATAGGAATTTACTTTTACTGTTGCTGGGATTCACATGCATTGGCTGTTAAGATGCATACCTTCATCCAAAACAGGAGAATACAGTGTCTATGTGTTCTGCAGGAAAAAGAGGAGGAGGAGGTGAAGGCAAAAAGGATGCTACTGATAGATCAGTGCCATAGTCCATTGCACTGCAAGAGCACCATGAGATATTTGCCTGAAAAAGTCAATCAAGTAACCTAAAAAGTAGAAGGTCCTTTACCTCAACCAAGTGGTTTGTTTTAAATCTCCTTTTTCTTGTTTTTCTTGGTTCTTATGTGGAAAATAACTTAATACAGGGCTCTCTAACACACGATCAAATAAAGAAAGTACAAAACAAAAGTATCAATTTCTGAAGCCTCTATTTTTTTTGTCACACTGAGGGAATTGCCTCATAGAGCTCTTGCTGTTCACAAGGTGGCTTTAAAAGTTTAGATTTTTTAAGAGAAAATGCTGGTTAGATAACCTCTTACAACTTTATTTCTTGTTTTTTCTTATCTCAGCCCATGGCGCATCCCCCAAAACCACCCCTCCCCACCCAATTTGGCTTTTAGGCTTTTTCAACTTTACAGAGTGCTTTTGCAGAGTAATTTGTATTTGTCAGGACAATGGCTTGGGGGTTATGAATTGTAAAGTGGATACTTCGGTATACATTGGAATTGAATTGAAAAGCATAATTCTATATGCCAAACCTAGAAAGCAAAGCTAAAGAATGGAGATGTTCAGCCTTGCATTATCTCATTTCTCTTACCCTTTGTTTTCCTCCCTTGCCCTGACTTTCCTTACTTTCTAGCTTTTTCAGTCACTGCAGAGCAGGGGTTTTTTTAATTGCATGATAAAACCTCAACAAATAAGCTACAGTGACACAAGTGCATGCATCATATAATCTTACATTTTCAAGAATGGTAATGAGTAGTTTTCTCCCACTCATAGTACCAAATTTAGAACATGACTATTATATAGAGAAAATCACTTTACTTGCAGCCATTCCCACCTCTACAAATGACACCCTTTTGATTGTCTGCATATTTTCTGTTTATTTATCTCAGAGATAAAGCTGTCAGGTGGCAAGATTACATGGATGTTGTCCATTTCTTGACAGCTAATTTGACATTCTCAAATAAAACTTTAATGGCTAAAATATATGCATTCAATAAAACATCTGGGAAAGAGACCTGGTTTTGGCTGGAGTAGAGTTAATTTTCTTGTTAGTAGCTGGTACAGTGTTGTCTTTTGGATTTAGAATGAGGATAATGTTGGTAAAACTCATGTTTACATTGTTCCTGATCAGGGGTTACCTGAAGTCAAGGACTTCACATGCTGTCCTGCCACTGGAGAGGCTGGGGATGCACAAGAAGCTGGGAGGGGAGAAAACCAGGATACCTGACTCCAAATGACCAAAGGGATATTCCATACCATAGGGCATTATGTGTAGCATATAAGAGGAAAATTGCCTCGGGGGCCGCTGCTTTGGAACAGGTTGAACATTAATCAGTTGGTGGTGAAAAATTACTTTTCACTTGCAACACCTGTTTTTCTTGGGTTTTAGGTTTCTCTCTTTCTGTTATTTTCCTTTTCATGATTATTGTTATCATTATTATTATTGCTTTCATTTCAACTACTAAACTGCTCAATCTCAACCCACAGGTTTTCTCAGTTTTATACTTCTGATTCTCTCCCCCATCCTATAGGGGAGGAATAAGCAAGAGGCTGTGTGGGGCTTATAAATGTGCTATAAATGAAACATGATGCAATACAGACAAGAAAGAATAATCTGCCCTTTCCATAAAAACGCAGATTTTTGAAAATTTAGATTATTATAATTCTAAAAGGCATATTATAGATCATGGCAAAATACAGGTGAAAACCCACTTTGAAAAAATTGCAAAATATTCTGCAGTTTATCTCAGCCACCTCTCTGGGTTTTTTTATGGTGCCACATGTGAGAATATCTGGCAAACTTTCTCAATAAGAATTTATATTAAGAAGTACAGTGAGGCTTTTTGCATTAGTGGTTGGTAGCTCTTCCTTTTCAAAAATAAAAAGACCTTTTAAAGACTTAGAGTTTTACATAATGGTTTTTAAGATAACTTTTGATGAATTTTTTGACACACTAACAATCACCCATAATCAGAAAGATTCTGATATTAGTTCCAATAGTCTATCTCTTATATTTTCCAGGAATGGGAGAACTAATTTTTATTCGTTACAATACCGTCTTCAACAAAATTTTAATAACATATTGCTATACCTAGATGGACATAACCAGTTCAGGCTTTGCTGCATTACCCAAAATAGTGTCCAAAATGACTGAAAACCACAAAATGAGGAAGAAGTGCAGGTACCAGTTTTGGAGGACTAGAACATAAGAAGTCTGTACTGTTACATTATATTCTCTGAAAAATGTGAAATTAACATTTGCTCCTAAGAGTCGTGGATAATTCTCACCACTTGAACCAGAGTGAAACTTCAACTAAGTCCAGTGCTCTTTGTACTGGAAAAGTAAATTTTGACATCAGCAAACAGACAAATACAGAGGGTCAAAATCAATTATGCAAGTAACTCAGATATATTTCCATAGGGATGTCAATATAACTCCCTTTGAGCAGTCACAACAAACAGGAGTTCTTGACTGAATAAATACAAGTGGAGCTTCTCTTGTTTTCATCATCATACTTCACACATTGTTTTTCAGCTCTTTGGGTTTCAGTAAATTAAGTTACCTATTTTTAATTCTGAAACATTTTCTGATGCACATTCATAACTCACATACTATATTCTTAGAAAGGAGTGGGATGCATTCATGATTTCTTTCCTTTGGTTTTTGTACAGTTTATGATGCACAGGGAATTGCAAGTCTGGTTAATCTTTCATTAAACTACTAAAAAAGAATACTATTAAACTATTTTTAGGTGTTAAGAAATTTACCCTTTAATATCTATAAAATTCTCTCCCTGCTTTCTGCTGCTTTTTTCCCTCTTATCCTGTGTTTTTTTCTTCTGGTCTGATGTTAGTTGCTCCTGTAAAATGGTGAAACCTATATATTTAACACTTTCTCACTAAGGACATAAAGCATCTACAAACTCTGGGGACATCAGCTTCATTTTATGTCTTTAATTTGCATTAGGCTATTTCCATCTTTTTTCTCTAATGACCTTAAATCAGCTTCTGCAACAGTTCCTTCCAATTAGTTTATTTATAGTGGTGGAGCATATATTTTTTTTCTATTGGAAAATATTAATTATAACCCGCATGAGAGATATTTTTACTGTTTTGTTAAAAAATTTCTTCCCTGACCCAGTAGATAGTATATACCTGTCTTTGCATGTGGTAATGCAACAGACAATTAACTTGGAACACATGCTACATAGAGAAATGAAGACAATTTATAGAATTCAAGCAGTGTGGAAGCCACATGTGTGTTTGCAGACAGTGATACCTCCTGACGCTGTGGCCAGTGCTTTGGGTTATTTTCCTTCCCTTTTCCACCAATATAGCTCCACTGGAGAAGGCCACCACATTTGTTTACCACAATTTACCACTACTGAAGTCATCTTGGGTATCACCAATCACAACCTCATTTTCCATATGCCTTAGCATATTTTTGAGGAGGATCTGCTCTGTATTCTTACTGAATACAGACTTGGCCATCCAACAGTATCAGAGCAATTCAGTTATGGAATAATGAAACTTGAGTTTCACTTAGGTTTCTTATGATTAAACAAAAAATTACTGTTTAGACACAATGCATACAATGGAATGTCAACGTGGTAGCATGTTTACCATGCAAAGTTAACACACTGTCCCAACAGCAAAACCTTTCACAATCAAACTTCAGTAATTCCAAACTTTATAATGGTACCTAGGCAAAACTCTGAAGGATATAATATAGCAACAACTTCTGCCGATTTCTTCTGGTGAAAAACATTTGCATTTCTAGCCCCTTTACATAACCTATTGGGCCACTTTGAAAAGGAAAAAAGTGCAGGGTAGTCTGGAACTTTGATCTTCTGCAGAGAATTTGAAATGCATTTAAAGTAGTCTTAATATACTTCATTCCTAGTTTTCTTTCTTTTTGTTTTTTTAGGGGATTTATCAGAGCATTGGGAAGTTGATGTCATGATTTTTTTTTCCAAGGAAGAAGAAAAGAATTTAGGACTCCACCAAAAGATCCGTGCTGCCAGCATGAGTTTATTCCATGGAGTACACATGGCTTTGAGTCAAGGAACAGTTCTGGCTTAGCTGGACTTTCAGAGATGAAAGACAATAAAAAGACAAAAAAACCTACAGAAGAATTATGAAGAATCCTTCAGTTTAATTTATTACTGCATTAATATATACATTTTATGTTAATATTTTTCATCTTACCTACATTTGAAGCCTTTTGAGAAAGAAATTGCCTTGACTGCTGCAGGATAATCAAGTAAATAAACATATCACAAAAACCTTTCTATACCCTCTACTTTTCTACCACTCATGTAAGTAGTATTCAAATCTGTCCCAGTGATAACATTATTCTAATCAGATCATATCTGTTATGAGAAGGAAAAAACTGAAATGTGCTTGCAGCCTGCGAGGGGACATTTCTAGCTACCAGAGACATCCATCCAGTTCTCTTTTCATTTTTGTATGCATTTTTTTTGTCTAGAGTAGGCAAAAAATTCATTTCTCACACATTCTGTTCAATTATTTATACTCAAAACAGCAGTAATCCTTGTCACTCTGGGCTGTTTACTGATGTTTCTTTGTTATCAAAAATTCAGTGATAACTACTTTACTAACAAAAATCAAAACATTAAAACCCAGTTATAATAGATGAAGCAGTTATGGAGATAAACAAAACAGCCAATTTAGATATATTTAGTACCTATTTCTTGTAAACAGTGAAACGAATACTGCTAAGATTTAATTTTGTTTTCCAGAGAAGAGTTTCTTCATCTAAAACTTCAACACTTTATAAAAACTCTGTTAATATTTTAAGATCTAAGTGGAACACAGCAGATGTTGAAATAAAAAGCAATGTTCACATTGACTTGACTACAGGCTCTTAAAAGACACACAAGTTTAGTTGTAATACATTTCAGCGATATTTAACAGATATATTACTTCTTTATGTGTCATTTAATGCCAGAACTTTCCCATGTGTGCATAGTACAGCTAACAGACTTACAGAAAGCATTAACTCTTTTACAAAAAGCGTACTGCTGATACTGATGATTCAGACTCAAAAACTGTTTCGAGTAGGAAGGGTCAATCATCGAGTTCCAACCCCCCTGCCCTGGCCACGGACACCTTTCACTAGACCAGGTTGTTCCAAGCCCCATCAAACCTAGTCTTGAGCACTTCCAGGGATGGAAAGTTCCTTGTCTGTGCTGGGGAGCTCAGAACCGGACACAGCACTCCAGATGTTGCCTCACTGGGGCTGAGTGGAGGGGCAGGATGGCCTCCCTCAAGCTGTTGTCAGTGCCCTCCCTAATGTGCCCAGGTTACCATTGCCCTGCTGGCTCATGGGCAACTTCTTGTCCTGTTAGCCAGAAGCTTTGGGGAGTTGGAGGCTTATGGACACAGCAATTACTCAGAGCTCACTTCCCTAAAGCAGCACTACTATGGTGATTAGTATCACTTGCATAAGATCTCAGACTTCTCATCATTGCTTACCAAGTCACAGATAATCTGTCTTAGATTCACCTCATGGATGGAAGTTCTGAAGATGAGATGTGTCTGATTTTTCAATTCCTTCTAAAAAGCAGAGCATGGTCTTCAATTTCTAGGTTTTCTTTCCTAGATTTATGTTCTACCCTTACTGTAGGTAGAACTGTGTTATTGAAATATTGCCTAGGCAACAAGATTATATATAAAACTACCTTCCATTTTTTCAAATAAATATGGAATGAATGTTTATCACTGAGGAAAGGTTAACATTTTGTACTGTCTTGCCCAGTGGATGGAACTATAGTCTTGGAAGCATCTTGGATATCAATTACTGGGCTCAGGTAAAACTCAGAAATAAGAGTACTATACTTTTTCACAGAAGATCAGATCTTGAATGGTATATAATTTCTGCAGATGTCTACATCAAGCAACTTCACTTTGGTTATAGGACTATAAGAAGATTTTGAACAGTGAAGACTGAACAAATGCCTGAATTTTTAACCGAACAGCAATTTTATCTTCACTCTACTTTTCTGATCTAAGATTTCTCAAACTTTTAACCCTCAAAGAGCTGAGAAGTTCAATTAAAGCCTAAATTACAGGTCTTGTCAAGAAGGTCATATTGACCCCACTCCAGAAAACAGTCTTTGTTTCCGGTAATGGCATGAGACAAATTTTGTTATAACAAAAATATAATTTTTAAAAGTCATTATTTTTTTTCTTTTCTGAGAAAATATAGAGAATGAGGAAACTGTGAGGTTATCACAAACACTTATTCCTCACACATCATTCCTCAATTGTCACCCTTGAAAAGATGAAGTCTCAGATGGATTCAAGGTTCAGGATTCAATATAAAGTGTAGTTTAGATACAAATGCCTGAGACAATAATGCTGTCTTAGATAGCTTAGGGCATCCTGTATGGCTTCCAGCGACCTTTTCAGAAGGATGAGGAAACCTTGGAAATCTTGTATGAAATTTTCAAGTCGCTAGGTGTTTCTCAGTTAACTCAGAGCGTATCAAACTACGATGGACACACACTTATCCAAGTGAACTGAGCCCTAATGTATTTGTAAGTGCTGTGTGGGAGGTCCATCCCTGGTTGCAGCTGCCTCTCATTCCAGCTCCACCTCCTCTGAAGGAAGCTCCTCCTTGGGGGAGGACTCGGGGGATGGAACCAGTGGATAAGATCCACCCCTGTTCTAGAAGAGAGGCGTGCCCAGGGTCTTGGACCAAACCCCTCTTCCCGAGGATTCTGTTATGTTCAATGTGTTATTGGTTATGAACTATTGTACCCTCCCTCCTATGTTTCTATTGGACCCCTGATCGTTGTACCCTTGCCTTGTCTCTTTCCCTATTGGTTGTTTCTCCCCCTTAAGACTGGCTGCACAGGGACATTTCCCCGGTGTTCTCCTCCACAACTCTCCCTCCTGAAGCCCCTCGCCCTCACCCCCAATAAAGGAGAGTTCAGGGGAGACCCCACTCCCATACCCTTTGCCTCGTCTCGCCTCCTTTACCAGCGGCACCTCGTTGCTGATCACTCATCAGGGGCAGCCCCACCTCAGTGGAAGTCATCCCCACAGTAGGCTGTGGTGGCCCGGAGGCTCGCGTCCTGGGCGAGAGCAGCCAGGACAACCAGGTGGCTTTTTATTTTTTATTTTATTTGCTACAACAGTGCTGTAGTGTCCAGGCCAGCCTTGCAGTACAGCTTCCATAAGTCTCACTGGCAACCGAATTGAGTATTTTTCAGTTTCTCTTGGCTAATTTTGTGCATCTGTATCCCACCTAGGACACCACTAGTAAGTGAACTGGATGCCTCATGTTTTACACTAATGAGATTTTGCTGTCTAGTCACTTTTAGATACACAAATTTATATGTCTTGAGACAGAATTGAATTCTTCCCTGTTAGCCTCCAGGTTTCAAAATGAAGCAATACCCTATGCTAATATACACATTGTTAAAATTGATCTAGCAGCACCTGAAAGATCTATCCAATCTGGTAAACCGTGTTACCTGGTGAATACCTGTAATTAATCTGACTGGAAGTGATGTGGTTTTGATTGGTGTGTGTTGATAACACACCAGCATTTTAGCTATTGCTGAGCAGTATTTATTGAGTTTCAAGGTTTTACCTTTTTCCCCACATTTCCCCTATAGTGAGTAAACAGGAGTGTACAGAAGAATTTAGGAGAGGTCATAACCAAGACAGTGGATCTGAGCTGGCCAAAGGGATACTCCACACCATATAACATCATGCTAAGCAATAAAAGTCAGGAAAGGAGTTGCTTGGGGAAGATAGCCATATCTGGGAGACTTGCTTGACACGAGTCTGCTTGGGGGAGGTGGTATATGATTGTCTTTGCATCACTTGTTTTGGGATTTTTTTCTTTTTCCTTTGCTTGCTAAAGTATCATCAATCCCACCCATGAGGAATTTTTTCCTTTTTTTTCCATCCTCTTGTCTTCTCTGTCTGACTGGGATGAGGACACTCCCTCAGTGAGTAACTGTGTGGTACTTAATTGCTGGTTAACATTAGTCTACTACAACACCAGACTCGACCACTGTATGGTCCGTTGTCTTCACCAGAATAAAGAACTAAGATTTGCAGAAAACTGGAACCCTCACTGCTGGTAAGACAAAGCTACTAAAACCCCACTCCTTTCATGTCAATATCCTGTCTGCATTGCCCAAATTTGCAACAGCAATTTTTTTCTAGGAACAACAACAGCAAATATCCCAGAGGTGCTGGACATAGGATTTGAGTGTTCTGTTTAAAAAGTTTACTGACAATACCAAACTGGCAGGCGTTGTTAACTCTCATGAAGGACAAGATGACTTGTAGCATCTAGATAGATTGGAGCATTGGAGCATCATTAATGGAATGAAATTGAACAAGTCTAAGTGCTGGATTCCGCACCTGGGATGGAGTAAATTATGACACAGTTGGGATGGCAGTGACTGGAGAGCAGCCCTGAAGAAAGGGATCTGGGGTTGCTGGGGGCAGCAGGCTCCATGTGAGTCAGCAGTGCCCGGCAGCAAGAAGAGCACAGCCCATCCTGGGATGCACCAAACACAGCATCGCCAGCAGGTCAGAAGAGGTGATTGTCCTGCTGTGTTCAGAGTTGGTGCAGCCTCACCTTGAGCACTGGTGGAGTTTTGGGCTCCACCATTTAAGAAGGATGTGAAGGAGCTTGAATGTATCCAGAGGAGGACAACAAAGCTGGTGAAAGGACTGGAAGGGGGCTTCCTAAGAAGGGGGCTTCTTCCTATGAAGAGGGGCTGAAGGCTTGTCCAGTTTGGAGAAAAGGAGACTGAGGGGTGACCTCACTGCTCTCTATGGCTTCCTGAGGAGAGTATGTGGAAAGAGAGTTGCTGATTGACACATGATTTACAGGAATCCATTCTACAGAAACAACAGAAGCTGGGGGGAAAAGGTCTACCAATAAAATGGAATCAGGTAGTAAACCAGGTGCTTTTGTGTGGGTTGTTAAGTACTGGGTGAGTCTCATTACATATGATGTAATCTGTTGATATGCACATATAGAAATCTAAATACTGGCATCATATTTACTGAATTTTATTTCTGCTGCACTTTCCCATCACACAAAGCATATACTTTCTGCTCACACTGGAAATTCTCATAGTGAGAGGCCATGATTTTAATCTATACTGGACCAAGGAAGCTTGTCAGTATTTAGACTCTTTGGGACTACAGTATATAAATGTTTTATGTACCACATGCTTGAGGATAAAATTATCTAGCCTTTATTTTTTTGTTAACCTCTCAACAATATAGCATATCAGAGCATAAAGGCTGTTGTGCAGACGCTGACCAGACTGCTCCATAATGCTGCAGGCTACGTGCTCAGTAATACAGTTCTTCCTGATAACAGCTTCCCACAAAATTTTAAATCAAATTCTAACCTGCTGTTTCTGTGGTTCTCCAATATCATACAATATTGATACAGTATTCTATGAGTTCTACCTGCTGCCTTACCAAGCAGCCTCATAAAATGCTCATGATTTGTCCCTTAGTCTGTAACACCTGGAGAGACTGAGAAAATTCATCCCTCTGTTGATTTTCTTAGAGTAACATCAAACAAAGATTAGGATCAGTACCATGTTGTAACTCACCTGTGGCTTTAATGTATTTTGGAGTCCGAAAAAACCCTTTCAGTGGGAGTTCTGAGGACAGATAATTAAACTGAAGCAAAGCTGAAACTCAAACAGTTTGGGGAGAGATACTAGAAGCATTATGAGACATTATCCAATGTGTTGCTTAAAATAACAGGAGACAGGATTAGACCCAGGCAGTCCTTTGCATTCTAGAGTTTCTAGTGCATTGCTGTTACGAAATACAGTCCACCTGTATATATCTTTCCAAATTTCTTTTCCTACTGTGCTTAAAAAATAACACCTATATATCCTCCCAAATATTTTCTATTTAAAATTCTCTACCATTCTGCATCATAAGGAGACTTTGTAAAAAATGAACATAAACTTGTCAGAACTCCAGACAGCCTTTTGTTTGGTTTTTTGTTTTTATAACTGTGTAAACATTGTGGTCTCTGGCTCTCAGAATTAAACCAGTTATTTCTAGACATTTGTTCACATGGTTGGGTATAGAAGGAGGAAATGTACCGGCACCAATAGTAAAACAAATAATGAACAAGGAAAACTTGACGGATCTACTGACAGAGAAATAGAAATATTTTTGACAAATTAACAGATCTGCTTGGCTTATTAAAACTGAATTGTCCCCCAGATGGAAAGGAGCGCAAAACATCGTCGGAACATTCAGATAGAAGGGATTCTGCGGGTCATTTTAAAGCAATGTTGTCTTCAAAACTAGATCAGTTTGCCATGGGGCTCATCTGGTTCAGTTCTGGAAGTATCCAGGAATTGCTATCACAAGGCTTCTGTTAGAAACCTGCTTCAGGACTCCACCATTCTCATGGTGGAGAGTTGTATCCCTCTGCCTGGCTGCAATTTTCCTTCCTGCAAGTTTTGACCTTTTGTTGCAATTTGTGAGCAGCATCTTACCACACCCTCTCACCCTGCTCTTCTAGGAAGAGTCTGGTTCTTGCTGCTGTATAATCTCCCTTCATATAGTGGAAAATGCTAGAGAGAGATTTGTTTGCAGCAGGAGGTGCTGGTCTATGACCAACCCAGTCAGAAATACACTCAGACTGTGAAGTATCATTTAAATTGTTATTTTGGAGTTAAAGAGGGAATAGCTTAAATAATCTGACATTCCTTAAGGTACTGGATATCTAAAGGATACCCTGGATTTGTTCTGTAACTGCGCAATGTACCAAGCCATTTGCAAGATAAGGTTTGAGTCTTTCAGAAAAGTTGCGCTTGAAAAAAAAGAGTAAGTTTCGGAATTTCACACTTATTTTCTCATTCAGAGGGTTTGGGGCTCATATTTTTGATTCAGTGAGTCAGTATTTTTCATAAACAAGAGATCTTTTTATTTTCTATAGGCGACAAGAATTTATAGTTTGCAGGGAGTAGAGGTAAACTGACATGTTTTTATATTAATTGTAGCATTGATATTAGAAAATAGCCAGTAATTTTGTCATTAAAACTCTACTAAGAAAGAAATATAAGCTATTGCAGGGACTTCTTGATTTGTCCTTTTATGTGCCTACTATTTAGTCTCTTTATCTTACATGGATGAGGAACATTAAATAGTATTGAACAAACGAAACTCCACCTTGGCTTCTGTAAGGTTTTTGAGACTCTCTCAGCATCTAGGATTTCCCAAGGAAAGTTCTGGAAGCTTAAGTTCATTCATTTTGTGTCTGTTGATTTTTTTTCTTCTTTCTTTTTTTACCATTCAATATTAATGTATAAAGTGCAAAATAAAGTGATCAGTTACCCAGAGATTTATGACCCTTTGGGATTTAAGGTGCTTGATAATCCATAAACTCTACCCCAGAATTACTTGACTGAAATCTTTTTCATGAAAGGTGGATATTTATAAAACCAAACTAGGAGTGAAAGTCTTCTCTTGCCTTACTTTCCAGTATCCTTTGTTGTAAGATTAGCTCTTTTACAGCCAATAAATGAGCAGCTCCACTGCTCAGTTTTCACAGATATATTATAATTTGAATTATCTACCATTCATATTTCAGCTGTCCTGGGTGTGTCCACTCGTAGCTCCTTGTGCAGCCCCAAACTGTTGGCTGCTGGGGTGGGGTGAGGAGCAGAAAAGTCCTTGATGCCATAAAAGCACTGCTCAGCAGTAGCTGAAGCATCCCTTATTAGCACTATTTTCAGAACAAATCCAAAACACAGCCCCATACCAACACACAAGAAAATTAACTCTATGCCAGACAAAACTGGCACAATATATCATTGAGGATCTGGCCACCAGAGAACAAAATATGAGTGTGCAGCCAGGGAACCTGTGAGGTTCATCTTGGCTCTACATTTCCTTAACTTTCTTTCAATTCACTTCATAGGAAAATATTTTGTAAGAGTTGTTAAAGATTACAAAGAGGAGCACAATGGGATTTAAATGTACCTAGACACCTAAATCCAATTAACCTTTATTTCAAGTGCCTTTAGATCTTCCTGAAAATTCTAACCTAAGAAAATACTCCAACTAGAAATAATACAGCAACATATGCAAACTATGACAGAGAAAAATAAAATAGTAGAAAACTTCTTTTTATCATCCAAAATAAAATTTCTTGAGTTTATATTTTTGCTTTTACTTTTTGTGTAGAAAATATCTTTCAGTTTTGCATCTACTGCAGTCCCTGCTTTTCATCTTTTTTTCTCTATGCTGAAATTATTATCAATCATCCAGAATATTTGTCCTTGTTGAAATACTTACATAGTCTTTACATATTGAATATATGAACTTAAATCCCTATTTATTTTCTGATATGGTTTTCCTATTTCTGTGAATCATAGAGCAGCCACCAATGACATCAGTCTGCAACCTAGCACTGCAAGTCTGTACAAACAGTATTCCTACTAATATGACTCCTTCTGGTTTCAAAAAAAAAATGGGCAGGAAACTAAAATTAGGTTTGACTTTTTAGCCACCACGAGGCAGAACTGTCCCAGCTCTCTCAGCCTTCCCTCAGGAAAAATTCTCTCTTCCTTTATTTGTTTTCATGGGCCTTCACTGGGCTCTCTCCAGAATGTCCGTGTCTCTCTCTTGTACTGAGGAGCACAGAGCTGGAAACAGAACTCCAGGTGTGTCCTCACCAGTGCTGAAGAGAGAGGAGAGGTCACCACCCTTGACCGGCAGGTAGCACTGCTCCCAACACAGCCCAGGCTGCTGTTGGCCTTCTTTGTCACCAGTGAGCATTCCAGGATCACATTCAAACTGGTGTTTACCAGCACCTCAGGGCCTGCTTTGCCAAGCTGCTTTTCAGCCAGTCAGCCCTCAGCATGTGCTCGTGTGTGGGCTTATTTGTCCTGAAAGAGCAGACTTCTCAAGCTTGGAAAGGAAGTACACACTGCTCCGTTTCAAATCTTGACACTCCCTGCCCATTTTGAAGTTCATCATGTACTGGGTGATAGATTTGATCACGATATTGAAACCAATCAACTGTTTGTACTGGTAAATTCATGTGCCAGAATAGGTAAAAGAATTTTTATAGATCCTTTGATTTCATGCAATCATTGAATACCAGGTTGGAAGCAACCTCTAATATCATCTGGTCCAACCTTTCTTGGCAAAAGCACAGTCTAGCTGTCCAGCTGAATTATAAAATTGTCCAGCTCTGGGGGATGCACCACTTCCCCAGGGAGATTATTCCATGTCTGATTTTTCCTGTGAAAATTTTTTTCCTCCTGTGTCCAATCAGAAACTCCCCAGAAGTAACCTGTACCCACTGCTCCTTCTGTTTTCCACAACACTCTTTGTAAGAAGGGAGTCTCTGTCTTCTTTTTAACCACATTTTAGATACCTTTAAATACTGGAACACACTGATAGATGTCCTTTAAGCCTTCTTTTCTCAAGGCTAAACAAACACAGCTCTCTTAGCCTTTCCTCAAATGTCAAGCCTGTCTTTTGATCCTCTCTTTGTCGATTTTCTGACCCTCTCCAGCCCATCTACATTTTGTGGTGGGAATGTAGCTGAAATAATGAATCAGAATAAAACTCAGTGGAGTTATGGATATTATTAAAAGGACCTGAACTAGCCTACCAATTTCTTCCCTTATAAAGTCAGAGTAGCTCTAATGCCACCTGATACATTCCAACTACTCACAAGCAGACAGAGAAATCTGCTATAAGCTGCACTTATATATGCATGAGTGTCTGTCTACATGCACACACACAAAGTGGTGTGTACTTTCTTCCTTGGCGTGCCTAAAACAGTTATAGATGGTGATGGTGAGTCTGAGTTAATTCTGTTTACCAAAAGATTCAGAGTTCCAAAGTACTTATGCAAACGTAGTAGCATTATATGTATCCTTTTTTATCATTTTACAAGTGTTTACCATCTGCACATCAGTTGCAATTTTTATATTAGCTTCCATGTCACTGATGACAATATTGGACAGAATCAAGACTAAAGCAGTCCTCTTGGAAATCTCCCTTTTGAGATTGATGTAATTGTACCGTTTGCAGTAATATTGGAAATAATATAATCTATTCTTAAATATAGCATATAATGCCAATTCTTTGTCATAATGCCATGTTTTACTAAGCCAATGCTTTTCAAATATCTGACTATTTTCATTTCTCTTTTCAGAAAAAATAATAATTTCCAACCACAGTCAGATTTATTTGTCAAGGTTTGTTTCCCATCAAATCTGTTCCATCCTTTAGTCATTTATTAATTTCCTGTTCTCCCTCAGGCTGATACTTCACCATGGGTCTTTGCGTCCTCATTTGCTAGTATTGAGAGCAGTACAGTACAGTGTCAATCTCTTTACGTCTCTAGTGTTGAAAACTGGCATCAGCAGAAAGGAAATAATCCGTCAACTCTTTCACTGTACTAGAAATGTTTATCTGGTTCTGTTAACAAATTGCTTCCTACATATTTCTGTGGCATTCATATGATGGCTTCTGCATGGTTCTGTTTCTGTAAAGTAATGTGGGATATGAATGAGATGCTTCTGCCTGCAGTATTTCTATTGCACCAAGTTGATGAAATGATGATAACAATATCAACTTTCAAATGCTAAAATAAGATTATGAATTCAGAATTAAAGTCATGTGATATACTTGTGCAAGAGTACTCTGTTGCAGTCTATAGAACACATATGGAAATTAGTAATTTGATATTGTTCTGAACTCCTAATATTTCAGACAGCTTATAAAGATGGGCTGATTTTTGCAGAAGATTACAGATATTCATGGGAATTCATTCTGTAGAGTAAGAAGTTTCCTGAAGGATTGTTGGTATTATGAAGTATTCAACATAATGGATAATTTACAGAGCAGGTGAATTTAACCTTTATGAGGAGGTGACTTTTTGACCTCTTTCTTCATAGTCTCTCAGCTAATGAAGGGAAGCTCTGCTATGTCTGGTAACCTTATGAGGAAGTTCAGTGGTTGGAGATCCATGCCCTTTTATTCAATTCAGTCTCTCAAACACAAAGATGCTGCACGTAACACGTGGAGTTTTTTGTCCTTTTGTGCTGACATTATGCAGCTCCTCAAACTTTCAGCATCTTCATCCTTTTAACTGAAGAATGATCTAGCCACACCTGAGAAAATGTCATTAAGTAGCAATGTATTAATATATTATAATTTTAAATAAATGTAAATAATGAGAAAAAAAACTAACAGGAAATGTTCACAGATGGTTTTATATAATTCAAAAACCCATCTCAAATTTTTCACACAGTGCTACAGAAAAAATCATGTCTCTCTCACAGCAGTAAGAATTGATGGGAAATTTTAATATTTCAGCAATTACGAGTCACATTTTCATTTATAGAAAAACAATCTGATGCTGGTCAAAGCATGTTTGGTTTAGTCTGTGTCTTTCAACATCATTAGATAAGAATTTGAGAATCAGATTTTGTCTTATTAATGATCTTTGTTTGATTTATTTGCTACGATAAGAGATATTCTAATGTCAGTGCTTTCTACATGCGCAGCATTATTTACGGGTGTCTTCTTAACTTTCCTTATTAATTCTTGTGTTAGTGACTGATTTAATCATACTTTTTTCAGTATAGACCATGAAATGTGTTTAATAACTAATAAAATAATCTTTGAGACACTGGACATGAAGGCCTGGGAAGAGTATATAAATTAAGAATTTATAATATAGTTTAATTTAAGGAGATATTAAAAATTGCTTGTATTCTAATGAGTCCTTAAAAAAAATGGGGCTCGTTACCTTATTGCTCTTCTGTGAAGATTTCCAGGGCTTCACCTTTAAAGAAACCCTTTGTAAGGCCATGTTAATTGCAGGAGCAATTTTGGTGATATCAGCAGTGCCTGCCCTCAGTTGGACCTGATCGTGTCTCAGGGTGCAGCTGATCATTCCCTCATTACTATAGTACAGACAGGAGACAGTGGCACCAGCATAATACTCCTGAGTTTGGTGTAGCTTTGGTCTTCTTTGGTCTGGGCTAAGTCTCAACATCTCCTTAATGACATGAGCAGAGCCTTAACATTTTGCAGGAATATGACACAGGGAGTGGCAGCATCAGGCAGTTTTTGTGAAAGGTAAGCTGCATCTCACACCTTTCCTGTCCCTCTGATTTTTGGCATGGGTAAATTATTGCAAATGACTATTTGCTGACTAAGTACTGAAACAAGAAACCTGCTGAAAAATAAACTTATTATGATATTAGTTTTACATTATGTCATGAAATCTAGCAGTACTGGTCATTCTCCTCACTGTTAATTGCTCTTCATTTCTTAGATCATACAACTGGGAAAATGACCCATTTCAGCTGAAGTAGAGCTCGTTAATTTTGTCACTATGCCGGTTTTGAAAGTTAAGTTGCAGGGTGCACAATTCATGACAGCTGAAAGTAGTTTTTCTTCAGCTTCAGCCCAGATGCTCTGCATTTATATAGCTGCATGTGAAATTAGAATTAGGCCCTCAGGAGAATTTCTTCATTGGACAACTTCCTTGTTGCAAAATCTGCAAAGCTGCCAATCAGACAGGGCGGGGGAAGTCATGTGAAGACACAGTCTGGTAGGAAAAGTTATTTCAAAAATAATCGAAATGCATGTATTTTTATACATGGAAAATATATCAATATACTTTAGGAGAACATACAATTTCTATGTAGGCAAGGATGGGGCCAAACTAAAGTAGCCTTGAAATTCAGCCAGTGCTGCAATCACTAAACTTTGGTTAAACTAGGCTTCTTATCTCCATTTCAGCTACAGATTGACAATAAATATGAAAGAAATGGCTAGCAGATACAGACTATTTGCTGTGAAACTGGAAATCTAGATTCAAGAGTTCTTATTTAAACTTTTTTTCACTTTTCTTGGCTTGTTAGGAGTGAAAAATAGTGAAGAAGGCTAAAAAAATCAATTCAGCTGTAGACTACTCAAGGAAGTGTGACAGGGTCGACAGGTATGTTAGATACCTATTATGTGACTGGAACACCTATGGCATAAAAGTGGTATTCCTGCTGCTAGCAAATCGAGCTATCACAGCATCACCCTTCACAAATAAAAGCTTTATATTTTCCTAAAAAGCCCCATGTAAACTGCTTAAATTGTACATTACATAGTCAGTGGCATACATTTTCTCTTTGGTGCTATGAAAACATCACACATAGCTGGACATCTCTCTTCCTCATGCCTCATACTGTAACTCACATGAGGAAGACACCACTGACATTACACTTTCCTTATGTTCTCCCAGAATTTACTGATGTTGTGGTTCTATTGTACCCAAAAGTGTTTTTCTTGATTATTCTGGGGATGATGTATTATTCCACTCTCTGGCACAGAGAGACTGTGTTTTCCAGAGGCAGTAACAGTACCATAGCAAAACTTCAAGACAAAATTTTAGTTGTCTCGTGAGCTTTGATTCATGCCTTTCTGATTTTTCTGTTTTTCTCTTCTACTATTTCAACCTTCTTAGCCACAAGTTGCCTCTTTCTCTGCCCAAGCTTAATCAAGGCTTCCCGCTTCTGATCTCACTGAAGCTGTGTGTGCCTCTGTCCCCTTCTCCTATCCTTGGCGTATCCTATCCCTCATGGAGACCCCACGTCTGCAGGACACACGCTGCCACTGAGGGAAATGCAGGAACTCCTGTGTCCTTGCCTCTCCCCCTGCAGCTGCTGACACTCCCCATTTTTCTCTCCTGTGCTACCACTTGGACGTGTTGTTTTTCCCCTTGGCACTCTGCCTTCAACGAGCTTCATTGTTCCCATATGTCACTGCACCATGCTGGCAACTCCTTTCTCTCCTGCTTTTACAACTGTCCTCCATCCAGCTTCCTGGCTTATGACATGCCACCACAAACATCTTGTGCTCTCCCTTGGGGCTTGCATTGATGTTGCCCCTGCTTATATCTCTCTCATTTTCCATGCACATGCTCTGTGCTCTGACTGCTATCAGCTCAGTGCTCCTTTTATCACTTTTTGTTTATTTCTACCACAGATGTCTCATACACTTGATGACCCCCTTGAACAAGTCCTTTATTCCAGTCTGGACACAATCTCTCCAGGGGTGCTCACCAGGCTGCATCCTGTCTAATTGCATTTCTTCCTGTTCTTTAGTCTCACAGCCCATTTGACTCCGCTCCTTTGATATTATCTAACAACATTGAAAAGTAAAACCCTCTTGGTGGGACTCTTTTTTGCAGAGAATGTACCAGTCATATGAATGCTATTATAAAAAAAAAGTTATAAATAAAAGCAAATCTAGTGTTTCAGTATAATGAGAGACTGAATGAAAATAGTACACTTCCCTGTTTGTTAATGGAGTTTGAAGGATAATGGGTCCTAATTAAGATAACTTAAAAGAGTTTCAATATTGTTCAAAATACCTTGTAATATCCTCAGAGTTTAAAGGAGACTTAGGTGTTTATCTTACTTTTTTTCTTACCTAACCTATCATCTTTGAAGTCAATATGGAAAAATTCCAGCAAATGAGATTTGGATTTACTTTATATAGAAACTCTATGAGTGTCGGGGCACTTCAAGAGGAAGACTTTGCATGCACCAAAGGAAGAATGTCAATGTGCATGAAGAGATTTCTGGTAAAGTCTGAATCTATTCATCGTGATGCTGGAGTCTGTTTTTCCTACAAAAATAAAATGGGATGGGACTTTATTACGAGGATTTTATAAAATTGTTGGATTTTTTTAAATTTCTGATATAAATGGGGTGGATGATTACTAGAGACAACAAAAATACATGACAACATCAAAGACCTTGGAGAATTATTGTAGTGGAGTTGAAATATTCATCAGGCAAGAGCATTATAAGTTTATTAATTTGATTGTTAAAATATTGTGTCATAATCTCTGATTAGGTGATTCTGTGATTGTTTCAAGCTCCTTTGTTTAATAAACCAAGAATATCTTTATCAAAATCAAATTCAATGTAAGTATTTCAATCTTCAAAAATAATAAGGCAAAATAAGATTTTATCAAGCAGCCAAATGGATAATAAATGTCACTTCTCTTCTATTAATCTGCTGATAGACTTTTCTAATCTATTATATTGAAAGTGAATCTTGATATAGTTATATTTCATTCTTTATATCAAAACCATATACCTAATTTTGGAAGAGAAAGTTTACACTACATTAGCAAAGCATACGGATCTAAAAGAGCAAATGGTTTAGATAATTGAAGAGAAATATATATTTACATGATAAATTCTTTCTAAATTAATGTTATCTTCTACATGAACTGCATTACAAATTAAGAAAGTAAAAGTTTTAGTTTATGACTGCAATGTGAATTAAAAAGGGAATGTTATTTTTTCTTCAAGTTCTGAATACTGTTTCATGTAGCTATGTCTGTACTACTAAATTCTATGTATCCAGGGAATTTTGCATCTGGAATATCTGCATCTGACCTGGCAAATGGTTTTTAAATGGTTCCTAGCGTAGTCTAGACCAGAGAATGGTACAGGAACTATCAGAGGCTGAACAAGGATGTGGGGACATCAGAAATGCCCTGCTGGCTCAGAATGATTCGTGTCACACAATATTCAGTTTCAAAAAGTCAAAATGAGATGGAACACGTAGGCAAACCTGGGCAATGTTTTTAGACAATTTATTTCATAATTCCTCTAGCATCCACAATCTTTATATTAGAAGTATTGGAAGGTTTATATTTCTCTCTGTTTAGGGACCTATTAGTCATTAAGTTTCTGATCTTTTTCGAACCTGCAGATACCATCTACCTTCACAACCTCCTGTGCCAATAAATTCTGGAAATTCAATGCCCAGTGAGTGAAATAGCAGCTTTTAAACCTCATTTAAGCTAGTATGCTACCAGCTTCAATGAGTGCTCTCTAGTTGTATAATTTAAGGGTTGTGAGCTAGTTATATATTCATACTCACTCTTCAGGATTTTTTAAATCTCAGTTGCACACTCTTCAGACTGCTCTGGTCTCTCTTCATAAGGCAGTAATTCCTTCCCTGCTTCTATTTTAGCTGCCCTTTTTTGTTCCTTTTCTTATGTCCTTGTTTGTCCTTACCAATCAACAGCTGGGACTTGGTCACCTAAATCTAAAGGATAAGAGGATTTAATTGACTCTTTCAATCAGGAGTGGTCTTGAGAAAAAAAATGGATTCCAAATATTGTTGGAGGAAAAAAGTAACATTGAGCATGCGGGCCAGGAGGCAGGCACAGCACACAGTGACAGATCTCCCAGTCTTGCTGGGAGTGACACTGAATGGCACACTGGAGAAAGTACAACCTCAACCTGGCCATCAGCTCTTAGAGATCACAGTTTGAAAGACATCACTTTCATTCTGTCATAAGCACAAAATATTTTCAGAACCTCAGAGCACGAGCTGCATAGACAGAATGGACATCCCACCAAGAGCCAAAACATGGGGGATGAGGATTTTGACCACCATGAGAAAATCATTCCCTCAGAGAACTGAGACTGAGTGATTTCCACAAGCTTTGAAAGTAAGATGGGAAAGCGATTCCAGAAATTGTGCTCCTGTGAGCATTTTTCCAGAGACCATTCCCTTTTTGACTGAATTCCACTCAGCATGCATGCACAGAGGATTTCCTGAGGGCTGTTTCCAAATATAGAGCTAGGATTGCCTTCTGATCTTTTGTCATATAGCCTTCTCTCTTTTCTTTTTTTCCCTAACCAGATGATATTACTTTGGATTAATAAACAATGTCTGATTTATCACTGGAGACTCCTACATAACATATCTAATTGAATTCCACTTTTTTTTCCCACTACTGTTGTAAGAGGACATGCTGATTTTTCAGTTTCAAGAGATTTCACTTTTCAGCACTTTATTGGGATGTAATACAACTTAGAAGAATCATTTGTTTTCAAAACATTGACTGCTATTAATAATCAGCTAATGTATAAGCCTGCTTAAATATAGTCCTCCCCACACAGCTGAAAAAATGTATCAATGATAGCATAACTTTGAGGAATTTTCCAAACCATTCTTTGTTTTGGAATTATTCTCTATTAAACTTCTTCCAGAAAATTGCCTAATTCCTGAGATATGATCTCCCTAATTTTTAAGAAAAAACTATTGTAAAATATATGATATACACTGTGGCCTGAATTAGCTTACCTGCTACTACCTCCTCTGGAAAGACCTTCTCCTTGCTGTAATCAGACCCCTTGTCATGAGTTTGACCCTGGCTAAATGCCAGGCACCTACGACATTTGCTCTCTATGTTCTCTCCTGCTGCAGCTATGCAGAGGAGAGGGAAAATTAACACAAAACACTGGACTTATGAGTTGAGATAAGATCACTGATAAGCAGGATGCACGACAGACAGAGCAAGGTTATGAAAACTTAAAGTTGCAAACGTGATTTATTAATCTAACAGAGTCGGAGGATAAATCAGAGGTAAAAATAAGCTCTTAAGACACTGTTTCTTCAATCACTCCCTTTCCCTCTTAAGGCACCACTTCTCAGCTCACCCCCTCCCTCCTTCCAACTAACCAACAACTCCCAGGCAGGGGCAGGGTGTGGGGTTTTTCTCTTAGTCCATCACAATTCTTCTACTACAGACATTGTTTCTCTGTTCACACCCTCCCTCCATTCAACCAACAGATCTGGGCTGGGGCAAGATATGTGGCTTTTCTTAGTCAGTCCAACGCCACAATTCTTCTGCTACAGACGCTGTTTCTCTACTCACCCCCCTCCCTATTAAGGCACCATTTCTCAGCTCACCCCCTCCCTCCTTCCTTCCAACCAACAGCTCCAGGGTGGGGGCAGGGTATGGGGGTTTCCTTTGGTCAGGGTCAGTCCATCAGGGGAAAGAATCCTCTACTTAGCCATGGGGTCCCTCCCACGAGAGACAGTCCTCTGCGAACTTCTTTAGCGTGGGTCCAATCTCACGAGCAGCAAAACCCGTCTAAATCTGTTGTGGCACGAGTTCTTGTCCATAGGGTGCAGACTTCCGAGCCGAGGCCAGGCTGTTTCCATCCCGGGAGCAAGGCCTTTCTCTCTCCTGCAAGGCTTTTGCAACTCTCAGTCTCTGGGACTCCCACTGGATCACAGCTTCCTGCAGGCATCCACCTGCTCCTCTGGCGTGGGCACCTCCCCACAGGCTGTGGGGGGTTCTCTGCACCCCCTGGACTCCATGGGCTGCAGGGGGACCACCTGCTCCCCCATGGTCTTCACCACGGCTGGTAGAGGGTTTTCAGCTCCGGCGCCTGGAGCACCTCCTCCCCCACCTTCTCCACTGACCTTGGTGCCTCCATGTTGTTCTCCCTCACATATTTTTTTTTCCTCCTCCTCCTTCCCTGGCTAAAAAGAAGTGCGTGCTCACATTGTTTTGATTTCTTCTTAAATATGTTTTCACAGAGGAGTAACTAACATCTCTAATTGGCCCAGGCTTGGCCAGCAGCATGTCCATCATCTTCAGAGCCATCAGAGATTGGCTCTGCTGGACATGGTGGAGAAATTTCCAGAATTTTTACTCAGGCCATGCAGCAGCCATCTTTGTACCCCACCCTATCCACTGGCAAAAACTGGGCCAAGGAAAACCAGCACACTCCTTCCCATATTTTTTTTAACACAAGTCTTTGCCTGACACAATTCAAGTGTGCAGCAAAGAAGGGATTTTTGAGGGCAATGAGATGTGATTAAACTGCCTTTGCTGAAGCTTTGGAGGTAGAAAACTGAATTCATGTTAGAATGGCATTATTATTTATTATTATTATTATTATTATGCCACCCAGTCCTTGAGTGGCATAAAGAGCATACTATGTATTAATTTCATTTAAAGTTATGTTTTTCTGCTGGCTTTCAGTCTGTTAGTCAATTTGTTGTTTTGTCATTGTTCTGTTCATTGCACAGCTGTATGCTGTGTGTTTCTTGCCATAAAACCAGAAATGTGTTTTCATTTTCAAGTAAAACCAGAGGTAAATTACCATAAGTCTTATAATTAAATTGACATGTGTGTTCTTCAGCAAGAATATAGAAATTATTGATAACCTTAGTCTCTGAAGAGAAAATTTAGAAACTAATGTTGTTTTTATGATCAGATCCCAACATTATTAAAATATCATGTCATATTAAATGTAATACTGAGTATATTTCAAAACTATGATTTTTTTGAAAAAAATATTTTTAAACCAAATGCCAAAGGCTATTTAACTCCCATCCACTCATTAAAAAACCTTTTTTTGTAATTTTTTTTCAAATTATAAATACTGTTTGTTTAGCAAATCTGTAGTCTGTATGTGCAAGTTTATATATTATATAGCTACATATGAAATATATAGATATAAGTATTTATATATTTTTAGTATTTTTCTCTTCAGAAATAGTTTTACTGAGACCAATTTGAGCTTGTTGTGCTTGGCAAAAGCTATTCTCATCTGGATAGTCATTCTGTTCCAAGTATCACTGAAAGAGAGAACATTAACAGACTGTATTGTAAATAAATGCATTACATTTTCAAAATTATAATTGCATACATTTGAAACAGACTTCAGAAAACTGTATTTTCATATAACATAATATAACAATTAAGGGAAACATCTAAAGGAGGGACAATGGGTTCCTTTTTTCCTGTTATATAGATAAAAGGACAGGGTTTATTTTTATAAATTTATTTAATCTGCTTCCATACTTAGGCCAAGAATGGGGTCCAGAGCTGCAATTCACTGGCCCAGGGATGCAGCTAAAGCAGGAATAATGGCTCTGCAGTGTTTGTCACGATGGACCACACTGTGTCCTGCTCACAGCTTGCCCCATGACCACTGCAGCAGTATCCAGCAGCTTCTAGGAAGGCTTTTTTTTTTCCCCTGCATTAGGAAAAGCTTTGCAAGAAATGGTGCTGAAGGCAGCTGGAGCTCTTGAAGTTTCTGGGTCCCCAGACCCTGTCGGCTTTGTAGAAATAATAGTGAATTTTTGTGCCTACATAGCACTTTATTAGCATTAATTTTTTAATTGTCAGAAATTTTCTCTGTGTCTTAGGCTCACAGGATGAAATACACACATTTTTCTGTGACTGCTGGTGCCCAGCTACCCTTGTGAGTAATGACCTCCTGCCCAGAGCCACTTGGCTTGTGCAGCCCTCCAGCCTCTGGTTTGATACCCACATCAGGTGCTCAGGTTTTCCACTGTGACCTGCCAGTCCTGACAAATGAAACCTGTGTCAGGCCTGGGATCAATTTCTTGCTCTTGGTTCTTTGTTCCCCGGGGTGGAACTGCTGCCTCTTACACTGTGAAACTTCGTCTCCTGGTGTCTGGAGGAGCCTCTGCCAGGAAGGGGGGCTGAGCCCAGGGCAGAGCCTGGTGGCTCACACCCAGCCAGGACACCTCTCAGGGAAGAGGGAACACTGCTTTCTGCAGCTCCCCGGTGGCCTTCTTAAAGTATCAAAGGAATCATGGGTAAGACTTTTCCCCTACTTTAGAAGTTCATCCTTCTGAATAAATTCTAGTCTTAAAACTTTGGTTTGTTTTTTTTCCAACATGCTGGCTAAAACAGCAAACTTGGTATGCATTGACCTATATTTTATAAGAATTATTTGTGCAAGCAAATGATGTGTTAGACCACTTTTTATTCATATTGCTGTTTTCTAAAGGGGGCATTGACCCACAGAAATTTGAAGGTTTTAATTAAAAAGTTCATGTTAAAATAGTAATTTCATATTTTCTGATATTTAGATTTTAAAGCTGGGGGAGCAGTTATCAAGCAAAATTCTGAAGAACATTAAGGCATAGAATGTACCAGAGAAAGACCACTTGTAAATTAACCTTGTTTCAGGCAAACTGATGCTAAACTCTAAAAATGATCCTAAGGGATTATGTCAGTACTCCTGAGACTGCCAGTAGTGATCTCTAAGAAATTAGCTCATATGGACACCAAGAGTTTGACATTGTTCAGGCTTTCTCTGCTCATGAAAAAAATATTCTAACCCTAATTCTTTATGTATCATCGAAAACCTAAAGATCAAAGTATAGCACAGATCTAAAATTGTAGACACTTGCTCCAAGACTCTCACCACTCCCAAAAGGTTTTTTTACTGCTGTTCTCATTCTCAAAGAGGATCTGATGAACTGAATACATTATTTCCTTACATATGACTTTACAAAGTGTGATTGTCAAGGTATTGTAACAAGAATTTAATCTTTGCATGATCTTGTAAGTAGTTAGCTCAGGAGAGTCAATGATTTCCTTAAATGTAGATATTGGGAGCAATGTTAGCACTTTCTATTTATTGTCTAGACAGAGACGTTAGCACTTCTCAGGGTAGGGAGGGGAAGTCAACAATCCTACAGGCACAATGCTACAAACTGACATTCTGAAAGAGTGATGAAGCACCAGAGAGCTGCGGAGCAGCAAGGACAAATGTCTGGGGGTTAATGCAGCCTGCACAAAGAAGATGGGCATACAAAGACTGATGCATCCCACCATCCAGATTTCCCTCAAGAAAAGCAATATCCAACCTGTGGATCTTGCCCTATAAATGGATTTCAGGAAGTAAATCATATCAGTATGGTTACAGTTTGTTATCTAAGTGAAACACATAGACAACCTAAAGTGTACTTACTGTTTTATATATATATCTACCTCTAAACACTGCAGTGCTTTATCTTGGTTAATTCTAGGATTTCTAAAGATTAATTATCTACTTCTGCTTTAATGTTGTCTGGTGCAGAAGTGATTTTAAAGAACCAGAAAGCCATGCCTAGGGTTGAAGTGATTCATGACACACTTTCACAGTGCTAAATGTTCCATCAAAAGTTACACAAGGTACCAAATGACTGGGAAATATTCTCCTGTTCTTTTTACAGCATGGTAACTTTGCTATTGGCATAGCAAAAAAAGTTTCCTCCAGTGGGAAATTCTACCCAACATCTATCCTGTATGGTACAAGACTTAAAATTTCAAGGTTCAGTACTGGTCAGCTCTTATGGTTGTCGCTCATGAAATCACTGTAGGATCTGAGTTCTCACTGCAGTTAATGGTGAAGTGGATTTTTGTCACAGGGTTCACCCCATCTGAAGGCTTATGCACTAATCTGAAATGATCTTCTGGATTTAAGTCTCCCTAATCCTGAGCTGTCGTCATGAATGGGATACTTGCTTGGTTAGTGGCATTGTCCCTCCAACTGGGTTTTTTTTAGCACTAATTCTAAGGAAAAAAGGTTTTTGGTTTGTTCGTTTTCATCCCTGGCATTAAGAAATGTAAAAAATAGCTATTATTTATAAAATATTTTTTATGTCTGGAGCATTTTACACTGCCTTTAGTAAAAAATTTAATGGTACAAGAGCTAGAGTAGTTTTAACCAAATGCTCCTGTAGTTCAAGTTGTTTAGTGAATACAGGCATTTTTTAGTGAATGTCCCTGATGACTTCACTACTTTTAAAAAGCAAAAAGGTTATTTTGGTAATTGGGATTTCTAGTATATCTTGCACTGTACTTGTTTACAGACAAAAAGCAAGCCCTTACATGGAAAATCTTCACATCTGTGCATTTGTCCTTTCCTTTCCTGCGCACTATGTGCAAGATGTGGAACACGGAGTTGTTAAAAAAATTTCTGATAAATTAACTGTGTTAAAAAATCTTGGTTCATTGAACTAAACATGTTTATTCCAAAACACCTTCAATTCCAGCAACCCTTATCAAAATAAGAACAGACTTTGAGGCAACCCTTTGGTGGAGTCCCAGGAAGACTATTGGGGATGAAATGAGTTGGAAGCTGCAGATCCTAGAACTGCTTCCTTGTGGACCTTTTTTAGCAAGGATGAGGGATTCCTCTACATTTGTCTGCTTAATGGAAAGACACAATTCAATTTCTTTTCCAGTACTTCTATTTTTCAAAACACTGCCAGCAACAAACCTGAGAAGTCATTAGCCAATCCAAGCAATTGGCTGGATTCCAGTTCAGAAAAGTTAGAAAAGTGTGGCTTCAGTTTAACCACCCCTTAGCCTTCAGACTTGTGAAGTACAAATTCTTCAGAGCTGGTCTGAACATTCCTCTGAACTGATAGTATTTCTCATCTTTCTGTGCACAAGTTTTCCTTTTTATAATATATTTTCCTTTTTATAAATCAGTCTTGACAAAATCAGAGCACCTCTTGGGGTAAGAATTCAAGTCAGGGAGATCTAGAAAACATCACAGAAGATGGTTAGCACACATGACAGTTGTGGTCAGAACAGGTTGTATTGTACAAAACAGAGCATAAATTTTCTGCATCTGTAGTAATAAAAGCATATATAAGGTGCCTTCCAGTCCTTGGTGGTTTTGTAAGTCTTTCTGAGTCCTCACAGATTTTTTTTTCCCCTTTATCTTCTCAAAACCTCTTGAAAACACTTGATTTCCTTATTCTCTCATGCTGGGAATTTCCAAACTGTAAATGCTATGCCTGTGCCTAAAATGGGTCATTAAATAAATCCTGACTGAGAGACATGCCATTGTGGCAGATTAGCTTTGCCTGGCAATGAGATCTCCACCCAGCCACTCTCACATTCCTCAACACAATAATGTGATAAATTAAGACAAAAAAGTTCATGTGTCAAGATGAAGACAGGGTGAGCTCTTACCACTTCTACCTAATTCCCTCCCCAGGTACCACAAGAGGGATGGGGAAGAGGGGTTGTGACCAGTCCTAAACACTTCATCTCTACCTCTCCTTCCTCCTCACACTTTTCCCAAGCTCCAGTGTGGGGTTCTTCCCACAGGACAGTCCTTCAAGAACTGCTCTAGGATGGGTTCTTCTCACCAGGCTGCAGTTCTTCACGAACTGCTCTGGTGCAGGTCCCTTCCACAGGTACAGTCTCTCAGATATAGACTGCCCCAGGCTGGGCTCTCCATGGGCTGAAGTTTCCTTCAGGGCACATCCACCTGGGATGTGGGATCACTCGCATAGGGGATCCTCCATGGGCTGCCGGGTCACAGTGCCTCACCATGGTCTGTACCACGGGCTGTGGAGGCATCTCTGCTCTGCACTTTCTTCCCTTCCTGCTGTACCCACCTTAGTGTCTGCAGAGCTGTTTGTCTCACATTTTCTTACAACCTTATGAATTCAGTTTACATCCCTGTCCAATCCTGTTTGATTTTTATGTCATTCAACATATTTTTATCTACTGATGTTTTCTACTGTAGCAGCCATTGAAATGTGGTTGTGTAAGTAGCAGTTTTCATCTGGGAAGGCTCACATAAAAATAATTTTAGTTATAAAGGTGGAATGGAAAATATTCTGAAAAATAATGGCAGTTTGGGATTAGATGTAAATGATATTTTACACTAGATTACTCAGTGTAAATACCCACTGTTCTTTTAAGCCAAGTTTTGTGTAGAATACCACTGACAAATTTCTGTTGACGTACATCAGTTACTTACAAAACATATAGAATAAATACAGTGCTCTTCGTCTACTCACTTAGAAATTGTTCTCTTCTCTTGTTTCTTGTAGGATGAATTATCTCCTGATTTAATTCTATGAAACAAAAAGTATGCCCCTACAAGAGCATGCTTTTAGTTTATCACTGTCATGAGGCTTTTCTGGACTCCATAACCACTCAAACACAGTAGTTGATTGAAAAGTGTTTGGATTTATGTTGTAGAGAAATACATGTGGATCTCCAGCATAGCTTTCATTGTGTCTTAAAATGGCAAAAAAAGGTGTTGTGTCTATATAAAAAGTCTTCCATCCAATACAGTAAATAAAAATGGGGAAGTACTCATAGCTGCTAGCATATATATTTTGTTAAAAATAAAAGATAATTGGTTCTCAGAAGCTGAATAGAACAGAGATCTGAAGTTTGCCTTCCATGGATAACTGCCACTCAGACTACCTCCACTGAGTTAAATCAGTTAAAAATGAGATAGTATTTGAGACTCAATCTTTATAATAGGCTAGAAGAAAAGCGCTCCCTTTTGAATGGGCGGCCTTTTTGGAAAGTTCCGAGATCCAAGCTGTATTCACTATGAAATGGAAGGAAAGTTGAGCTGAGGCAACTAGAACACTGAGCACTGCAAGGACTCTTAGATCCCAGATGGTTAAAGTCTTTTTCCTTACTTTTGGTTTGAAATTACTAAAGAGCTTCCTAGGGGATTAGCTTTTTGCAAAGCAACTCTTCACACTGGTGTAAACAGTACTGCTTACATCATATGAAATAGAACACTTGCATAAGTCATTCTAGAACTAGAGATGACATCCATTAGGAGTTTATAACAGGATTATTTTGATGCAGTATGCTCAAGTGTAATAAGTGAAATATTTGGCAAATGAGCTGTGATTTCTGTTAGCATATAAATTAAAGAGATACAAAATTAAAAGGAAGATAAAGATAATGGTAAACTGAATTAGTTGAGTGCATGACAACATTGCTTTAGCAGATATACCATTTAATTGAGAATGGACTGGCCATTGGCATAAGGTCAAGGACCTGGGATGAGAATCGAGATACGATTTACATTGACAGATAGTCAGGATCTGAAAGAGGGGTTGGGACTTCAAAGCAAATATTGCTTCAATCCAAAGTTACTATAACCTACAAGGCCATCTTCCACTTCTGGAAAAAAAAAAAAAAACAAACCAAAAAGAAAGCTCACAGGTCTTTTAACCCTGGAACAGTCATTTCTTTTTGTCAGTCTTATGAAATGCTGACAAAAATTGCTGCCTGTTGAACTATACCAACAGATGTGAATAATATGCATGTGTAAAGCCAGTCTTCGCTAAAGATGCTGCTGAAAGATTTGGAGGTGTTCTTATTCTCACCAAAGGAAAGGAAGATTTGAAGAAGGCTCAATAGTGGGTAACTGAGAGAAAATATTTTTTAGGATCCTAAGTATTTTAAGTTGATCAACTTTGTTTTATTAAAACTATTTAAGATGTATTAGATTTTTGACAGGCACAGACATTTTTCTAGTTAAAAGAAGACTATAATGTCTATTGTCTAGTATAAATTGAGTAATAAATTTGATAATGTGTCAAGACATTAACTAACTAGTTGATGTCTTGACAACTTAGCAGCAAACAAGATATAATGGGGTAGCATCATTGGTTTCTGCATGTCTAGCATAAGCCTCCAAAGATAAGAAAAGATTGTGTGATGCAATGTAAGTGCAGTCACATGGAATTGGTTACGTACGGTCCTTTGTGATAGCTGCCAAGTTTTATACAAAAAATAGTTACCTAAAGGATGCACGGAAGATAAAAGGGATATTAAAGGTTAGTATTTTATAATTTTTCCTCCACTGAGACATTATGATGCCTGTCAATTATGTTTCTGGCAAGCTGCGTTTTTGAGTGAAATTGCATGTGAATTTTGTTACTGTTACTGACTGTGATTTTCATCTTGTTCAGTTTTGACTGTGAAAATTGACAGATCAACAAGAAGGTTTTGCATTTCAAGTAACAAATATAAAAAATTAATCTGGAATTGAATTCACTTCACCTTTTCCTCTGCAGTCTTATGACAATGGCTGTGGCAATTTTAAAGTAGGACATCAGATCTGAATTTGGATTTAAAACAAAAATGAAAAAAAATAGAGATAAATGATTCTATGTTAGAAGGCATTAAAACAGAGTGAGCAAAATTGTTCTTTCGGTTGAACATCTAGACGTTGTACCTGTTATTAGTTTTGCCTCTTAATTTATTTATTCATTTATTATATTTATTTTTCTGGAGTCTCGTTTTAGCATCTCTTTTCATATAGAACAAATTCTGCTTGTTAATATCCTATCATGTAAAAGATTGAGTCAATATGTAATGTAAAATTGTCTAATGAGTCAGCTCTACATTACGAGCACCTGTGTGTGTGTGTTTGTGTACTATGCATACACAGTATTTGTGTTTGTATACATGCAAATTAATAAATAAATTGTATAAATATTTGTCTCAGAAATGCAGTTCTTGACGCAAGTGTCTTCTTTAAGGTCATAAATATTTTATTGATTATTAAGTACATGAAGAAAATAATAGCAGCAGGAAAAGTATATTTTGTATTAAAACTTTAAAACACTATATAACACAACAATTGATATGATTCAGTCTCTTAGAAATGTTTGGAAGCCTCTTCTGTCCTCATCTCATTTTTTCCCGCCAGAAAATTATCACTTAAAGTACAACTGCAGAGTTTACCTGCTTTTTTGTGATGATTTTATGTACAGATACCAATAATGATAATTTAAAATTATGAAAAAAAAAATCCAGGCTATTTTATCAATTAATTTCAATTACCACTTCCTCCCCCCCCAGTAGCACTGGGTATTAATGAAAGTATGTAAACATCATACATTTTTTAGCTTCATGTATTGCAGGTATCAAAAGCAGTTAAAAATGTCTTAGGAGAGCCTGGAGCAATAAAAATCTGAATTACCCATTTGATTGGTGTTATGTAATTCATGTGTTTCATGAATTACAACATCCCAGCTGTCCTGATTTAACATCAAACATCAACCAAGCACCACGCGGCCACCCCCGTCCTCCGTCTGGTAGGATGGGGAGGAGCAATGGTAAAACCTGTAGGCTGAGAGAAGAAAGTTTAATCATTGCAATAAAGCAAAATATAATGATAGCAGTACTTTATATGGAATATCCCTTTGGTCAGTTTCTGTCAGCTTTCCCAGCCATACTCCCTTCCAACTTTTTGCCTCATAGACCGAGCATGGGAAACTGAAAAGTCCTTGATTTAGGGTAAGCACTACTTTACAAGAACTAAAACATCACTATATTATCCGCATTATTCTCAAATTCAAAACACAGAACTGTACTAGCTGCTAGGAAGAAAATTCACTTTGTATCAGCTGAAAAAAGGACACCAACACATCAGAATTTTCCCAAAACTTTATGAAAATTGTATTCTTAAAAGAAGAATCACCTGGCCATGGAAAGGGTAAGAGAAGAAGCCATTTCTGTCAATAAATCAAATTTCTTAAACATTTTCCTGGTTGAAGCAAAGAAAAGAGGAATATGTTCATAGGACCAATTGATGTTAAATACATAGTCATAATGCCAAAATTTACTCAAGTTCTTATTTGTGCAGGAGGCAAAGAGCTGAACTGTAATTAATACTCAAAATGTTTGGTGATTTTTTTGGTCAAATTTGTTTTCTGCATCAGTAGTGCAATAGAAGTAGTTTATGAGAAAGTAGCTATTTTTTTGATTTGTTCTTATGAGATTATTATATCTTATATTGTACTGCTTGAGTTTTCATGCCTTTGAACTTTTTTCTTGCTTTTATACTTATTCATGCCAGTAAGGCTCAATTACTTGAAAGAATGCTGAAAGCAAACATGAAACAGCAACGTTATTCTTCTGCTGAAATTTACTTTTGAATATACATGGATAGTCAAGGGAATTTAAGAAGATGCATTTTGCCCATTCTAGTTTCCTCTACAGTTCTGAGCAGCGTCAAAGGGTTTTAGCCAGCTCTGAATTTTTTTTAAGCTCACAGATGTCAGATGACACCAACATGAACACTTTCCTCTACACATCAATGACTGCCTTTCATAAACTTAAAGGCAAAACTTTACAGATGCTGGACTGTATAATTACCCAACTTTTATTTTTATGAAAGAAAAAATATTATCCCACTATTTTTCAAGCACTTCTTTAATGACATTGCATAGAGTGCAATTCAGTTAATTGCATTTGATCAAAAGGATAAAACAAATTCATTTCAGTTTTGTGTCTGGTCTTTTTTGCTTGCTGGCAAGCTTATTGAACCTTTCTTTGAGGTCCTGATATAAACCACCAAAAACCAATGGGAAAAGTCCAACTAAACATAAATTCTCTCTGAATTAGGCTCTTTTCAGAATCCTAATTGCAGTTCCATTTCAATTCTGAACTGATGATTACAACTTATTGAAAAAAGACTAGAAACCTCCAATTTGAAAGATTTGAAATTTTATTTGAAACAGAAATTACAATTATTCAATATCTCTGGGAATCCTACACTGCAGATGGACTTAGCTGCTTTCTACATTCGCTTCTGAGCATGCCTTGAAGTTACAATATTTCATCCTGAAGAGCTGCAGGAAGATTTACCAGCTCATCACAGGACTGAACTCACTACAGGTTTTGTGCTTTTTACATCTGCAGCAAATCAACAGAAACATCCAGAATTTTTATCCAAGTATAATTATCAGGGACCTTCCTTACACATCAAAAGCTCAGATACTATGAAAATATTAAATAAATGAACAAAATTTTTTTAATGGAACACCTTTTCAAAAGGTGCTCAAAAAAACATTGAGACATTATTTTGTTCAACTGTTCATTCCAGCAGTCTTCCTCAGAGTTGCTATATATATGCATTTTCACTGACACACAGAAAAAAAATTCTACAGAATTCTTACCAGTTATAAATTTTTTTTTCCTTTTGTTCAGCTTCAAAATTAGAAAAATTCAGGTAATAGGAGTAGCTAGCTTCAAGAGAGTGCAACAGCAAAAGACTATTTAATTAAAATTACAAGCCACAGTACACCTTAAGAGTTTGTTTAATGGACCCTGGCTTGGAATCACAAATAGTCCCAGCCAATATTTGGTTAGAATAACAGCATGCAGAACTCCCTTGCTGATAAAGCACCGTGACTCATGTGAGTTTGTTATTTTCATGTCTATAAATACACAGAATTTCTGTTTATGCAACATGACCATTAACTTTCTGGATACTCACTATATGTGAATGAGCCATTAGTGTGTATATTGGTGTGGTGGGTTGGCCCTGGCTGGATGCCAAGTGCCTATGAAAGCCATCATCTCAATTCTCTCCTCAACTGAACAGGGGAGAAAACGTATAAAAGACTTGTGGGTCGAGATAAGAGCAGGGAGAGAGATCACTCACCAATGACCTTCGTGGGCAAAATAGACATGACTTGGGGAAATTAGTTTATTTTGTTACCACCCAAACAAAAGTAGGATAATGAAAAATAAACCCAAATCATTAAAACACCTTCCTCTCTCCTCTCTTCCCAAGCTCAACTTTCCTCCCAAATTTCTCTACCTTCTCTCCCACAAGTGGCATAGGGGGACAAAGAGTTGCGTTTGTGGTCAGCAAAACATTTCTGCTGCTCTTTCCTCCTCAAGGGGAGGACTCCTCACACTCTTCCCCTGCTCCACAGTGGATCCCTCCCATGGGAGACAATCTGTCATAAACAGATAACTCCAGCATGGGTCCATCAGAGAGTCTCAAGTCCTGTGAACAAATCTGCTCCAGCATGGGCTCCTCTTTCTACAGATACACAGGCACATGGCAGGCTTTCCACGGGATCACAGCCTCCCTCAGGCATCCAATTGCTCCAGTGTGGGGTCCTCCATGGGCTCCAGGAGGATATCTACCAACTGTGGTCCTGCACGGGCTGCAGGGGCACAGCTACTTCACCGTGGGCTGCACCAGGGAAACCGTGGACAACAGGGAAATCTCTGCGCTGGCATCTGGAGCCCCTCCTGCCCCTCCTTCTCCACTGACCTTGAGGTTTCTCTCCTGTTCTTGATTCTCTCTCTGTCTGAAGTTGCTGTTGTGCATTTTCCCCCCTCCTTCTCAGCTGTGTTATCCCAGTGGTGCCACCATAACAGTTGAATGGCTTGGCTTAGCCAGCAGCACATCCGTCCTGGAGCCAGCTGGCATTGGCTCTGTTGGACATAAGGGAAGCTTTTGGCAGCCTCTCACAGAAACCAACTTGTATTGCCCCACTACGCAAGCCTTGCCATGCAAAAACAATGCTATTGGATATACTCTATGGAGCACAAATGTAAGGGATGCATTGATGCTAGGAAAGAAAATACCAGAACTGAATTAATTTCCTGAATTACTTTTAGAATTAATGTACATTAGAATATAACCTGACCTATGCAGTTTATAGCTGCATCAGTAATGTTTTCAGTAAATGTACTCTCTGGTGCAGTTGTTTTGTGTACTGTGTATGACTTTGGGCCAAGAGGAGGCTGATTATTCCTATTTGTGTCATGTGACTGGAGTGTAGAAGTGCATAGAAACCTTAGATCAGCATTCAGACTGAATTCTCCTCCATTTTCCAGCTCTACTTAAACACATATATTGTCTATATAATGCTTCAAAATATCCATTTAACGTCTGTCATTACGTAGAATCAAAAGTGAAAATTATTGATGTCATCATGTATTGAAACAAATTCAAGAGGGAAAAGGGAAGAAAAGGATATTTTGGTGCTCTCCCCATCATTGAATATGGCAAACAGAAGAATGAATTCCAATGAGGCATTTCGTGACTGCATAGTTCACCCATTTAATCTTGGTTGTATCTGCTTCTTTTTCATTATGCTAACTGTACAGGTAAATATACCCTTGAAATTCAGTTTTTCATGTTGAAAGGTATCTGTATAAATGTTATGATCCCATTTAAATACAGAAGAGCAAAGAAATGTTTAAGTCATAAACTATAACATTTCAGTCTCCAACAATAAATAAGTTTTGATTACTTCTACACTATTTGCCCAGCAAACCTTCAGCCTTTAATGGACACCTCTCTGGTATTTGTCATGTCACATGGAAAATCAGAGTGAAAAAGATAGGATCAGCTGTTCCTTATGTACTCCAGGGTTTAATTGCTTGTGGAGTTTCCAGAATAATCTAACTGAAGACTCTTTCAGTGATGAATGTGCGGATGCCTTTCAGGCCACTTTGGTCACAAACATTCTGTTCAATAATTAGTCACAGTGACAAATCAAAATCCATGTTTCTAGGGGTTCCTTTCCATCTTTCATCTCTTCTCCCTCTTCAACAAAAATCCCTTTCACCGTGGTTGTAAAACTAAAAGCCTCAAGCGTTGGCTGCAGTTAAAAGGAATTAATAGATGATCTAGAGATATCTTCTGAATTTCAGTCTTTTGTTTTTACTTCCATATTATGCTCTCAGCATAATAACCAGATTTTCTGAAATTTTCCATAAATAGTAGTTGATGTCTTATCTTCAGCTGAGTGGTGTGTTCTTAATGCTTTTCACCACTAGGTGATCAGGGAAAAACTTCAGGAAACATAAAGGGACAGAGATGACTTAAGTTCAGCACTGTGAAAGAAGAAAAATGTGCTGCTTTAGACAGGAGAAAGCGTAGATGATTTGAACTCAGACTCCCTCTTTCTCCAGTTCCCATTGAACCATAAATGCCTGCCCAGGGCAGAGAAATAAGGGGATATGAGGAGGCGGCATTTCAAAGTTATTCCATCTATACAAAGAAAGAATAGCCGCTGATTCAGACACTGATTATACAGGGCAGTTTTGTACTCTAAAAAAAAGAAAGAAAAGAAAATCCCTACAGCTTAGATATAGTTACATGTATTTTTCATTTCCAATAGGCAGGAAACTAGGTTGTCCTAGATCATCTGTCTTCCACTTTCTTCCATTCATAGCCAGAGCCTGGAAAAGAAGCAAACAAACAAATAAATAGTCATGGGAACATCAGCCTTGTCATAATTAATGAAATATCATTTTAAATGTCATCTAGCCAAACATATCATGAACATTTCTAATCTATCTAAATACTAACTCATAAATTGTAGCCCTAGGTAGGATATTGCCTTGCATTTAGGACAGCTAATATGCCATTGTCTATTGCAGCAGGCTCATCAGCACAACAGAGGCATTCTTGAGTCTGTTAGGTTTTAGCGTGTGCTGGAAATAATCCTAAAAGCAAGTGTCTGTTTCAAGGATTTACTTTCAAATAAGTAATAGTTCTGTAAACTTCTCTTTCCAACTTAAACCAATGAAAACTTTGGTTGTAGTGACTTGTTTTTTGCACTGTTTTATTGAGAAAATAACAACTTTTCCACTACAAATAGCAGCTATAATAGAGACAAAATTGTGTCTTCAAGATGTAAGTATTCTTCATGTCGGCAGCTAGAAAAGTTTCAAGTCCAGTCCTCCCATTATGCACATATTATACATTATGCACATACTTATTTTCACACATATATGTACTTCAATTGAAACCTCTACTTTGGGCACCACTCGGTGTGTAATTGGATCTGTTCAGGCAGGCTGTAGTATTTGGGGGTGATTTCCTGCCCAAAGAAACAAGGGGTTGTAAGGAGTAGCTGTATTTCTCATCTGCCTACTTTCCATGTCAGTGTTCCCTGTTGTGTCATGGAAAGTAGAAAGCATAGAATTAAAACATTATAGAACATGAATTTGCCCAGGAAATTACATTTTTGTATTCTTTTCCTTTCTGCCCTAGCTTTGCTAAATTGTGTCCTATGTTCTAAATACCAGCAGGGAGCCGTAAGTAAACCAGACCTTTAATTTTCATGTCTAGTAATAGTATATATTTTGCATCTGATATTACAAAAAAGGGCTTAATTTTGTTTCCATTGAAACATGAAATGAACATAGTTTGGTTTGATACTACATCTTTAAATATTTCTCAGTTTTCCTGTTCCTGAAGGTTTCTTTAAATTGATAGGACATCAGATAGTCCTCTGCACCTACAGTCATTAAATCCTTCTTGGTGCAGATTAATTATTCAGAGATTACCTTCTGTTTCAATAACAGCCTACACATAAAGCTCATGTAATACTACGGTATGTGGATTTCAATATCATATTATTCAGTTGAGGTCTGAAATATGATTGCTGATGGGGGAATCTTTCCTGTGACTGAGTCAGGTTAGGTCAACAACAAAAGGTAAGCCACTGCAGTAGACATAAACATAAAACTTTTAGTAGATCTGTGTTTTTTTCTTCACTGGATTTCCTTTTTAGAAAAAAAGAGCAAATGTATATGAAATTTTTATGCTAAAAATAATGCTTTGTTTTCTTTGTCCATTTGTCTTTGAACAGAAATTATTATACTGTATCTTAAAAATGCCATTGTTCTTTTGTTACACTGCAGTTGAAGAATCTCTACTTAAAATATTTAAGCTAAACTTCGTAAGTTAATTTTAAAAAGGAAGACTAATAATGGAAAAGAGCAATCACCTGTTGCATTGTTTCTCTTCAAAGGAAATAAAACATTCAACCTAACTTTAACCCTTAGGCAGGAAATATAATAATGTTAGAAGTTGCATAAAGACCATCAAACAATAGAAATTTTATAAAATTGAAATCATACAGAATAGGTCAAATTCATCCCATATGGAGGTTTATTGACTTGAACAGGCTTACAGCATCTATTTCAATTTTGTGCTATTCAGTAATTCAGATGGAATTGTGGGCTCATCCATTGTTTCTAAGAGCAACTGTACTCAAAACCTCAAAAATGCAGAGGATCACAATTTCATTATTCCCAGCTTGAGTGCTTTCCATTGTTATATTTTTTTGAGAGAGTAACTAGAGTTAAATTGCAATGCTGTTATGCATTATTTTAATAGCTAAAGTGTACTTCCACAAGAGACAATGATAAAACCTATGATGAGAGAGTCCAGCTGCATTTTCTTAAAAACACAGCAGTAATTTTACAGTAGTTAGTAAACAGCCAGGCTGAAATAGACACATTAAATCACTGAGAAAACTATGTGATTTTTTTTTTCCCAAGAAAAGGAACATTTGGAACTAGTGTTCAAAGTCCAGGCACCTAAAGCTATTTGGGTTTAATTGCTCTCATGGGAGTTACGATTTCAGACAGCTTTAAAATTTTTCACATAAAAACCAAGGAATCACTGTGATGCTGAAATATTTCAGTTCCCTTTGAAGTCAGTAGAAATCAAGCAGCCTTTAAACAGCAGCCTGGGCTTTGAAGATTTGAAGTGGACAACAGCATCTCTTTTTTAAAGTTGCATAATTTAAGTAAAATAATAAGAATTTTTTTAAATCAATTTAGGCATGATTTACTCTTTACAATGAGTTCCTTAATATTCCATCTTGCCAGAATATGGAAGTACAATGCATTTGGAGCAAGGCATGTATTTGTCTCTAACTAAGGTTTCCCACATAATTCCTCATTTTCATAATTTCTCAGTGGCTTTCTGCAACATGGGGAAAAGTAAATGAAATCATAAACTAAGGGAATTTCTACAAAGGTACCAGTGTGACACTGCAAAGTGTTTCAGTAGCAAATATTTTGGAACTCTTGTCACCAGATGAAATCTTCTGCCTTAAATTCAGTGGTCAGATTCTTAAAAAAGAATAGGGGAAAAGTAAAAAAAACAAAACAAAACCCTTTATATCAAACAAAAATATTCACAGAATCTAATGATTTGAAAAATTTAGAAAGAAATAGAAAATTCTCAGGAGATGCACCTATTCTAGACCAGAATGCAGTTCAACCACTTTTTTTCCCCCCATGTCTTTGGAATTTCAGGAGAGGTCAGTGCTGTCTTTCACAAAGACCATCATTCACAATGCACACCAATTGGGTGGATGTATCAGTAGCATGTTCCCCAGGCTGAGAAAAAAAGTAAGCATCATTAGAAGTTGCTGGCTGGAGTGTTTTTTTGGGAAACCCAATACCATAACTCCAGACATACATTGTATATGCACCTGCATTTCAAGACCCCCCTCATTTCTCTGTTCCCAATGGATTTTTTTGCCATCTTACCCAGCCCTATTGCACACTTCAGTGTGGAAAGCTAGAGAGAACATATGTCTTTCCCACCCAAAACATTTCTTGCTGACTGGAATTGGGATTTCTGGCTTAAGGAATGGATGTCCTCTACTACTACCTAGGGTAAAAACATCACTTAAAAAACAAACCCACAACTAAATATATTATAGGCAACTGAAACCTTAATATGTAAAGATTCTAAGGCTTCAAGGCGTGGCTGGTGGAGGTTCGGTTCTGCACGTTTGTAGTAGGTAAGTGTTCACACCTACTAGAGGTAATATAAATACACCTAAGCAGAATTTAGATTATTTGTGTACCAAACACCTTTGTCGCCCTTAAGATATCAGATATAGACAATTTAAGAACAGGGAGTTTCAAGCTTCTCAGTGATGTCTAAATCTTGATTTAGAAATCTGCATTGGAGCAAACACAATTGAATTACTTTGTGAGTTTGACCCAGAATCACAGAAGTTAAAAGTTAAGAGGAGGCTGGACACAATTCAGTGATCTCACTATTAGAGCCCTCAGTTTAGAGATAATTATTCAATATTTTTCAATATTATAAATATTATTCAATATTATTCTATATTATTCAGTATTTTCAAAATTATTCAATATTTTTAATTGGAGTAAGCCAAATTAAATATGTCAGTTCCCTTCTAGTAGTAGTTAAATCAGTCAAAGAAACCATATATCCTCCATTTGAATTTATTGTAAGATTGCCAGTTAACAACTAGGTAATTTTCTAAAACGAAAAAAAGTTTCAGCATCTTCTGGCCATAAATACTAAAGCAGTTCCCATACAAACCCTGCAGAAACCTTAGCTGACACTTTAGATCAAAATTGTTGACACACATTGTGTGCAGAATGGATCATATAACAGCTTCACATGATGTAACTGATTCATATATTGATTCAAACAGGGTTACTACTTCATCCTTAAACCATTAGGTTTGATAAGTAGGAGGCTGTACCTGTTATCATAAGCTCAGTCTTAGATACAGAAATCAAAATAGTTCTAAGTAACTCAATAGATTTCTCAGCCCTGCAATGAGCACTGATGTTCAGAACTGAATACGCATGGAAAGAGCAAGAGAAAAGTGATTAGTACAAATACATATTCAAAAATCATTGGCCTGACTAATGATCTTTAAAATTAATTAGAAACTCTCTTAAGAGAAAATACAAATGGAGGCTCTACATTAGTAGTACATCGAAAATAACATTAATATGTTCTGTTGCTGGAAAAAATTTTACTGAAAATGGGTTGAATACTGCAATGTTAACTCCTCTGTCTCATCTGATGAAACCAGTTATAATTAATTTCCCCACTGAACCTTAATTACAACCATTAAAGTGTACAGGAATATTTTGCACCTGAAGATATTTCTGGGCCACTCTTTTGATTATGCTTTGCTCCCATTAACAATAAAAATTCCTGGGCTCTAATAATACATGCAAGACAATTGAATTGGATTGAACTCCCAGTTATAGACGCATTAAAAGTCCTGTCTATAATTTTCAAAGACAATACCACAGACTATAAATACTTCATTACTCCTTCCTACCTCCCCTGTATGCTGTCAGTCAAATTAATAGCATTAAATAACAAAATCAAAGGGTGGCCTTTCCACCTAAAATTTCAATATGCTTTCATAAATTAGCAGTTCAGACTTATAACTGAGGATTGACAATAACCAAAACAGAATATGGTTATTCTTCATCCCTTTTGGCTGATTCTATAAATGATTTCTTGAACAGCATGACATATTTGCAGTCCAGCATGGTGTCGTTTTGTTTTGCACTTGGGACTGAAGGGATCATGCCTGGGATTCAGCATGGCTAGTGTACTTTTCTGTCTTTCAAGACATGAGCTTTCTTTAAGCTGAGATTTTGCTATAAATATTTAACCACTGTCTGGATTCAAGAAAAGGAAGACTTAGTCATGTTGCCTTCAAACAGTTATAATCTTAACAACTTTTGATAGGAAAAAAGAAGTCAATAGTCCTGTGTTCTATTCCTACATTTGCCAAAAGACCAAAACTCTCCCATTTTTTGAAATCAAGACCTGTGATAACAAGATCAGCATTCCAGATAATTCCATCAACCTTTCTGCTGACAATACTTATTCCTTCAACTTATTTTTTATTCAACTCAATTTATTGAGTTTATAAACTAAATAATTTCAGTATGTAATTATATATGCATAAATCTTGAAGTACTGAAGGTTAGGAAGCACACTTTTTTATTAGGAAATGAGAGGAAGAATGGTCATGGGCTTTTTTTTTTTCTGTCAGGTGTATTCAGAAGTCTAAGCAGCTCCATAAAGAAGAAAGGACTTTGATCCCATCTGTTATCAAGCAGAGGAAAGCTGGTGAATCCATTTTTTTCAAGGACATTTCTGAAGTTAGTGAAACATGAGAACAATATGTGAAAAATAGAACTGAAAGAGAATGGAAGAGGAACTCCCTCTTGGTGGTGTGGATGGTTTCTGCATGGTGGTCACTAGACTGCCTTGCTACCAGGAGAACTTTGTTGTGCAAGGTGATGTAAAGAATCTTTTTCATATTACTCAAAAAAGAGTTTTGGAGAGAACATGTATAGAGCCAAGAGACTGTGTACTTGCTTGCTTAAATATCTTTGGGGATTCTAAGGCTGTCTTGTCCACAAGCCCTGAACTGTAATTGCAGCTTATTGGACAGGTAAGGGAATGGATAATGACTATTTCATATCAGAACATGAGAATTTTGGTAATGACATTTATTAGCAGAAGTGGGTTAATATAAATTATTTTTCATTCACATATTTAGATGTATGGCTCCTTTGTTTTTCCCCCTCAGTGGTGTTATTTTTGACTTTACCTTATTAGTTCTCCTTGTGATACACCCTCTCAATTAAAGAGCAGTAAATTACTACTCTTTCATTGTCTCAGGAAAGAAATTTTGAATAAGAGCTGGAACTCATGACGATTGACTAGACAGGATGAGTGCATAAGGATCCATATCTTTAGTTTAACTTTTGAATAGATGACTACATAGGGAAATCAGATAATGATAAGGACGAACTAATAAAGAAAGGAACTGACTGCTGCCTTTCTCACACCATCTTTTCCTATCTGTTCACATTGTCTGCATTCTCTCTGCAAGTAATCATGTTAATAGTCTCCAACATGTTTAAAGTTTCAGAATCCATGCCATCTTCAGAATAACCGCAAATTTTCTAAAATGTCATCAGATGAAGTTTGTGACATGCAGGAAAAAACCCAGACATATTCTGCAGTGTAATTTCAGCCATCATATTCAAGCCTTTCTCCTACCCACAATGTCTTTTGGTTGCAGTCTCCTCTTTCACAATGAATAGTTAAATAAGACCCTTGCTCCAGACGGACCCTTTCGCTTTACCAAGTAAAGTGAGTGGAAGCACAAATAAAATTAATCTGAGCAAACATATACATTTTTTACAGACCTTGGCATCTAATACGGTCATCTGCACCCCTCTTCCAGAGCAGATGTTTCCAAGGGCAGTTCCACTTATCCAAAACAGAAATCTAACATATATCAATCATCCTTAGTAGGTATCTATGCCTCCATTGCTTCTACTGGGACTCAATTTTGACAGCATTTCCATGCTTATTTTTGCAATAAGCTACTCTACTGCATTCAGAGAAAAATATTTACTTGTTCTCATATTTCAATAATCATAATTTTTAATAAACATATTATTGCAGTTGAAAAGTAAAGAGTGAAAAGTGGGATATACTATTTTGTGTCTTCCCATTTTAATAAGCCTTTTTTTATGTATTTGTGCTATCTAATGAGCTAGGACCATTCCTTAATGGTCATATAAAGCATTAACAGATAAATTAAATATAATATTATCTGTTGTTTTCACAGAAAATATATTCAAAGAGATAACAACAGATAATTCAAATAATGTTAGAAAGAGAGTAAATGGATTTTCTTCTGGGATTGACAGGTGGAACCATGAGATAGACATCTCCATTTGATCTAGTGATCTAGATTGTTTTTATAGCAGACACAGGAAAACATAAGTGAGATGTCAAAAACTCCAGCTCCAAAGCCAACAGATGACTCACAGCCCAGCAGTCCTGCAAGTTCTTCTGAAATCACTACTTCATTTGTAGATGTCTTCAAGGTAGGCACCCAACATTTATGCTTTTTGTACTCTATGGCTTTGTCAGTATAAAGCTGATATGATATACATTTTTAAAATAAAGAGGTTCTTTTACTCAGACATCTTTATTCTGTCTGAGCATTTTCTGGCGTAGTGTTCTCTGCATGTAAATCAGTACTGGAAGGCAGAACTGAACATTTAACAGTGGTGACATGTTTAGCTATTAAAAATTAATCTCTCTGATGTTAAGGGGGGAGAAAGTGTAAGTTTCATGATTAAGGTCTTCTGACCAGCTCAGAAATTTCAATTATTGTTAAAATAGTCTTTCTCCTCCTCTCCCAGACCTGGAGGAATGTGAATAGAAAATCACAGTAAAAAGAATTCTACTTGGAGTTATTTGTATATTAAGAAAAATAAAAGCTGACATTTTAATCCCAGAGATAAGGATAATCATATTCATAAACTATTTTTTACACTGATAAAATAAATTTGTTCATTTACTTCCTTAGTTTTCCTCCTGGTAATACTGGGTTTCAGCTTTTAACACAACTAACATTTGTGGGAAACCTATTCTTTGCCTACTACTCTTCAGTTTAAAAACTGAGGCATTTTTCAAGTTTTATATACTTATTTAAAGAAACAAAAAAGTAGTGATGAATGTTCAGATGAAAAAGGAGAGGAGTTCCAAGTAGGCATGTACTTCTTTGTCCAGCAGCCAGGATTTCTTGAGTAACCTGAAAGGAATTTAGAACCTGACCTGTGAAATGCCTGTTCATATATTCAAAATGGTAGTCCTTATCTGGGAGCTCATGACTCTTATATAGAAGACAACATAAAAATTGAAAAAAGGGAAATTTGGAATAAGTGAATTCCCAGTTGTTTCTGAGGTGAGTTTTGGAAGCGTGACAGAAAGGGCCAGATGTTAATACTCAAGTCCACTAACACATTAGTGCCAACACAGCATAGACTCAGCCCTCATGACGACTCTTCTGTACCCATAATGGCCCAGCCTCAGCAAAGCTCCATATCTCCTTCAAGCAGCCAAGAGGAGGCAACAGTCTGGGCTGTTGGCTGACTTGAAAGGCACACCTGTACCCCTATATTCAACATTAGACAATGAGCACTAGCTTGCAATCACCTATCCTATTAAATTGTTAGATGTGCCTGGCTTGGTTTCAGAGGGCAATAAAGAGTTCCCCAGTGCTGTTTAGGAATAGATCCAGGAAACCTCCAAACAGGTAACTTGGTCACGGTCATTTCCCTTTGAAAACTAAGAGCATAAATAGACCATTTTGTCTCAGGCTTAAGTCCAGAGGACAGGGCTTGGTACATTTAATCTCCTGTTATAGACACAGGTAATAACTCCAAGCCCTAAGAATCCAATCAGGTATGTGCTTACTTGAGGAAAAAATCCACAGGGTGGTCTCTTTAATATCTTCAGAATTTAGTCAATGAAGGATTAGTGAAACAGGAAGCAAAGCTGCTGACAAAGCAGGAGAAAGAACCAACAAAAGGATTCCCATTTCTGTACTTTGTTGAATTATCTCTTTTTAAAATTAATTAATTATTTTGGTAGCCATTTATTCTGCTTACAAAAAAAATTGTAACATAATTTGAAATAAGCTAGTGACTTGTAATCTACATGTTTGTTTTCTTTATTTCTGTGGACACATAATGGCACTGTAAGGATGTTTTGCTTAACTTTTAGATCCAAAGAACATGGTCTGTATTTAGCCTTCTTGCCTTCCTCTGAGTAGTTCTGCCTTAGGGTATAATCCAAAAAGCACTTTGTGTGCAATCACTCTTAATGGACTTCTGACTGTATCTATACTCTATACCCTTGAACTCAAGAAAGTGTCCCAAATGTTTTCTATCCACAAAACAAATGAAGTCCCCAGTTCACTTGGACCTTAGATAAAGTTTGAACTTTAATCTTCTGGGAATATTTCAACAGCCTGTAGTACTGCATGGATGTTAAAATTATCTACGGGTTTGGACCTGAGCAAGAATATTTTCAGGTTATGTTGTGCTTGTATGAGTTATTTTATAGATAGTGCATTAAAATACTTGCAAATAGCAATCTACTGTGTATCTTTTACCTGTTCTGCACTTTTGTACTTCATTGCCCCCCAGGTGATTGGTGCTTGCAAATAATTTCTGTCCCCCTTTTCCTACCCAGAGGCTGAAGCTCTGCAGACAAAGGGAAGGGAAAGTGCTAAAAGATAACTGTCATCAGAAGAATTCATGCTTCCTGAGTGAAACTCACTAAGTTACTTATTTCCAAACACATATTTCTGTTCCTGCAGAAATCCTGCTGGCTTTGGAAAAGGTCTTTGGAGATGACCTTATTCCCTCTGAAATCGTCCTCCCACGCATGCAGACAGACACACACAGTCAGTTACTCATTGCAGATCTCTGGTTCAGTGCCCCACAGTGATCACTGTTGTATCTGTATGTGTGTGTGGATAACTTGAAAGTGACTCCAGACATCCTGCTCTCAGGCTTACTCAGACCCACCATACATGACCTCAGTCGGCAATACTTTAGCAGCTCCTCTGTCTTTCTCTTGAATCAGTGAGCTGTTCTGGCTTGTGACTCTGGCCATCCCAGTGGGCAGCTTCTTCAAAAGAGCCTTAACATTATTTGTTGGCTTCTACCCCTCTTCCCCTCCTTGGGTCTTCTCCAGAGGACTCCATGGTCCCTATGTGAGGTAGATGAGCAGGGCAGGGAGTGAGTGACAGAAGAGCATTTCACAAGAATTCATTAAATGCCACAAGCTCCGTATGTTTGAGCTCCACACTTGAGCTAGGAGGTCTGGTGTGCAGCGTGACCAGGGCTACAAGCGCAGGGGCAGCACGATCCCCAGGTCAACAAAGAATACAGAATCACAGAATGGGTAAGATTGGAAGGAACCACAGTGGGATCATTTGTTTCACCCCACGTGCTCAATTAGGGTCATCCTAGAGAACATCATGTAGGATGGTGTCCAGATGAATATTCTTAAATATCTCTCAGCCTTGTCAGTGGGCAAGAACAGCAGCGGACACAAGTCGGTGAAAGACACACACCATTTTACTGCCTTGGTAAAGATCAGACAATGTGATGCTGCACAGGTTCCTGACTGCTGCAATGAAGGACAGGATGCAGATTTTGCTGAAGGTTGTTGGCTTCCTTAGTTGAACCAGTGGTGGTTTTCCAGTCTTGGGTTGAGCCATGTGCCTTCCATCTGTGTTCATCTCTGCTCACAAAGACCTTTTGTTTAGTTTATCAATAGCACAAAATGATCAACACCAACAAAGACCTGAAATTGAAAGTGATTTGTCCTCAGTAAATCATGCTCTTTTTGCTGTGAGCGTAACATCTCAAATATTTAATTTTAATTTTAATGAAGTTACTTTGCTTGATAAAGGTCAGTGCTGTCAACACAGAAAAATGCTGAAGTTCAAAGTAGCTTGTTTGCTCAAAAGATTGAACTTTTGAATTTATTATATATATTAATAGCACTTAGTGTTCACAATAAATACACAGTAAATGAAATTCACTAATCCATCCTATTTATTAGGATTCTGAAATAAATCATGGAGGCTTTCAGATAAATGTCTGTGAGGGTTAGTGGATTGGGAGAATGTATTGCCAGTGGTTTATTTCATCATAAATATTACAGTTTAAGTTTCTGTATTATTCTACATTTCTAGAAACTAAGAATGAATTTCCTAATTTATGTATTTGCAACTTTCTAAGTAAGAGTTTTTATAAAATAGTTGCTATGAAATATTATACTTGGGAGTTCAAAAAGCAACTTTTCTTAGCTTAGGTTTTATAGAAATAGAGTCAGCATCATAGAGTCAGGGGATCCCTGTCCCCTGATTTCTGGATACTTTAGCCACAGGGTCAGAGGGCTGGCTGTAGCTATGTCTTCATCGCACAGAATTTCTCCTCTCACTCTGTGTCCCACGCTTGTTGTAGTAGGTGTTCTCAATGAGGACCGCAATGCAGGACACAGAGCAAAATAAGGTTAAAACAACATATAAATCTCACAGAAGATGTTAGCAAACTGTTTCCACCGCAACTAACTCACACATCAAGCAAGATTCACTTGAGCCATACAAAAAACTACAGTGAGGAGCTGAGTGAAAGGTTAATTGGATTAACTTCCTGTGTAGAAAATGAGTGGCTATGATTCCAGTTACTTACAGAAGTCATGATACAAAGAGATTATTAGATGCTACATGAGCATGAGAAACCATTAGATTTCATCTGTTTCCCCTTTAATGAAGCCAGTAACTTGTCTCTGATCAAACCATTACTTGCTTTGTGTTAAATAGATGGACAAATGTTTAGCAGAAATTCAAGGTGTTGAAAACAAAATTGAGAGGAATTAAAAGGCATAAGATTTAAAAAAAAACCCCTAAAGATTTAAAAGAAAAAAACATTGGACAATGCTTTCAGGCACATGGTGTGATTCTCATGCAGGGCCAGGAGACCCTTGGGGATATTTTCCAACTCAGAACTTTCTTTGTATTCTTCCAACTCTGTGATTCTTTGTATGAACTCTTTAAAAATAACTGATTGGGAGGGACATTCTGTGTCAAATATGGCACTATCTGTTTCCAAATCACTGACAGCACAAAATGAGTCCTCTTCAATATTTGTGTATTCTAACATCTGATGTTAGAATTATACATGAAGTATAATATAGTAGATATTAGATGCTGTCTGCTACAAACCACTGCTAGAGGACAGAATGTTGGTTTCTCAAACCTCTACCGGTGATGGGATGGGGGAAAAAGAGCACCTTTTATTTTGTGACTTCAACCTGAATGGCATAAGCTTTAGTTCACATGCTGCAGGTGCTCAAATAGCCTTACAATACATAAATATCACTGCAGTCAGTTTTCTAGTTCAGGAAAAGTTACAGCCAACAGACAAAGTTTCAATCAATCCTCTCTTATAGATAAGGAATTTGATCAGAGCAATAAAATTAGTGGTGGCTCGGGACCAACAAAGGATGATCCTTTTATGTTTGTTCTGAGAGTAGAAAAGACAGTGCATGCCTTTGGTGTGCTAAATGTAGCACTTTCATAGAGCTGGAACAAAGGATCCAACATATACAACTTAAAATGGAACAAACTTCATTTTAAAATAACTTCAAGTTATTAACTATGTTTAAAATAGAAAAAGAGAAGTTTGATTCTCTAGACAGGCTTCACAGATATTTTTTCCTTCAATCGCTCAATGAACATTCCCCCCATCTAACAACCCTAATCTGCAGTTATTCAGAATAAAGTTTCTTCTGAGGCATTTTCCAGATTTTGAACACAAACATGATCATCAAATAATCATTCCTCTGATTAGTGGCAGGAGAAGGAGAAAAACCTCCTACCAAAGTCAGATATGTCAGCATGGTGTCTTTTAGGACAGCTCCTCAATATGATCCCTTTCCATCCTATACTTCATTCTGAATTTAAATCCTTTGTTGCTTAAAGATTCTTCCAGAGGGAAAAACTTTCACATGTTTTTTACCAGCCTTGTTAAGACTTTATCTAGAAAAAATTTATCTTAGGGCAATTTCTAGAGGCTGATAAAATGGCACACATTGTCTCTTATGCCAGTAGAATGGTGAACAGTAGCCACCCAAGATCCTATTTTTTCTTTCAGGTTATAAAAGCACTTGAAAGATTTCTGAAGAATATTTTTATCATTAAAAATACGGCCCATTTCAAACTGGGGTTAATGTAAGGTACTCTGTAATATGCACACAGTCAAACTAAGTGACCATATGAGCATGTTCTAACTTCCAAAACCATTAGCTCCAAGTACCCTCCAAAAATCCTAAAATTTCAAGTTGCAGCATCAACCTGTAAAAAATCTTCTATTCCCCTTGGTATTTTGTCCTAGTGGTTCACACCACTAAAATTAACATCTTATTTTTTATTTGAATTTGTCTTCTATATTCTTATTACAGATTTTATCAATAAATCATTGTCTTTATAGTATTAAATATTTCTGCTCTGTGAAATAACTTTCTTTCTTTAATCAAGTCACTTTTTCATCCCCATAATCTGAAAGAATTGAAGCCTTCTAATCTCCCTCTTTGACTGTTTCTTGGTTTGAAAGTTTTTGGGGTTTTCTGTGATCCTTTCAAATGTATAAACTCTAGGAATGGTTATGGTGATGTAATACCAGGATGATCAGTCCCACACCATTGTTTCAGGACTTAATGGCAAAGGTCCATAAAAAGCTTTTTTTCATGATACCTGTTCTATTTCCATTATTGTTTTTTTCATGACTTATGCTCATGTGGAGGAAAAAAAATCATGAGGTGGTGTCTGATGTTCAATGCCAAAAAAACTGACAAGATGAACAAGAGCACAAAATATATTAGCAAAGCAAAGTGAGTTTTTAGTTTATAGACCAAATAGTTAGTTTTATCATGGGACATCCAGGAATTCCTTCTAGAAGTGTACCTGATAGGTAACAGTCATGAGAAATAATCTTTACCCCCTGAGACTTAGAGGTAGGAGATGTTACATTATTCCCTTAACAGTAAAACACCTCATTATAATGCTACCCCAGGCTATACTGTAATCTTTTAAGAAAAAAAGGACCAAGTGCTGAGTAAAGCTCTTTTTTCTTGCTGTAAACAGCTCTTCTACTCTTCCACAACTGAGAATGAATGAGAAATTTGTGTGAACAAGAAAAACTAAAAAAGGTAATTAAAACTCATCTAGTGCTTCTATTGTAAATCTTCTTTGATGTTACCTGCAGAGCCCTGCAACATCAATCCTCTTAAAAGTTGTGTCACAGAATTTCATCTCTTCACTGAGGGCATTTGCAGAGTTTCTTTTTACAGTGCAGTTTAGCTTTCAAAAAAAAAACAAAAAACCAAAGCAACAGTGAAGGAATCTAGGAACATTGGATTTGCCATGCTGGATTAGTGTACTCGCCTATCAAATCAAGCATCTATTTAATGAAGATAGAAGTTACCTTGTAGAAGTTACCATTACATGTGTTTTAAAGAGAAACTGAACAGTGCCCCGTGTACCAGAAATCTTGCTGCGGCTTGTTCTTTTGAAAGTGATATTTGAAGACACTTAGATATGCATGCCTTGAGCCCAAAATAATTTAAAAAAATAAAAAGCAACAAAAACTTGTACCTTAATCAGTTTGATAGCTTCACAGATAAGACAACAAGGGAAGTTGTGATCTATCTAGACTGATTTCTTCTGTAAATTATGTTATAGTTAATTTCTTGGATTATTTCCCATTTCAAGCATGACAAAACTTTCAGAAACATTTCAAAACAGAGGAGTTTTTTCACAGTTAGTCATTATATTTAGATACTTAATGAAAATGTCATTGCATTCTTTAATATAATTTGAACACTTCAAGTAAAAAATAATTATAATAACAGTATGATCTAAAGCAGCCTTACAAAGAACTTCATGGTGGGAAGAGTAAGCAAGAGCAGCTCGGCAGTTCTAGAAAAGTAAAGATCTAGGTTAAAAGATTTCTCTAGCATGATTCTCAACATTAAAAAAATACCAACCCCCCCAACCAAACAAAAAAAGCCCACATGGATTCAAATCCTCAATATTTGTAGAACTGTTAACACAGGCATTTTTTCCGTTTAATCAGTGACTTCAATGATAGCCTTGCCATTTTTCTTCCTGGTGTCTCAGCCTTTAGGCACAAGGGAACAATAAAACTGTCCTCAAAGGGCTAGTAACAATTTTCCTGGCCAGAAAACTTCGTATCACCTACTTTTGTCTTTTTATGTTGAGTTTGGCAGCAAGGAAAATTTATGGCAATCTCTGACTCCTTTAATTCATTTTCCATGTCAACACTCAAAGTTAAAAATCCTGTTATTTCAACATCCAATCCATGGAACCATTTAGCCTATAAACATTTTTCTACTCATGTGAGAAGACATAATTTCATTGGGACTGTTTTTTCTCCACAATAGTGTGAAATCCGGACTGCTAGGACTGACACAATATAATACCATAGGAGAGAGACACCCTATGGCTTCTAATCAACAGAATTTTCTTTGCCATTCATTCAGAATGTACCAATTTCTTTGCTCTTTCCATACTGGAGAAAGGCACAGCAAGAAATCACCAGAAATGCATATACACCATCAGGGTACACTGCTATTCTACTTGTTCATATAGCATATTCATGGTTCATGGAACATTTTAATTTTCCCTGTTAGATTCTACAAATTGTTCTGCCATGCACAGAACAAAACTTACTGTTTGCTTCCAGTGATCCAAGATGTCTGTTTTATCAGCTCTTTAATCAGGTTTTTATGCAAGTTTGGGCTGCACAACTTAATCCAGAAAAGTAATGATTTTAATTGACTCATTGCAGGTCAACAGCAACAGCAAAAGCAACAAAAAACCCAATAAACCCACAAACCCCCAAACCTTCTGATCTACTTGTCTCTTCTCTGTCTTCTTTGTATTGTGTCGAATGCAATATTCATTATGGAAAATGCACCCCTGGGAATAGTTTTGTCATGTTTATCCTAACATTTGGGTGATACAACTTGGATACTGCAATAGTCCTTTGGGAGTACTCATGTGGTTTTACAGACAGCTACTACTATATCCTGTGTCTGTTTTAATAACAGATGGCAAAAAGAAGAGAAAAAGAATAGGCAGCTACTCCTGTGATTTTTATAGTTATAGACAAAGATTATACTAAACTGTCTGATGTGTATCCTGTTTCTTTATCATTTTTCAGCCTTACAAGGTAGCCATCAGAAGTTTGGAAGTAAGGCCCATCCCTTTCTTGTTGTGGCAGAGAGCATGGAAATTCCCTACTAGACAATGAGTTGCAGAAGGTTAGACAAGAATGGAGTAAGATTTGTATTTAAAATAAAGAAATCATGAGTATTGCCTGAGGTTTATCACATAGTACCTACCATAAGATGATTTGGATTGGGAGAAGCCTTCAAAGATCATCTAGTCCAACCCCCTGCCATGTGCAGGGACATCTTTCACTACATTGGGAGGCTCAAAGCTCTACCCAATCTGACCTTTAACACTTCCAGGGACGGGGAATCCACACCTTCCCTGGACAATCCATTCCAGTGGCTCACCACCCTCATCTTAAAGAACTGCTTCCTTATATCTCATCAAAATTCCTTATATCTCATCTCATCCTCTTCCAGTTTAAAACCTGTGCCTTCTGTTCTGTTGCTACAAGCTTTGATAAAAGTCCCTCTTTGTCTTTCTTATAAACCTCTTTTATATATCAAAAGGCCACAATAATGTCCCCCTGAAGCCTTCTCTTCTGAAGGCTGAACCACCCAAACTGCCTCAGCCTTTCAATACAGGAAGGGTGTTCCAGCACTTTGGCTATTTTCCCAGCCCATTTCCAACAGGTCCATGTTTTCCTGTACTGAGGACCCCAGAGCTGGATGCAGCACCTCAGAAGGGGTCTCATAATAGCAGAGCAGAGGGGTAGAATCACATCCTTTATCCTGCCTCTTTTTCTGCAGCCCTGGATATTTTTGTCCTGCTGGGTTGCAAGTGTACTTTTCTGGCTCATATCCAATTTTCACCCAACAGTATCCTAAAGTCCTTCTCTTTTGTGCTGCTTTTAATCCATCCATCATGCAGTAATGAATTGCTAGAATGTGGGCAGTGTGGAAAAGGTCTGGTTCAAAATCCATCACAATAAACACAGTCATTTTTTATTAAATTAAACTTAGATTTTGAATAAACCCACAGCTCTCGACTGCCTCAATTTCTTGTGTGGTGTATTCACTGCCATAATAAGAGTTTAATAATTTTTATATTAATGCTTTTTGTAGGTGATCAAACTACATCTGTATACAGAACCTTCCTGTAAAGTCTCTACAACTGAAAATCCTAAGGAAAGACTTGAAACCTAAATAAGAATTTTTCTGCTATCTTGATTAAAATACTTAGTAAACAAAATATTTTGCTTTGACCAATTAACATAAAACTACAGCAAATCCTAATTTAGAGAATCTGCAGAATAATCAAAGGCTACAAAAATATCTGAAATCAAAAAGGAGTTGGAGGTTGTTCTACTTTTTCCTCCACATGCTCTCAATGAGCATGGATGTCAATTACAAAGGTAATGCTGTGATGTTTAAGGTTGAAACGGTTTTTCTAATATATACTGCTCAAAGCATTATTCTCTAGAAAACAAATTCCTATGTACCCACTGTGTATAACTCAATCAAGACCTTCTTGACAAGGTGCAAAGAGACAACGTTTTGATGTTTCCTCCCCTGGAATATATTTTTAACAGATTTTTCTCTATTTCTTGTGTGTGGCCTTCTTAGGTTTGATGCTTTATCATTTGTGGTATGTCCTGCCCTTTCTGAATTCCTTTAAATCCTATAGTTATTTTATAGAACTGGGATTTTTTTTTTAATCCTTTAATCTTCTATTGTCAATCACACCATTTGGCTTTGACATGGAAAATACTCATAAGTCATTTAAAACAATCATTCTCTTAACTGACCATATTTTTATTTATATGTATGAGGCTTTTTTTTTTCTTTAGATGTGTTCAGTCTTCCTTTCCAAATTCTTACCTTTGCTAACAATGTTACAAACTCCATAACAATGTGAGGCTTTTTGATTGCTGTGAAGTCTTTGTGACTGAAACATAATATGTGAAATACATTTTTCTGTCAAAATAACAGCAGTCACTCAACTGTCTCAAGGGATATATAATTGGATACACGGTACTTTCAACTTATGACACAGTTTCAACCACCCTAGGTGAGCACTGAACAACTTTTGGCCATTTTTTTGTGTCTTAGATTGATGGTCTCACTTCTCTTCTTACACCACATATGAGACAGCATTGTGGTGCACTTAGTGGTAGGTTCAGCTGAAAAGAATTGTGTTACCAATCACAGAAATATGAATGTGTTGTTCACCACTATTTAACAAAGTCATAATGGCTTCACATCTGGGGCACGATGTCTGGTTTTGGACTTCACACCTCAATACAAATATCTCCTTCTTGTGTAAAAGTTTGGTTGGTAAAAAGCTCTCTTCCAACTGAAGGAAAACCTTTCATGTACAGCATGTACAGACAAACTCCCAAAAATAGCCACTAATGGTTACAAAAATTCATGAGTATGACTTTAAATACACACATTAGCTGACACTTAACAAACAGTTAATGGAAATAACTATTGTTTTGTGGAAGTGAGAGGATGATACTTTCCAGGAAAACTAATGGTTTATCTGAGACCCAGTGTAAAGCACCTTAGAATGTTAGTGAAGCCCAAACTGTAACAGCGTAAATCTTAAAGCACATACAGTGTCATTTTAATAAAATAACAAATTTTTTAAAAATTATCTTGGGCACTGAAGGCACATATTATGCCTGCAAGGTCAAAATGAAAATTGTATTGTCCTAACATACATAAGAATTCCTGGTACTTTAGCTAATCTCTTTTTCTTCTGAAAAGTGAAGAGATTTACTTATCTGACTGTATAACATTTTGCTGTATGACAGCCTTTTCCTACTGAATGTATAATAGATAGAAATAACCTCAGCTATGCTTAGGTATTCAGAAGTGAAACATCTGAATTTCAACTAGGCACCCTTGGATCCCTTTGTGCTCTGAAGCACAAATCATGCTGCATGATCCAGACACATTAGGATGAGATGAATCACCCTACAAAGGTGTCCAATTTCCTATACAGCTATAGTCTTCATTGTCTGACTTTTAAATGTATAAATTAAAAAAGATGGATCCACTCCAACTTGGTAGTGTATGTTGTTTGTTGCCATTTTTATAGCTCATAAGTAGACTTTGCATTATGCCTCTTATTCTGCAGCCAAATCAAAACAAATGGTGACTTAACTGCACGGAATTTTGCAAGACATCTGGTTGTGCTTAAACCACAGCACTGGTATTTGCCATTTCCTATATGTCTGCAAGTTGCATCATTTTCTGCCCTCAAATTACTTTGTCTTCAGAGGGGAAAAAAAGCAAATGTTATTAATTGCAGTATTTAGGTGCAGCAGTCTTTTAGCAGGCCATTAGAAAATACTGCTGAGAAAGGAACATAATGTAGAGCAACTATCAGACTCCTTTTTTTTTTTTTTTCCTTCTTCTTTTCCCTATTTTCTCTACAGGCTTTTCATTCATAGTGCCCCTTCATAAATATTTCTCAAATATTTCCTTATTCAAAGTAAAACCAGTGCACATTTAAGTCTCTAAAACCAAAACCAGCATACAATTGTTTTTTACCTCACTGTTCTTTGTGTCCTGTCTTGATTACCATTCTAATAAAATAAAATAAAATAAAAAAAATAACAGAACTGAAGTGAAAAGTTGTTTCTTTGATTATGTTTCCGTCCAAGATGTAATGAGGTAAAGTTGCATCATTGTCATGTTTATCTTACAATGTTTAAAATGAGGTTTTCTCTTACCTACCTCACAAAGTATTAAAGGGGGCCAGTGCCTCAAATTTACTTCCAGAGTGTTGCAGATTTTCTTTACATTACTCTCTGTTTATTTATTATCTTTTTTTCTCTGCCTGTTTTACAGCTATGGGTGAAAACTTCCCCTAACCTCAGAGAAACCACTAAGATTTTAAAACAAGCAGAAGGTTCCTGTTTAGGTCATTATGACTAGTTTAAATCTGAAAACAGATAAATATGAATTATGTCTTTCTAAATTTCCCAGCAAGTTTGAAGGAAAAGGAAGCATGTTTCCCCATATTTGCTTATTACCCGTGTTTGTTAAATTTTGCACACAAATATATTTAAAAACATTTGCTGCTTAGTAAGACACATCTTAAAACATGGTCATATAATATTTTGAGAATGGAAGCCACCATCTAGTTGAATGCTTAACATTACCCTTCTCATAAAAAACACATCACAGAAATGCTGTTGTTTGAGCATATGTCTTCAAGCTGAGGAAGTATAATCAATCTATTAGGGAAGTATTAAAGCTACACTATTACTGCTGATTCAATGGGATGCTAAGCCTATACTGCAATAATTTCTTGTTTATGTCCTAGCATTTATTGGCCTTCTAAGGTAGTGAGTATACACTGTAAAGTTACACCACACTGTTGAAATGCTGCCACTTCTAAAACGCGTCTTTCACAAAACTGCAAATGGCAAATTTCCATTAGTGTTTTTAAAAAATTTTATGTATAAAACTCTATTGAAATTTATATTACCTGACAACTTCACATATTACCTCTCTACCTTCCTTTAATTTATACTTTTCTGCCATTCCCTATGTGTATTGGGAGACAGGTTATTTGTAAATATCATATTTATATTGCCAGCCTCTTTCAGCGCTGATAATATTCACCCAGAAATATTGTCATACAACTCCAATGTTTACGTATCAGCTAATTCTAAAAATGTAAGGGAGCTCTCAATTATTGCATTATGAACACAAATACTTTATCCTTTTTGAAGACATTGAAAAATCATAACACAATGAAACAAAACAGAAAATCCTGCATGAATCCTAGTTGTCGTTATTTATATATTGTAGTACCCAGTGGCTTAAGAACCAATTATAATAAATGAGGTAAATATATGTATAAAAACTCTGAGGCAACCTAAAGATTTTAAAATCCAAACAGCTGCATCTAGTGGTTCCTTCAGAAACAACTGTTACTTTACTTATTCAGAAACATAATTTGTACACCAGCTTTATAATATTTTCATCCTCTACTGTGATCTAGGTATGACCATACCTTTTCAGAAGAATTTTAACTCTTTAAAAAATAAATGCCAAATACAATTCCTTTTTAAGCATAAACTGTTTAAAATTGTTTTGAATAATATGATTGCTGGTTTTATTCTAGTTTAATCCATTGGTTTTATCCGTTAACCACCTCCAAGGTGTCTTCATTAACTCTTTGTCAACCAAAACCAGCACACTTGCTCAAGTTAAAATTCTAATTACATTTGCACTGCAAAGTTTGGGACATACCTTAGAGTGCTATAAAAGGAAAACAATGAACCTTTGCTCTATTTTGTGTTGTACATTATGAATCCTTGATAGTGAAATCAGCAGAATATGAGCAGGGCTATTTACCGGCAACAAGTAAGTGTTCTAGAATACAAACCAGAAAGATAAGGCTAAGAAATGGAAGCCATAAAATTCAGTAAGATTTTGAACTTGCTTTTCCCTGAAAATGACTGCATTTCCATATACATTCATCAAGATACTTTATTTGTTTTCAGAGCACTAACAGCCAGTGTCTGCAAGACATTGTGATAAATTCTCTAGATTTGAGCTTTTACACAACATTCTCTTAAAATATTTAAAAGTGAGCTCAGAGGCTTCAACTCACATCAACTTATTCTACAGTGAATTTAGACAAGAATGCAAAGAAACATTTGTCATTTATTCTACCATAGTTTCCTCATGTGGAGAAATAACTGGCAGCTTTCTTAGCCGTTTAGTTCTTTCTACAGTAATTAAGACACAGATGTGCTGTTTCTTTCTCTGCATGCTTATTTTCAATAAGCCAGTTTAACATGCTACAGCTGAAAGTGAAAATGCCTATACATCATATTAAAAATTTTATTTTCTATATGTAACTTTCTGTTTTTCTTCTGTCAAATGTAGACAATATGCAAGTACTCTCTGTGGCACAGTCCGGCCAGGAAGGTAAACAAGCAGAAAAAAGAAAGCTTCAATAAACTCATATCAGTAAAGATACAAAAAGATTGTGCTGCCCAAAGAGCCAAAACTTCAACAGAGAAAGTATTTGATGTATGAACACAAAATATGTGAAAGAATGCGTTAGGCTTGTCTATCTCTCACCATTACCAAGCTGCTGGCTGCATTTTTACTGGTGCTGTAATGTTTGGAGACATCACAGTTTTTAAATCACATCAGTGCAATACTATTTGCTTTATGCCTACATACAGCGACATACAAATGTTGCTTTTAAGGGTTATAAGTCTAATTGTCCTCCACAGCAATAGCACCAACAAAAACACATACACATTACCTTCTCCTTTATATGAGCAGCCAGTGTTAAAGAAGCAACTCTATTCAACGCTAGATTCTGACTCAGAGCCTTTAAATTGTTGCAAAGTAAAAAGGCAAAAGATTTATGAGCTCCCTTCCACCTTCCTCAGTAGCTTACAGAAAGACCAGGAACAGGAAATTTGTGTTATGGCCGCGTGATGAAAGAAGGCTGCATTCTGAGCCTCTCCCTTTTCTGCTCTTTTGGGATAAAGAGAATCTTCAGTGTGTGTAATTCACCACTAATACCTGCCATTCCACATGCCTTTCAGGATCCTAAAATGGCTAATGGAACCCTTTTGTTGGAATAACACTAAGCAGGGGTTTTGGGCACACAATAAATCCAATGGAGTTTTCTGTGTAATCCCTGAGCAATTCAGTGTTCACAAATCCACACTGTAACTCTATAACATCTCAGAGATATCCAGTTTCTCTCTTTTAAAATTCTTGAATTTAACTGATGAAAATTATCATAAAAATAGTAATACATGTGGTTTTTCCAATAAATCAACCCAGCAAAATGTATATTTGCTCTAGTTAAACCAAAGAAAAAAGTACACATTGGTGTTGAAGTTCTGCTCAACCCTGAGAGTATGGTGATAGCAGCTGAAATGCTCAGCTACTCTCTGCTAGGAGCAGAGCTTGAAATCTCTCAAGGGATTTCAGTTTCTTCAGCAGCCCCTCACAGACAAGTTCACCAAGTTCTGGCAATCTCCTACCTTTTCCTTATCAACAATTAAGTCGGCAAGTGAAAGGGAATTAATCTAATATATAACTAAAATAGTAATTTAAGCTAATCTTTTGAGTAAGTTGTAATTTTCTCATTAGCAAAAGTATGTAGGTATTTTGATAGTTTTAGATGAGTGATTGAGGAGCCCGAATTTTGACTGGCTAAACACTTTGTGCCTGCATGCCCAGAATGTAACTGTTACTCTGGAAGGTACAAATCTTCCAGCAAGTGTGTTAATAAACGTATCCAAATTTCATATACACCAGTGTTTTTCCTCTGCTTTCATAATTAATTAAGAAGCAATTAAATTAATTTTTATTTAATCGTAGCTGGAACAATCACATCCTCTTCCCAAGGTGCAGACCTTTGTGGCAAAGTCAATGCAAGCTCAGCCATGTAGTGTGAAAGGTTTCCTCTGAGACTTTTTGCAGTTGTGATGTCTTTGGCAAGGTTTTGATTACAGTTGACTATCTGAGTATTTGTGGGATGAACCAGAAAGCAAGCTGACAGTGTGAATTTAGTATTGAGAGAAATGAGAATTCCTTTCAGCACAAGGCTGGAAAGACAATCTTAATTTCTAAGCAAGTGAACTTTGGTCTTTTTCTTTCTTCAGAAGTATGGGTTATAAGCTCCCTAAGAGCTTCCCTGTTCTTCTATGATAGAAAACTATGATAGAAAACTTTTGGGCTTGTGCTTGCCAAAAACCCTCCCCCCTCCTCAGCCTCTCTGTCAGTCATCCTCTAAGCACCTGATTCAGTTAGCTGGAAGGGCATGGAGTTTCTAACTGGATACCCTGAAAACAATCCACATGGACCCTAGCCCCTTGAAAAGTGCTCCAAAAGCATCTTCAGCTTGGTTTAACATGGTCTAACGTGGTGAAGCCATAGCACTTCTCTAGCCACAGTTTTAAAAAATAAAACAAAAGAAAAAAAAGATACCTCACAGGGTGAAAGTAGAAGATACCCTCTTGAAAGAAATAAAATTATAAAACTCGTTCTTTGATTTTGAAAGTATGTGTCTATAACAGACATTAAACACACTGCTAAAGACAAAGTGCTGGCAGCTTTTCCACTCTGCTCTTAGATGATAGTTTCAGTGCAATCACAAATATTAAACTGAATGCTAATGAAAGCTGAGCATATTTTAGGCTTGAAATAGATTATTTTGCAAGGCTGAATTTCTAATTTCTTGAGTTTTGAAAAGTAAGACAAATCTTATGAAGATATAAAATTTGATTAAAATAAAATTTTCTAACTCTAAGCTATCCATTTTTAGGTCCTTTTACACTCGATGAAGAAAAACAGCACACGCCATTGAATGGATTCACAGATAATATGGAGAAGTTAATTCTATTTCCTGGGAATAACTGAGAGCAGGACCTTTGAATATTAAGTAACTGATACTATAATTTAGTGTAGGTTAAATGCAAACCAGGGTGAATGGGGAAAAAAAGAGTAAACTTCATCCACATGGTGATAGTCCTGCAAACTCAGGAATTGCCCTTGCAATTGGGAATCCTCTTGAAATGTTAGTTCAGTGCACAGTGCTGGTCAGAAAAATATAAAAAATATTAGGCTTTATTAGGGGAGGAATAGTGAAAAAGAAAAACCTAAATCAGAAAACAAAGACAATATTTTTACTGAATGTATTTTGCAATAAAAAAGATTGCAGGTATTTTAGATTATAACGGGAGGAAGGAACCAACAGGATTAACACCATTTCTCTGGAAGGGAAAAACTTTCTGGCTGAACCTGCCACTACTGTTGCCCAGGTGGACATGCTTAGGAGAGCTGCAAGAAATGCGCCTGAAAAGTTCCTCTTGGGTAGATATGACTCCCATTTTGTGTAAGAGCAAGGTTCCTGTTGGTGGCATGACTTCCCCTCTAGACCATGTAAGAGAGCACAGACAAAGAACTAACCTGAAGTTCCTCATGTGGGATACGAAGGGTATCACAAGAGCCAAACGACAATAAACATCAGAACAGGATATAGACATTATTGTAGCAATAACTATTTTTATATGTGTGTATACATACCAGAAAATTGAAGCAATCAGATCTATTGCTGTTATTCAAAGGCTTTATGTAAGTTCCTCATTATCACAGTTTTTGCCACATTATCAAACATGCGTATTTATCGTCTCTTTCTTGTTCCATAGGATAGAATATTCTTTCATTATTCCATTATGTGATTTATATCAACACTGCTTTCATGGAATGGTCATCTCCACTCTGAATGTTCTGTTTCTTTGATTAGTGAACAGTCTGCTCTTGAAAAATCAATGCTGAAGGTTATCTACGGGCTTAACTGTGATTTGAAAATTTATAATGTATATAAAATCACAATGGGTAGGTATAAAACAGGTGCTTGAATTACAGGTGAAAAACTGTTCAACTTGGAAACTTTATGTGCCCCTATATTGCCCATAAAATCCATTTTTCCAGTATTACATGTGATGCTATAGTGTCTATTCTCTGACTGTTATGCATAAAATAAGTACTTATTATACTAAAGCAACAAGTTCTTGTGATATTATAGCAACCAAGATTCAAAAGTGAGAATATAAAGCAAATATAGACAAATCCCATCAAAAAATATAGTCACCCAGAAGGCTGTAATTCAGATGAAGCTTCTGCATAGAAATAAAAACAACTGTAAATCATGTGATATTGTTTTGCATTTCTCCTTTCAGCGTTAATCACCCACAGCAATGAGAGGTGGCAGATGAAGATGTAGCGAAGTGGAACAGAGTGGATATATCTCTCATTGATCCTGCTTGATACGGTCTGTCTGCCCAGGATTTCTGAATGCCAAACATCCCATTTACAGTAGTAATAATTTTGAATGTGCTGTATGGCTCTCAGAAATCCTAGGCAACTGTTCATTGCATGCACAAGCTGATCTGCAGATCCGTAGTATGTTCAATCTGTTCTTTTTGCATTTAGTGTGAATTCTCTGCAAATGTATAGTTGGCACCCTGTGCATGCTGGTAGCCACGCAGTCCTGGTTAGGGAACAGGACACACACCCAAAATTCTGTTCAGACTTACCCAGACTCAAAATCGTATTAAAGCATATGCTTCCACATCATGCACTGCAATCTCTAGGCAAGGATCAAGGTGCTTGTGTTCTGGGTGGCTGGCACACATACAAGATCACAAGAGATGAGATAATTTGTTTTGCGTATTGCTGTCTTCAGCTACCTAATGAAAGTGCACAGGAAATGGAGCTGGACTATTCTTGAAAGCGCACAGTAACAGGAGAAAAGGTAAACCCCACAATTCTGAGAAAGGAAAATTCCTCCTAGATATAAGGAAAGACTTTACCACGTGAACAGCGAAATATTGGAGCTGGCTGTCCAGAGGCATTGTGGGATTTACATCATTGGAGATACTCAAAACTCAGCTGAGCAATGTCCTGAGCTATCTGATCCATTGAGCCTGCTTCAAGCAGGAAGTTAGATTGGATGACCTCCAGAGGCCCATCTCAATTTACATAATCTGTGAGGCTTTAAACTGCCTGAAAGAGACAGAAATTGGCTGCTGTTTCTAAGTCTGAAAGTCACACTCTATCACCTTGTCTTTTAGATAGTGTCTTTGCTATTGCTTATAAAATAAATGCAATATAAAACAAACTTTTGTTTATCCTTTTCCCTTCCAACAAAACAATTATTTATTTCAGAGACTCACTTCATCCTGATAATCATCCCAGTGTTATATTCCTCTTCTTTCCTTTGTTATTTCCAAGCTCACCAAAAATGCCAGATTCCAGGCTGTTTATTCAAATAAAATCTATTCCACTAAAATTACTGTGATATGCAGTCTGTAAAATTTTACAGTTTATTTGGATTTATTGATTATATTTGTATAAATTAGCATTTAAGAATTATTTTAGTTATAAATTTTAGAAGATCAGTCCTTTTTCATAGATGCAGGCTTTTTTAGAAAGGGCAGGGAGGAGAGATGAGGAGGCAGTGATGCCATCGATGTCAGTGACCAGCTGGAGTGCATAGAGCTCTGCTGAGCATGGATGAGGAAACAACCAAGAGCTTATGGGTCAGGAGTAAAGGGAGGGCAGGGATAGGTGACATTATAGTGAGGACCTGCTACAGGCCACCCGACCAGGGAGACCAAGCAGATGAGGCCCTCTATAGACAGGTAAGAGCAGACCTATATTCACCAGCTCTGGTCTTCATGGGGGACTTTAACTACCCTGGCATCTGTTGGAGAGACAACACAACAGTCCTAGAGGTCATGGACAATCCTAGAGGGTCCTGGAATGTGTTGATGGTAACTTCCAACAATTTGGGGTGTTGGTTGATGAGAAGCTCAATATGAGTTGGCACAGTGCACTTGCAGCCAAAAAGACAACCTCGTCCTGGGTTACATTAGAAGCAGGGTGGCCAGCAGGTCTGGGGGGGAGATTCTGCACCTCTGCTCTGCTCTCATGAGACCCCACCTGGAGCACTGATCCAGCTCTGGGGCCTCTGACACATGAAGGACATGGACCTGCAGGTGTGAGCTCAGAGGAGAGACACGAAGATGATCAGAGCAGGGCTGGAGCACCTCTCATGTGAAGACAGGCTGAGACAGCTGGGATTGTTCAGCCTGGAGAAGAAAAGGATTTAGGTAGATTTTAGAGTACTTTCCAGTGCCTAAAGGGACTACAAGAGAGCTGGAGAAGGACTTTTTCAAGAGCATGTAGTAATACGACAAGGTGAAATGGCTTTAAACTGAAAGAGGCTGGTCAATTTAGGTATTAGGAAAAAGATATTTGCAGTGAGGGTGGTGAGGCACTGCAAGAGGTTGCCCAGAGAAGCTGTGGATGCCCCATGCCTGGCAGTGTTCAAGGCCAGGATGGATGAGGCTTCGAGCAACCTATTCTTGATTTGGTGTCTGCCTGTGGCAGAGGGGTTGAAGTAGATGATCTTTAATGTCCCTTTCAACCCAAACCATTCTGTGCTTCTATGATATGCTATGGAATTTCTTGCTGGATTTTTTTTGCCCAATAACTTTATTCATTCAAAGCAATTATTACAAATGTATTTCTTTGTTTCAAGTAGTAAGAATGCACATATATTGAGTGTCCTAATAAATCTACAGTTAAATATTAGCAGAACTTAACTCATTGATTTTTCTTTCAGTAACATGCCTTCTGCACAAGCTTATAGTATAGAAACATCTTGGCCCCTCAGAGTGTAATTGAGCAGTAAGATACAGATTCTAAGGACATTTTTAGGCACACTGCTCCCAGTGAATTTCAGCAGAAACATAAAACCCTATTTCTGATTAAATGAACAGCAACATCCAGAATCAGGATTTGGATGAAAATACAGGGATCAGATAATTTAGAATGTGTTCTCTCTGATTATTCTCCTTTTCCTTTCCTTAACACAAATGGCAAATTGTTTATTCAGTTAAGTGTTAGTGGTAACTGAACATAGAAAATACATATATTTGTACTCATGGTTCTGGTTTTCCATCTGTATGACATTTTGTGAACAATGGTTGTTAATACTATCTTAGATTCCTTTCCCAAGATATACAGAATAGATTCAGTGGTTTTGATTCAGCTCATGACATTTGGGAAATTAGTCTTAGGTCAACATTGCTAGTTTAGCAAATATTCATGACAGTACCACTTTTTAAATTATCTTTCTTCTCAGAAAATACACCACAATGAAGAGAAAAATGCCCAGAGATTCCTCTCTTGCTCACAGGAAATATTCGGCTGCTTTTCTGCAGATACAAACATTAGTATCAGTTTATACCGACATAGATAACAGCAGGCAGCATTACTCAACTTCTGTCTATGGTACTCTTGGGGTAAGTTTCTACATAACAATCACATCCTGTTTCATTGTACGGGGTTTTTTTCCCAAATCTTTGCCACATATTTCTCAGTGATCTATTTATTTTGAGATTAGCTCAGTTGGTTAAAGCATGGTGCTAATAACGCCAAGGTTGTAGGTTTGATCCTTGTAGGGGCCATTCATTGAAAAGTTGGACTTGATCCCTTCCAATATCCTGTAATTCTGTGATTATAACTTTAAAATTGCAAGTCACCAATGAGGGACTCACCAGTTGGTCTACCATATACAAGTGCTTTTAATTGCATCTGTAATAAGATCTGGTTTGGATACTGATATAGTTTCTTTTCTCAAAGCCCTAGGTCCAGACAATTTATGTTAACACTTGAATTACTTGACTTAGCCAGAATATTAATGGAGCTGGCTAGCATTTTCCAGGGATTGCTGCAACGTTTCTCAATGTTGCACCACTACCTTACAGTTACAGTTGTGTGGTAGCCAAAAGGTATGTACAAGTAATATCTTCAAGTGCTGCAGGAAACCTAATCAAAAGAACCCAATTGCTATGATTTTACTTTTGTTTTAGTCCAGAGCTGGTGTTAAAATCTGTTTGGTTTTTTGTGCTGCATGTATATTTAGCAGCTGCACCTTGTCCGTAAAAGGGCTTCTCGGAAGCTGTCCACGCATATTATAGTTTTGGATCTGAAGTACCAGAAAATGTTCCAGCTGTAAATAATCGAGCTGGAATTCTGTCTGGCAGATAGCTGCCATAAACTCGGTTTGTCAAATACCTTCTACTGTTACCTCATACTGGGACTAGAACCTGCTCTCAGCCCTGCATGAAGTTTAATATCTGCTGGTGCTGTGTTAATATGCCCAGGCATGTTGAAACATTTGGCCACAGGCTGTCACCCTGCCCACATTACAGGAGGAGCACATTATGGGTTTTTCTGGAAAGGTGCCCCAAATGGGCAGTTGAAACCTGGCACTGAAACACTCAGGCCATCTTGCTCCAGCCATAGCTGTGTAATTTAGTGGCACTTTTCTGCAAGGGCTTTATTTCTAGTTGAGGAGACTCAATGCTGACTGGAATCTGAGAAGCAGTGCAAAAGCACAAATGCTTACTTAAATAGCCAGAAAAATGCTGTTTGGACAACAAATATTTTTAGCTCATTAGTAATAGGCAGTATGATATGTTTTATTCTGAATATGTATAGCTAGAGCTCCTATGAACCAGGGCAATGGAGTTGACTCCTGTGCTTGTTACTATATACTAAAAAAGAAATCAGGAAAAAAACACTCACACAAAAACCCACCCCATGGCGTCTGCTCCAGTGACTTACAATCCAAGGGCAAAGATAGTTTCATTCTAAGGACAAAACAGAACATAGGGAAACTGGAAAAGAAGGTAACAGAGAATAAATGCAAAAGTTTACAAGAGGTGATAAGAAGGGGGAAAAAAAAGCCTTATTAATTTCTTAGATCCACTCAGGAACATATACAACCAACTGCATATCATGATCTAAGGAAGCAACATACCCTGCCTCTTAACAAAACATAATAGGTTGAGGAACATCCTGTACTTACTGGATAGATATGCCTAAAGATGCTTTGTATACACTCAGCTTTGAATCAGAACAGGACTTGAACCTATCTGCACTGTTCTTAAATATTATGTGTGTATATACATATATATGTATGTATGTATGTATGTGTATGTATGTGTATATATAAATGTATATGTGTATGTATGAAATGTGAGAAGCCGTAATCTCAGCAGCATATATGTCAAAAAGCAGATCAGAGGAGGACTTAAAAAACAAAATGAAGTAACTTTGCAGATATCTAGAGTGATTAACAGAGGTCATAAAAGCTTGTTTGAAAGTGTAACATGAGTTCGGGAGAAACTAGCATCGAATATTGACCAAGGGTATGAAATTATCACTTTTGGTAATGACTGGAAGGTTAATTTTTTCCAGGAATAAAGTATGAAGGACTGGGAAATAAAAGGCAAATAGCTAGTCTCTGGAAGAAAAGAAATGGTGGAGACATGTTTTGCCCCTTGCAACATGGGGCAAAAATGCAGAAGACAGGTGAAAAAGTTGTTAGGGCAACTGAGAGGAAGGATCGTTATTATTTAACTAACACAGAGGTGATAAAAGAGATAATAATTTTAAAAAAGGCATAAAATAGCTATAGAAATTTTAATGATTTTGAATTAAACATTTCTCTTTTTTGGTCCTCCAGTTTGAAGAATCCTGCAGATATTTACAAAATGCTGAACTTTTTTTAGAGAATTTGGATAACGAATAAAATTCTCATTCTACATTTAAACAGTACAAAGGTCAACACACTATTTAGCTCTCACTCCAACTAAAAAAACAGAGCATTAACATGACTTAAGTGAGGCATAGCCTTATGCAAGTCCTCTGCAGAGGGAAAGTTTCACCCTAGGGGAAAGTTAGGTAGTACATTGTGTATTTAAATGAATGGTTTAGTTAAAAAATTCTCAGAACAACACTATCAGCCATTCTGTGCAGAAACATGAAAGTTTATTCATGAACTGGTTGTTTGATAATGAAATACCTACAAGACTTGCACGTCCTTATAATCATCAAGTCATTTCTGCATAGTGAATGGACATACAAACCTTCAGGCTTCTGTTTCAAGGATGCATTTTATACGCCTATAGGACTTACACATAAAGGTGAGATAGGATTACTTAGTTTTTGCAGTGGGGACCCCCAGCCTGCCGACCTTGATTTCATCAAGTTGCATGCAATTCTTTAGACAGATACCTCTGTCTTGTCCATTGGATATACTCCTGTAAGCCCCTGATCATACCATTATATACGGGCAAAATAACAGAAAAATTGAAGCCTTGGCTTTTTTGGTACCAATCCAGGATCTGTTTGTCCACTTACACCTCAGTTATTATTTCAGCTGTTCCATTAATCTCACTAGTCTCCTTAGGCAATAAAAAAGAATATAAAATAATTCAGACAGAAAAATGCCTGTAGAACTATTCGGATGCATTTAACTGCTATTGCTGCTTTTTTTTTTCTGCATTATCTTCTGTGTGATTTTGTTACTATTACATCACAACTAGTGTGTATTTTGATTGCTACCTGTTTTCATTTGCATTTCATCGTCTTCATTCTGTGCAAATCCATGTTAAAGCAAGTTTCAGCATGAATTTGTGATTCTTGTAGGTTGTTTCTGAGAAGTAAGTTCAAAATGTAAATTTCGTTCTTTCAGTGTCAATATAATCTCTTTTCTCATAAAAGAAAAAAATGGGAAAATTAGAGTGTTATATTTTACCCTTTTCCCTTTTTCTTTCTCCATTCCAGGAAATAAATTAAAACCTAACACTTTACTTTCCTGTTTTTCTTTTCACAGAAAAATATGAATGCTCTCCTATGTCAGTCTATGACTTCCAGAAGCTAGAATGGTACCAAGATACTCATTTTCATGAGATGCTGTCAAATAGGAATCTTTCTCTTCCTACCTAATAATAGATGTCTCCAATTAAGAACAGGCAGCTATGAGTAAAAAATCTTTTGCAATTATCAACATTTTAGCTGTAAATGGCACATGGAGAGGGGTGAATTTTACTCCTTGATATTGGGGACTGAATTCCTTACGACTGTTGCCCCCCTAAGAATATACCTAGGGTATTCCTATTATGTCCCCTTTAGGGCCATGAAAGACAGTAATTAAATACCCTTTTACCCTAGTAGAAGGTCGCTTTTCATATGCAATATGTTCCAGATTCCTAATCATCTTGGTGGTCTTTTGCTATACTCGATACAGTTTATGATTAGTGGACTAAAAGTGGACTTGGAATCCCAAATGCAGCTTAATAGGTGTTGACTAGAGGGGGGATAGTTCCTTATCTTAAACAGGTGCTTATGTTTATGGCAATGAAGTTTATCCTTCGCCACTGCAAAGCCACTCTGCTAACTCACATAAAACTCCTTATCCTCCAGAGCCTGCAAGGCCAGTGGTTCATGGACTGTTCCATGTTTCCTCTCAACACATTCCTGCAGTTGTTTAGGATATTTTGGTGGAAACATGAGCTCCAGTGTACCAATCACTCCCCCAGGCTGGTGCTATCCATGAAGATGCAAATTCCAAATACCTGGCGCTCTCGGACACCCTGCTTCTGAGACGCTTCTGAGCACGCTTGGGTGCACGTGGGTAGGCAGGGATTTTCAGGATGAGCAGGCACCTGATGCTATGTGCATATTTCCATAGCATGAAAGGCAATGCAGGGAATCTCAATGGAACAGAATCAACTTTGCCTGAGAAGGTATTTATTGTTAGATTACCCATTTGCTTTGTGCAGCAAAGCACTAACACCTCTTATTGCTGGAGTCCTGTCCAGGACGTCACTACATTATCTCTGTGCCATGTTTGTTATTATTCCCCCTTCCCCTCTTACATAAATTTATACAAAATACTATCCCTCACCAAGAGAAAAAACCCCAAAACAAACAAGACTAATCAAACCAACCAAACAAATAACTCCCCCAAAACAACCCAACTTTGACTTCCTCATTTCTCTCTGAAAGCAATATCCCATGTAAAAATATGGTTTTTGCTAACAAGCTGTGAATATGCACAAAATAGAGGAACTAATATGCTAGTCTGGGCATACAGAACAGCTGTTTTCTCTTTTTTCTGTTGGATGAAAATTCTGTGTCTTCTGATGTAACTTTCATTTTCCTTCAAAAGTTTGCTACAATAAATATTTTAAAAATTCAAATTTGCTTCACTGAAATAAATTAACCCAGAAACAAATCACCCGTTGATAATTCTACAATATTATGAATGGCTGAAAATTCATTTATTACTCTGTATAATCTATAGGGCCAGGTGTATAATTCATTTAAACAAATCCATTGATTTCTCCATTCTTCCTTGTACTATTGGCCTAAAGATTAAAGCTTATTCTACATTTTACTTATTCAAAAGAAGTTTTTAGAATACTCTAAAATATTCAAAGAGAATATTGTTCAGCTGTACTTTGAAATGTCCACTCTTGATTGGTAAGTTTCCAATGAAACTGTCAGTTCTAACAGTAAACCTTATCCTCAAGAACTTTATGAAAATTTTAAAGTGCTCTGATAAAACAAATTTAAATAAAAATTAAATCTTATGATAGCTTATCTCTGTTTTCCTAGGAATATTCAGTACATGTATGTTGTCCATTCAGAATTTTTTCCTCTGGAAACTGGCTTCACAATAATATTAAATAATTAAAATCATGAGTTCTTACACATTTTCTATGAAATTACTTCGGTGTAAGAAAAGAAAAACATTCAGATATATGTTTGCATTTACAGGCTATATGGTTTTGCTCTACGATAAAAACAAATTTCAAGGTGGTTTTGTTATTCATAACCAATTCTTCAAGCTACACCTAAATTGAAGAAATAACGGGATTTTAGGAAGGGGGGAATTTATTACATGTATATGGTATTTTTATAAGGAAGTTTAATGAGATTGTCACTTTTTTGCTTCATGTCAATCAGTCTAATATTTTATCTAGCAAGAGGAAGTGAACCTGCTTTTTTAAGAAAACTTTCCATATTCCCTCTGCTGGACTTATAATAGTTGCTAAATTGATGAAGGCCACTCAAGGAGCTTGTAATCAGTCTTTCAAATTTCTAGCAGAGTGTAACTCTAATAAGCTCAGATTTGCATCTTAAATCAAATTTTTTCCATACAGTTGCAAAATCTCCAAGGAAAGTTTCTAGCACAATCAGTTCTAAATAAATTATGAGACACCTGGCTGTCTAATGAGAAAATTAAAGCACAAGACAGAAATCTGTAATTTTGCAATTATTGAAATGGCAACATCAGTGTCATAGGTGGCAGAAAGTAAAAATATGCAGTAAAGGCAATGAAGCTCTAGAAAGATTTCTTTTTAATATATTTTATGCTTATTGAAATAAGATAGAATTAAACAATATACTTGATAACTAAACCTATTGGTAAATATCAGGTGGTTAAATATGTCACTTTGCTTGATTCCTTTGTTGAATTCCAGGGAAATCTTGAGGCAGTATTAAAAAAAAAACAACTATTACTTATTTTAAATGTTCTTGTCCATTTGCACTTGCCACTAAGGTTTGCATGACAAAGTGTTGGCAGCAGGGTGCTGCAGAGGTGGCCCCTGTGAGAAGAGACTTTGGGCTGCCCCATGTCAGGGACAGTCGTTCCAGAGGGCTCCAAAAGAACCCACCACTAATGAAAGCTGAGCCCATCAGCAATTCTGGTGTCACTCCTGACAAAAGATGTTTTGAAAATTTCGCACAGCAGCTTGGAGAAAGAAGTGAAGTGAGAGAAACAGCTCTGCAGGCACCAAGGTCAGTGCAGAAGGAGAGGCAGGAGGTGCTGCAGTCACCAGAGCTGAGACTCCCCTGCAGCCCCTGGTGCAGCCCATGGTAAGGCAGCTGTGCCACTGCAGTCCATGGAGATCCACAGGGATGCAAAATTCACCTGCAGCCTGTGCTGGATCTCACACAGGAGCAGCTGAATGTGCCCTGAAGGAAGCTGCAGCTCCTAAGAGCCCATGAAGGAGATAAAATGCTATAAACTCACCCCATTCTCCATCCCTCTGTGGCAGTAGGAGATATGTAAGAAGTAGGAATATATCCTGTAGACAGAAATATACCCTGTAGACAGAAAAAACTTATTACGCCTTTTGCTTCCTGTAAACCTAGTTCAGATATGTGAAGGTGTCTGGCTATTTACATAATCAGATAAAAATTTGTGTTTCTGTACTATCCAGAACCAACCCAAATTTTCTAGGATAGTCAGGCAAGTACAAAAATCAGTCTCAAGCCATGTACTGTGCCTATTGGGGTGGAATTTTCTTTAATGTCTTTATATATACTATCAATGGTACTCAGGGAGTTTGACTTATCTGAGCATTGGATCAGATCTATTTTTGGATGACTTTCATAGTATTTTAAAATAGTAGCCTGTATTTAAATATAAAAATAACAAAGTGAAGAGCAGGTTGAATTTAATGATGTCCTGGGGCCCCATCCAGTCTGAATTATTCTGTGATTCTGAGATTTTGCAAAAGTGACAGATGGAAAGAAAAGAACTCGTACATCATATGTCTGTAAAGCCTGTAAGTGATGCAGGTTGTCAGGAGCATAAATTCTGAATGTGAAAGCCATCTGCAGAGGTTTGCAATAACTCCAATTCTTCATGGTTGAGGGTGAGGGAATTCTGCCACTCGCCATTGAAAAAGGCTGAGAACAGATCTAGAGTAACCTCCTGAGTGATGACCTAATCTCTTTTTGTTCTTCGCTATTGATGGTACTTTAACAATTTTTACTGTGGGCAAGACAATGTCATCAATTTTTAAGCAGAAGTCCTCATTAATATAAATGGGTTTTTCAACTTAGCAGGAGATAAGACCCTGAGTTTTTACACTGCCTTCACTATCTTTTTTTGTTCCTTTTTCTTTTTTTTCCATCCTAAACAGAATGGAATTTTTTACCTAATATTCTACTTCCATTTACTTTTTTTGCTTTACCCAGTTACTTGAATCATCTCAAATCCTTCACCTTGATAGTTGTAACCAGCCTCCCTAAAGATGTAGTGAACTGAAATCTGTACTTCTCATGGATATTCCCCCTACTTTCCCTTCCCTCCCAAGATTTAATTCTCTGTTCTGTTCTCTACTCATTTCTTCAAAGGAATATGTAGTAGAAATATTTGATTTCCACTAATCACGGAACTGAACTGTTGTCCAAGTTACTGGAATATTCTTCCTCATAGATAAAATAAAGTCTTCCATATTAGTAAACCTAAATATATTTACTTGTATTATTATTTGCATCTTTCCATTGTATTTATACTCTGTATTTAGCAGAATGCCCAAATAAGATGGAAAATCTCTATCAATATAACAGAAAATAATTTTGAAACACTAGTTAAAATTCTCCTGCAGAAGTCATTTACCACAACAGTGGAACACTTAAATTAATGATTTAGCAGAAATGAGAAAGTATGCCACTTTATGGAACCTCTTCATATGCCCTGCAAGCATAAAGATTATATTACAAACATGTTTTGACTTCCTAATGAAGCTTTACGAGAGTATCCAAGGCATTTGAATAAATGCTTAAGATAAATACTTCTTAGAACATTCAAAAATCTACTCATTGTCACACCAGCCTGTTCTATGATTCTGCTCTCACCACTTCCATCTGTCCATATACATACCATATCTGTTCTCTCTCCCCTGTTAATCATCCATTTTTACCATATAATGTTATTTCCTTGTTCAAGCATTTTCTTATAATTGTGTACAAATTAGTGAAAAATGATTGGAGAATCTGACTTTCACTGACATTCAACCTATAACTACTATGCTTACGTAAACAAAGATTTCTCGGAGGCTTACAAATGGACTACAACATATTAATTACATTTACATCAGGGCAGATATCTCTTGCAACCAGGCAACCAACTGTCAAAATGTCAGGTTCCATTTCCAAAACAAGGGAGGTGCTAAGGCTTCTCATTTAAAAATCTTCAGGAAGGATTTTGTTTTCCACTTAAAAATTTGCAGTTGCTTGCTGCACATTTGGAGGTTGGAGAGCTGACAAATGCTGTTCTCAGAGTTGAAGGGATGACCTTAGTTGTATCTCTCACCAGTCCTGTGTGCCGTAGAATAGGAATGACTGGAGATCTCATACGTCAACAATCTGTAACTTCATGGGACAAGTCCCTCAGTGGAGCAGCATCACAGTGAGAGTTGTGTTTTAGCTGTTCAATGGCTGTCCTGTTCTAAGTAGAAATCTGCATTGACGTAAATGGGTATTTCTGACCACTAATCAATAAAAATATCTGACCTTCAGTTTCATCTCTGTTTTCATAGTGCTTATTTTACTTTCTCCTGCCACATACGTATTGGTTTGTCTGCTGCCAATGGCCTCCTGTTTTGAGGTGACATCACCAGTTTCCCTCTATGTCTAATATTCCTTTCATTTTCTTTATTTTTTATCCTATATTAGTCCTTTGCAAATTGGTGTTAGTTTTTCCAGAACTGATTAAAATTTTATTTAAATAGGTTGCAGTTAAAAATATCAGTTTTACAAGTTAAACTCTCACATGTTAGATTTTTTTCTTCTTCTTAAAATATTATTCCCTATTGTCTAAGTTGCAATATTGGTTTTCCAGTTTATTTGTTTCATTTATTAGAAACAAATTTATACATAAGCTGGACACCAGTGTCTTCTGAACAATACTTTAAGGAAGGATTCTTCATCTTAGTAGAAAAGTACTAATAAAGGAATCAAAAACTAAATAAAAATCAATTTCTTAATGGTGATCTAAAAATAGACTTAGTGAGTTCTCATCAGTCTTTTCATTAATATAATATGGTTTTCTTGAAAAGGAAATACAACATCACGGGTTTTACTCAGTGCCTGGTTCTCAAATCAGATCTGAAAATGATTTTTTACATTGGGCAGTAGCATGTCTGGACTTCCCAGGGAACAAGTGGAGTCATTGCATGGGACAGAGGATAGGGACACAACCTTTTATCCTGTTCTTGAGCAGTAACTGTTAAAGTATGACAAGCAGCCTAACAAGCAACTCCCAGGTTTGTAACTGCTCATAGTGCAGTAACGCAGGGGTGGTGGTGGAGTGAGATGTGGTCTCCTGCGTGACCCAAGAGAATCCTGATTCCCAGCCAGGCCCTCCTGGCCACTGTATTCCACAGCGTGCAAGCAGACCTATTTTATCACTTGTGCTGTTGGGATAGCACAAACACACCACACATCCCAGAGCCTTCGACAGGCTCAGCATTAACAGGAATACAGAATTTCAGAGTGCTCAGTCGTCTGGGTATGTTCCAAAGGCCTTTATTCCTCCAAAGGGATCCAGGGACAAAAGAGGAAACGCCACTCTGCATGGCCACGGATATAGGGGTGAAGGGCCAATAGGGTTGGGGAAGAGGCGGGGAAACACAATGTCAACCAATGGGAAGCAGGGAGGGGTGGAGTGCGTGATACAATGAGAACCAATGAAGGGAAGGGAAGGGAAGGGAAGGGAAGGGAAGGGAAGGGAAGGGAAGGGAAGGGAAGGGAAGGGAAGGGAAGGGAAGGGAAGGGAAGGGAAGGGAAGGGAAGGGAAGGGAAGGGAAGGGAAGGGAAGGGAAGGGAAGGGAAGGGAAGGGAAGGGAAGGGAAGGGAAGGGAAGGGAAGGGAAGGGAAGGGAAGGGAAGGGAAGGGAAGGGAAGGGAAGGGAAGGGAAGGGCTGAGTCAGGGATACCACAACAACCAATCAACATAGGAGGATTAACATAACCTTAGGGTGGGACCATTTAGCCGACCCTCAGAGGGTGTTTCACACCTCGGAGTTGTCCCACCTGTTTGGTGCTGCTGTGGGAACCTCTCAGCTTCTCTGAGATGGTTTCAGCCACCACAACAGTTCAGGTCTTCCATCATGGCTGAAATTTGAGATTTGATCCTGGGAGCTATCAAAGAACTTCACTAGGAAACAATTCAGCTTGTGAGATTTTCTTTCTTCACTAGTACAAAACAGCTCACATTATCAGCACTTGGAGATGGGGATTCCACAGCATTAAAATCTAGTAAGTACTAGTCACAGATTACATGAATACAGCTTATCTGAAATACTGTCAATAGATAACTCAGAATTAATATATATGTATATATTGTTCTCACATTGTTTAAATGATGTCTTATGTTATTTCAATAAATCTAAAATTTAAAAATTGCTGATCAAAGGCTACAATTAAAGCTGGTGAAAAATAAAAAAAATTACAAACAAATTAAAGACACTCTTTTAAATAGTTCTATTTCTTTCAGTTACCAAGTGAGACAAGACTATTTTAAGAGTATATTCAATTAGCCTATATGGTGCTCAAAAAACCTGAAATTTGATTAAAATATTATCTTTCAAACAATTAGTATAATTAATACCCATTAACTTTAATTATCTAAAATGTGCTTAATGTTTGGAGCTGCATAAGATATCTATCCTAGCAGGAGACAAAACTACTTCTGAGTGCCCATTTCTCTATCCTGACTGCAAACAAAGACCAGGGTGATTCTCTTGAATGCATAAATTTACTGTAGCAGTTTCCTTTCTTTTTGTAACAAATTGGTATTATAAAGAAAAATATATTTCTCATATTTCTTACTTTTCATTCTTTACCCTTATTAACATCAACTCTTTAAAACCTTGGCGGAAACAATGGCATGAATTACAACATTTTAAAAATTCCCATAGGGATAATCATGCCAGTTGAATTAAAGCTGAGATGACCATTTCAATTTTTGTTTTCTTCATGACACACTGGCAAACATGCCCTTCATGTCGCACATCAATTAGAAACTAAGGTTTAGCAAGATGATCCCTTCCTTTCTTTCTGCACACTACATTGAAAATAACACCCAGCTTCAAAATAAGACAATCCTCCAAAACATATCCATCTTTATGTTGATTTCTATTTTAAAGAACTTCATAATATCCTTTAATTGTCAGCAAGGAAGAGTGCATGCCCTTATAAAACTTAATCATCACAAAATGAAAAAAAAATAAATTCTCCTCATTATATTTCATTGTTTTAGAGGGTTCCCCCCAGTTCAATACTTCTGCTGAAGACGAAAAGAGCATGTTTATGGAATAGCAATGCCAACTGATTGTATTTGCATCTGTAGAGTTCTTGCAATGAATGCCACTCTTCATTTACAAATCCCTCTCTGTGGGAGATTTCTCATTATATGAAACACTGTAATAGTGCTATGATGGAAGTTAAAGACTAATTTGATAAGGTGTCATGATCAAAATAATTTTTACACAAAAGTTAAAAATAAACCCAAATCTGTATTGACAAGGGTTTGTTTGTTTTTTTTCAGGACTCCTAAAACTAAAGAAAAAATAAAGAAATTTATTTCTCAAGTGGTTTCATCCTGTTAGTGTACTTTCATGCTAAAGAAACTGTTTAAAATAGAAGCTAAGAAAAGATTTTTATATTTTGCTGACCATTATGTGCCCATTGTTTTTTTAAGAGGAAACATTAAAGAATTGGAAAAGGTAAGAAGAAGACTCAGTATACAGCATGGGGAGCATAAATTCATAATGGTTTGAAATCCAAAGGCGGTATCATACTCAGACTCCTATGCAGTTAATGAAAAGACTATTAACCTAAAAGACAGAGCAGAATCTACTGTTGGACATACACTCAAATGAAAAAAAAAGATTTATCTTGAAATAGTATTTCAGGGCAAGAGACCTTGTCAAACTGTACTATATTTGTGCTGACAGAAGCAGATTATTCATGTGGCATATCTGGTATCCAAATCGCTTTGTAAAGCATTGATTGACCTAAGGTGCTAAGTTACACTAGGTGTGAAAGAAAACAGCAGAAGGAAGCTATGTATAAAACCAACATATTTCTAGCTTTGTCTCCTAATTCAACCAATCTGAACTGGGAATGTAATTGCCTAATGCTCCCTGTTTTGATGGAGGGAATTCATCTCTTTCCCTTCCTTGAACCTGCTGAGAACTGAGGCAAAAAACTTACCTCCGAACTTAGCTGTTTCAATACCTTTAAAGAAACCTGCCAGACATAATTATCTTCTTTTCCTATCCTCTGCCTGTAGAGATACCACAAGATTACTCTAACTCTGATTAAAACAGAACAGACAGTTTCCACCAGTCTTTGAATAGCCACAAGAGCTGGGAAATACACAATTTACATACTGATAAACTTAAAAAAAAAAAAAAAGTGTTTTTTTCCTTTGCCCAGATGATGACCTCAGTGGAACTAATGCAAACAGCAAAAGAGCATTTAGAAATACAGTGCAATTAGTGTTAAAATTGTACAGGTTTTTCAACTGCCACAGTAGACTCTGGCTTCCAAAATCAGTTTTTAACAAATAGATTACTATTTCTAGTATTATATTTCAGCTTTCAGCAAAAAAAAATTTATATATTATAAAAAATAAAAAAAAGAACATTCATTTGTAGCTATGAATCTTTTTTCCAGTGAGTATCAGATCTCACCACATCTGATCTAACACTAGGGAGGGTTTTTAAGAGAAATTATATAAAAATAGAATCATAAAACAGTTTGGCTTAGAAAGGATGTCTAAAAGTCATTTAGTTCAACCCCACTGCAATAAGCAGGAACACCTTCATCTAGACCGGCTTTCTCAAAGTCCTGTCCAACCTGACCTTGAATGTTTCCAGGGATAGGGCAATCTACCGCGTCTCTGGAAAATCTGTTCCAGGGTATCATCACCCTCATTGTAAAAAACTTCTTCCTTATATCTAGGCTAAATCTATCTCTTCTACTTTAAAACCATCCCCCCCCTTATCCTATCATTATATGCCCTTGTCAAAATTCCCTGTTCAGCTTTTTGTAGGGAACTATAAAAATTTTAAAATTCCTTTGTCTCAGATTAGAGAAAATTTTCCTAGGTGGAAAGTGTTCTGAATAAAACACCTCCCCACAGCAAAAACTTCCAGCACCCCTTCCCCCACAGCAAACAGAATATCTCAGCTGAAAGTGGGATAAGAACTGTTTAATTAACACACCACACAGTGGAAGGGGAAAGGGAAAAAGGGGTCATTAAACCTGAATAAACAGCTGATGAACTTTAGTGTCCTTTTTCTCAGGCGTAGCTTCCCCTTTCCGGGGTCCCCAAGGGGCCCGGTGGAGTCCCTCCAGTGGCTCCCTGGACGATTCTCATCCGCTGTCCTCCGGGGCTCCTCAGGTTCTCAGATGAGAAAGCAAGTCGAGGAAAAAAGTCCAAAAACACAGAAAAAACAATCCCAGGAAAAAACAAAAAAAACCAAGCAGCAGCCACACCGGTGGCAGCAGCAACCAGCAGCAGCAGCTGACTGAAGAAAAAAAAAACCAATGTCCCTTCCTTCTCACTCCCCCGTAGAACAGTCCGGGGAAAGAGTTTTCAAAACATCCCGCACTGGCAGAGCTTCTCTCGGCTGCAGGACACAGTTAAAGCTACAGGACCATATTTCTGGTCAAACATACAAATGATAGGGAATACAAAATATCATTTACGCCACCCCAGGACATCCTTTAATTACTCAAAGGGCACAAGAAGGTTTCCCTGGAGCCTGCTCTTCTCCAGGCTGAACAATCCCAAATTCTCCCAGCCTGTTCCCACAGGAGAGATGTTCCAATCCTCTGATCATCTTCATGACCTTCCAACAGGTCCATGACTGATCCAACAGGTCCATGACTTTCATGTGCTGGGATGGTGACCTAATCGAGGCCTTCCGGTACCTGAAGGGATTCTACGACAAAGATGGAGAGGGACTTTTTGCAAGGATATATACTGACAGAACAAGGGGGAATGGCTTCAAAATGAGAGTATGTTAAGATTAGATATTAGCAAGAAATTCTTTACTGTGAGTGTGGTAAGGCCCTGGCACAGGTTGCCCAGAGAAGCTGTGGATGCCCCATCCCTGGAAATGTTAAGGCCAGGTTCAGTGGGACTTTGAGCAACCTGGCCTGGCAAAAGGTCTCCCTGTCCACAGCAGGGAGCTTGTAAGTAGTTGTTCTTTTTCTCTTCCAATCCAGGTCATTCTATGATCATATGATTATATATAATTTTCTATAGCTTTACAATTCAATATATGTGTCAGTTTATAAAAAGTGGATAGTAGAGCTGTCAAAAAGTAACATGAAGTACATGATAATACCTGAGAAAAACAAGGAGGAATCTAAAAAATGTTGCAGCCTCAGTTAATAGTTCTATTCCAAAGAAATAAATATCACAAGTATGCATAGAGACTGGAAGACTGAATCACACTAAATCTACACAGGTTCTTTTTTCATGTACAGTATTTTTCATCTTTTTTTTTTTGTAGATTACTGTGTCTTTTCTTCCCACAAATGTGTGTAACTGAGCAACAGAGGGAAAACTTGATTTACAGGTTCTGGCAGGGACGTCCTGGGTAGGTGAAACTCATACAAGGAGATTGACTATTCCTTGAGATGCAATGTGAGAAATTCCTGAAGGGCTATACCTTCCTGAGCAAGTGCTGGCTGACTGTGAAGCAGTGAGGGATTGACAGATTGATGTGAAGTCAGTCCTTACTATGAAGAGTACTGTTCTTAGAGACTCAGGGGCTCTGTAAAATATGTTACAGCAAACCAAATAAAAACCCTGCTGAAAGTTTCTGAATGGAAATCAAACTCAGAAGAAGGGATTTTGAAAGATTTTGTGAAATCTGTGGAAGTGTCTCCATAGATTAATCAAAAATAGGCTGAAATATATAAGGGTTTGAGAGGACTTTATCTGAAGTGGTTCTTCATTCATTACTGTCAACATGGAATGCCTAAGGATCTGGATAAAGAACAGGGATTCTGATCACCCTGATTACTTACTTCACTACATTTCTCCTTTCTTTTTTTCACTTTTTAACGTTTTACGTCTCTAAGTGTTATGTCCATGATTCTTTCTTTATGGTCAGATAGGCAAGAGAAATGCAGAATGACAAAGTTGGGAATTGAAATAATAAACAGTGTTGCAAGGGAATTAAATATAAATCATGACAGGCTACTTAAATATATAAAAAGCCAAGAGCTCTGTCAGGAATTACTTGAGCCATTAAGGGATGAGTGGGAAGCTAGTGACAGATACTGTAGCTGACAGCCTGAAAGAATTCTTTGCTTCATTTTTCATGCAAATAAATGGAGGGTCAAACCCCAGAGAGTAAGGAATAGTAAATTTTCCTGTGGAGTGAATTAAAAAGTGTGGAACAGGGAAAGATTAGAGGCTTCATGTCTGATAGTTCAAAGTGGTGTATTAAATATGGTTAAGGTATTGAGCCTATGTACCTTATAGCTGTGAATGATGATGGAAGTAGCAGGGGATCTAGGAAAGGCACCATACAGAATTTTGAAAGTGTGTAAACAGATATGGAATGTAGGAAGCAGAACTTCTCTTCCTCTTGGTCATTCTGAGTGGAACTTAAAATGGACACTACCATCTGCACTTACTAGAGAACAGAAACTGGCTTTCTGAGGAACAAAGAAAGTTTGAAGATATTAAAGCCAAACGTCTGAATAGGAATAGGGAAGGTCTCTCTACCACCCAGAGCATCCTTCCAACTGTGGTCCCAAATGACCTGCCTGTAGACTTTGTCCGCCCCTCTTCAACTCAATCACTACTGAGCCCCCACTGTTGCTGTAAAATTCCGCCCTGACGGTTAGAAAATCTCTAGAGTTGTGTGTATTTGGAATCTTTTCTCTCCCAGCTTAATGGAATAATACAGAGCTACATGAAATGAAACAAAAAATGCTTAAGAGCAACAAATCCCCTGATGTGGACTGGGGAAGTCTTGGAGGGATTGTGTGTGTGTCCTTAACATGCACTCTATAGTCCCACAGCAGGCTGTGTTTGGAGTTTGTATTGGGGACTGGAGAATTCTGAGAGCCGCAGTGTTTTCGCCACCACTCTGCTGCTTCTCAGGACAGTTTTTATTTCTCCCTGTGTATTTCATCACATGACTTTTACCTACCCATTTTTCCCAGCTATACCAGCTCAAAGGGGCTGCTTAAAAGGACTCTCTGTAGCATTCAGCTCTATCACTGATTTCAGATGGGACATGAGACATGGTTAGGAAGTATGCAGAAAGGAGATTGTTTTATCCTGTTTACTTTTTTCTACTTCATACTGTTTTCTTAGACAAACTCCTATAAAAATCCCAGGGAATTTTTGTTTGAATACAGATTTCTAAACTGAGTTATTTTCAATTTAAAAAAAGCTCTCTCTTACATGTTGTAGTCTTAGCGCAAGCTTGGAATGCTTCTGGGATGACATGTAATGTTATTGCCTAAAGGTTTCTCTGCCAATATGCATTTTTTACCTACTTCCTACTAAGGAAATATTTGTATTGCTTCTTTGGGTTTTGCCCCAAAATTTCTTTCCTTTATTTTTTTTTTACGTATTGTGTTCTATATTTAATTATGTCAGCCACTGTGGCATGTGTCCTTAAGTACCACAAACATACATCTGAATGTGTCATTACCCATTATTTACATGGCTAGATTTATACTGAAAGTTACCTGGGTAGACAATTTCAGCATTAATAAAGCAGGGTGATAAAGCTGAGAAACAAAAACCGTATGTCTCAGCATTCCAAATGATCACTTCTGAGTTCTATTTTCAGCATATGAGCTGTCCAAATTCCTTCGTAGCATCACATGTCCGCTCAAACATCTAACTCATTGCAGAACTACTACTTTATTCTCTAATAATGTTGGTATTGATTTTAATTTTTGTTTGTTTCTTATGGCTTTTGATAATATACTTCCAGTTTTCTATAAAACTGTTTTCTAATTCCATATCACTGTAAAAAATGATGATTTTTCTAACCATATGGGACACTTCCTACAGTTCTTTAAATATTTTAATGTTATTACTGTAATTTATAATGTGTTTAATAATGCAATTCTGAATAAAAACTGTCTTGTTAAAAATAATTGAAAATACAGTAGGGACCTTTTAAAGGAATTGTCTTAATTAAAAAATCAGACATGACAGTGTATTTCTATTCATTTATTTTACACTCCCTGGATTATAAAAGTCCCTTGGTTTTCAGTCTGGTAATATTAAATTAACTCAAAACAAATGGACAGAATGCATGATTTATATTGATTGACTTACTAAAGAAAATAGTTTCATCCCTAGAGAATATGTACAGCCTCGTGTCCTTATTTCCACAATTTCAGGGTTCCATGCCCATTCCTATTCTTTCACAGTTTCAGAACAGTGCACTGCATCCTAGGAACCTACATTTTATATATTTTGCCTTCCCCCATACATGAATAAAAATAATTTGGGGAAAATATTTTAACAAAATCTTCAGCTAGCACAAATAAGTGATATCATATGTAAATAAGCTTATTTCATGCATCAATGATTTCATTATTCCAGTTATTTTACTGGGCAATCTGGGAGGGGTAAGTAAACCCAAAGTTCTCTCTCTGGAAAAACTGTGGACCAACTTGTCTTTCCATTAACAGAACATCTCTCAGTTCAGTTCCATCCCTGTCTAAAAAGTAAAACAAAACAATGCTATATACATGAGTGAGAAAGGTTGTTTATCAGGGTACAATCAGGAATAACTGCCTCATAGTAATATGTTTTTCTGGAAGGAGCTATTTGTTTTTCTGGAAGGAGCTATTTGGTTTTTTTTTAGAGGAAATCAGCATTTTGGAGAAAGTATGCATTCCTCTTAAACAGGAACATAGAAAGTTCTGCCTATGTGAAAGGAAAAGGTTTTTTTCCCCCCAGAGATTACGGAGCCTCCATCATTGAAGATATTAAAAAAATGATTGAACATGGTCCTGGACAGCTGCCTTGAACAGGAGGTTGGACAAGATGACCATCTGAGGTACCTTCCAGCCTTGACCATTCTATGTTCCCATGGAATGTTTGTGGTCTGAAAGTCTAAAAGACTTTCATGTTTTGATTTATCATGGGTAGTTCTTGAAATTACATTGGTTTTCAACCCTATGTGGGAGCAAGTTTTTCTATCCAAACTACTTGTATGTGAGAAACTATTCTTTAAAACCAAATGAATTAAAAATATATTTTATATTAACTTCATTAGAAGGGAAGGAGAAAAAGAAGAAATACGTGCCCCTGTCTGCTTTAAACTGATTTTTTTTTCTAGATTTTTTTTTCTCATGTAGTACAGTCTGTGTAAGATCACAGAATCACACAATGGCCTGGGTTGGTAGACTCCATAAACATCATCCTGTTCCAAGCCCCCTGAGGTGGACAGAGACACCTTTCATTGGACCAGGTTGCTCAGAGCCCCATCTAACCTGGCCCTGAACACTTCCAGGGATGGGGCACCCACAGCTTCTCTGGACAACCTGTTCCTGTGCCTCACCACCCTTACAGTAAAGAATTTTTTTTAATATCTAATCTAAACCTCCTCTCATTCAGTTTGAAGGCATTCACCCTTGTTCTGTCACTACGTGCCCTTGTTAAAAGTCCCTCTGACAAGCACCACATCACTGTCTGTTCAGTGTAGCCTGAATTATCAAATATGTTATTAAAAATCAATACCCTGTAGATGGGAAATCTACCAAAAAACACAGTGAAATATAAACAAAGCGGGAGCTCTGAAATACATTAAATGGGGTGAAACTGACAAATTGATCTATAGCAGTTCTACTTGCTTTGTTGGAGAGAGCTGGAAATATTTCTTACATATCTGGTTTATAGTCAAGGGAATCGTAGAGTTTTTTGTCAGACAGTAAGGGGTGAGCAACTGAACAGCCATGAAGATGAATCCCTGATGTGTAATTTGTAGTGAAGTTTTGTGTACCCAGTGGACTGAGAATGCCAGCTCCTTCAACTTTGGCTAAGTGGTAGAAATGAGGTAAGGGCCATCTTGTTCATTATCAGATCAATATGTCTTATGAATTCATCTATACTGAAAAGATATTAAATGTGTCCCTGTGTCATCTGAGGAGAATGCCCCTCTGCGTTCTCAAATGTTGCTCTTAGTGAAGATTTCATTAAGAAAAATGTATTTAAGAAAAGAATCCTTTTCTTATGGCTATTCTCCAAGGCAACTTTTCAAATCAGTAGGAACAGCTGATGCTGAATGTCCAGTTTCAGTTTTGCTACAAATATTGAGGATAAGCAAGACTGGGGTGGGAAGGAATAAATGACAGTGAAATTATGAAAATAGGTAGAACCTGTCATGCCGATTTCTTTGATTCATTCCACCACAACAACAGCAGAGATTATTCATAGATGCCAGTTGGAATCCATTTATGAATGCTTTTGAGTACTCATCTAAATCATAAACAACTTAATATGCTTCGTATGGTTCACTGCTTAAAATCTGAATACACTAACAAATCCTGAGTTCCATTTTGAAAAAAGTTTTATTATTGTGATGCACACATACTGAATGGCATTCTGAAGTTTTATATCAAACTTCTTTTTGTGGTATTTAAATGCTTTCCAGTAATGATTGTGACTAATATTGTCACAATATGAATCTTTTCTGTCATTCTCACTGACGTGTATGAATGATATAGAATGTCTAAGGATAATTGCTGATGTTAGTCAAAAACATAATAAAAGCTCTGAAAGGATAACTTTTTCCAGAATTGTCAGAAACAATATATGCATGTTTAGTTCTTTCAGTAAATTAATTAAAAAAGAGCTGTCATGCATCTCACCTTAAGAAAAATGTTTGTTGATTTATTCCAGTGATTATTCCTGCCTTGTCAGTATAAAGAAGATAACTAGGCAATAAATTTGATCTGATGAAATACCAAGTTATTATCCTTTTGTCTCTGATACTGTATTTCATGTCATACAGTTATCTATAACCTGTGGCCTCTGCAGTCATATGATATTGAGAATTACACATCAAACAACGCTGTACTGTGTCTCAATGCATAGCTGCAAACCATTATGAGATTCAGTATTATATTTTGATGTTCATAAATCAGACTCTTCTCAGAGGTATCACCTGAATAAATCACAGATAGTGATCTAGAAAACAAATTATGAAAACTGAACTGACTGGAAGTGGTCTTTTCTTCATCATGTGCATCAGACATATGGACAGTTGAAATTTCAGAGATTTAAAACAGTAGTTAAACTGCATCCTATCTAAAACATATTGTGCTCATGTGAGCAAAGCACATAAAATGTCTAAAATGCGAGCAAATTTTGATATACTTTGGTATAGGCAGAATAATGACCAAAGTAAAAGACTGAACTGTGCTCTTGTGTGGAGTATTGGTTTTAATTAAGTAAGATTTGTTATTAGAGCCGGTATTTCTCAGTAAAACTATTGAAAATATTTCTATTTCTTGGAAAAACTAAATCTATTGCATTTGACATGCAAAAAATCAAATTTATTAATATAAATGACATACTGAGATTCATCTTACAATATCTGATATGCCATGTTTTTATAAGTTATGAAACAACCTCACTCTTAACAGATGAGGCTAAAGAAAAATCTTCATAGACACATGAAAAATGCCACAAGTGCACAAAGATTCCATCTGTCACCAGTAATGATGTACTTTTAGTGGCTGAACACTTTACTGTCTCCATAGATATGCTAAGCCATAATTGTTAGAGCTACTAGTCATGAAGAGCAGAACACTTGAAAGTGCTGCATGTTGTACTGGTATAGCACAAACACTGACATGAACCCAACTGAGGTTCAGGAAAACAAACATTTGGAAAAATACAACAATTAGCAAACCCAGAAAGTTCAGGCAAATAAAAGCAGACCAAAAATGACACATAATACAGGCAGGGTTACCCAATTCAATCAACACATTTTAAAATGTGTATGAATGGATTTCAGTCATTCAAAACATTGTCAAGACTTAATCAGGTGACAAAATGCCTGTTTAAAGTTTACTTCTTTATGAGTCTATGGAGTGTGGTGGGTCCATACCTGGTGGCAGCTGTCTCCCTATCCAGCTCCACCTCCTCGGAGGGAGCCTCCCCCGCCAGGGGAGGATTCAGGGGCATGAGACCAGCCCCTGTTCTGGAGGGGAGGCATGCCCAGGGCTCCAGACCTTCCCCTAATTCCCAAAGCTTCTGTTAGGTTCAGTATGTTATTGGTTGTTGTACATTGTACCCTCCCCTTGTTTGTTCCAATTGGACCCCGGACCCTTGTTCCCTCCCCTTGTCCCTTCTCCTATTGGTTATCCTTTCCCCTTATAATCGGCCGTCCCGGGGACAGACTTTGGGATTTCTTTTTCGCTCTCCATTCCGGGCACCGTGCACCCTAACCCTATAATAAACGGAGATCACGGAGGAGACCCCCTCCCGCACCCTTCGCCTTGTCTTGCCTCTTTTTCCAGTGGCACCTGACCGCTCGCTGGGAACAGCCCCGCCTCGGTGGGAAACATCCTCACAGTAGGCTGTGGCAGCCCAGGGGCTCGTGTCCCAGGCGAGGGCAGCCAGGAACGTCAGGCGGCTTTTATTTTAAACGACAACAATGGAGTTAACGCAATTATGTCTTATCAGCAAGTATGCAGTGCTAATTTAATTTTGCAACATCCACAGTACTGTATTATGCTACGTCTTGTGTTAAAAAAAGTCACAGTGGATTTCATTTGTATCTTAGAAAGACTTCTGATGTGTGTATGGATTTATACATACATTTTTGTATTAAAACATGCAAAACATATGTCATGGCAGCAAATTAAAATGTGTTTAGAAGGAAATTCATATGTAAATATGCAATAGTTTACAAATATGTCAAAAGTTTACAATAGTCAGAAGTACATTAGTTGTTTCATGAGTTTCAAATCCAGTTAATATGGAAATTATTTGAATAAAATATTTTAAATCCTAGATCCTGCCTCAGACGGTTATTTTTTAAGGAAGAAATCCTCAGACTTTGATGATATAATTGTATAATCATGATGCCATTTTGTGTCATTCTAAAAGCTTTATAAGTGTTAAATCTATTAAGTTATGTGTATCTGAGTTTTAAAGTTCATAATCTCAGCATCAAACATATATAATGCTGACATAAATCTTCATTGCTTTGTGGAGGTGGATGGATTTTGTTGAAATTTATTCAGAAGACAACACTGAAATTTAAACTGTGATTTCATTTCAGTCCTACTGAGTACGAAGAAGACTCCAAAAGTAATCTTCAGAATTTTCCCCTGTGTTTTAGAGTCTAATGTTTCAAGTGGCTTCTGTACAAAAAGTTTTACTTTAGACTCCTGGTTTTGTATTTGGTTTGTTTTTGAAATGTTTTTGGAAATTTTTGTGAGAGAATCCAGTATTTCCAACTTTCAGACTTCAAAAATGAATTCAAAGCATTTAAAGACCAGTCATGTCTGAGAAAATCACAAACTTTGCGACTGAGAAAAACTGGGAGGTTACATTTTCAAGTCTGCCTCACCAGCATTACCAGCAGCATTCTGTTCTTAACTAATATTCCTTCTAATTGCTTGATCCTAGTACCTGGAAGTTTTGAAACTACATGATAGACTGCATTCACAGGGAAAATTAGTGCTTTTTTTTTTCAAAAATACCACAAATATTTTGGAAATCTTGAAAATTCTGCTATAAGTTATGAGGCTTTAAAACCAAAAACAGTTTCAGAAGAAGCTGGCAGAAAAATAGCAAACAGACTTCTAGGAAGCCTGAAAGAAAATGTGACTCCCCCTCATAGATCATTGCCATGCATTGCATACAATTATGACTGTAGCATAACCACACGAGGAGCAGCAGGCACCCTGGAGAAAGAAATCTGTCTGGATCACAGCTACAGCAATGAAGGGTCACTTGTAGAGAGACATAAACTTGAATCAGATTTGGGGCCCCAAGTGGTATAATAAGTATGAATCTGATCCCGTTGGGGAATTGAAAGGAAGGTAGGTGGATTATAGAGCCAGTTTCTCCCCTGAAGAGACAAATTCACATTTGGAAACAAATCCTAGCCCAAAGACAGCTTTTAGGGTTTGTTGGTTTTGGTTTTTTGTTTTTTGTTGGTTTCCGGTTTTGGGTGTTTTTGTGCTGTTTTGTTTTGTTTTGTTTTTTGTTGGGTTTTTTTAAAAACTTGAGAATTTTGCAGTTCACAACTTCACTAAATAAACAATAGGATAGGATAGGATAGGATAGGATAGGATAGGATAGGATAGGATAGGATAGGATAGGATAGGATAGGATAGGATAGGATAGGATAGGAAAAAGCCCCAGACTTTTTCAGTCTGGACTGTGGGGGCTGATTTATTTTTTTTTTTAAACTTATTATTGTAAGAAAATACTGGTCCAACAATAACAAAAAAGATCTAATCTTATCTTTGGGGTAGTCAGCCCTCCAAGAATATTTCCTGCCTAATATGATCTAGATCTGAATGCAAAAAATTATATTCATGTTAATAAAATGAGGAGGGGCAGATGTAGCTTCTGAAGGATTGTTTTGCACCTGTAAAATCAAAGTGGTTTTTTTTCTGAAACTCATTTTAATTTTCCTTTTCTTTCTCTCCTTCTCTCTTTCATTCATTCTTTCATTCCTGTAAACATTTTCAAAGCTGCCATAGGACCTTCTTTCTCATCTTGCCTTCTCCAAGCCTCTTCAGTGCTGCCTTCCCTGGGAGATAATATATTCATGGCAGTAACACTGATGTACTGCAGTGCTCACACTGACAGTCCTGTAAACTCCACGTGGGTGGAAATCTACTTCTGCCTAAAGCTCCCCTGACTTCATGGGACAACAAAGCTGTAATATGCTAAGCAAACCAGAAGTATTGCCCATATGCAACATTTCCTTAGGCTTTCTGAAAAATCAGGGCAAAACCTGATGTGTGAGTTTCATTTGTAATAAAAGAGGCTCATAAGCTTTCTTTTCTAGATCTGTGTTAATAGAGGATAAGATGCGTTCAGTCACCCCTGCACTTGTTTATTACACGGCATTTCTAGCCCTGGGCTTGTATAAAATTATGTTGCTTTCAGTACTTTGAAGTTCTGAGAACCAAATAAAGCAAACTGTATGATAGCTTGGTAACACACAGATTCCTAAAAAGATGTCATGTCATGGCAAAGAGTAAGACATTTTACTGTACTAATTTTTCATTAAATATGACAGGCTCTCTTACACCATTTGAAGATTTGAAGATAAAGAAGACTCAGACCCTTGCAAAAAGGTACTGTTGTTGTAACAGTAAATTTTAAAAGCACCTGCTAGCACATACAGTTTTTTCTAGATGTTATTACACTTCTGTAATTATCAATTGTCTTTAAAAGGGAATATAACATAACTTCCTAGCATTTCTTTCTAGAATTGAATTTGGTGTTAAATCTCTTTTATTGAGACACTAGAACTTCAGTCATTTTCTTAAGACCCTGAAAGTGGTATCATTCTTACAAACTGAGTACACAAAAATCTTAACAGAGCAAATCAGCTAGAAAATTGCTAGGTTTGAAAAAAAAAAGGACCCAACCATTAGACAAAATCACATTTTAGACCACTTGCTGTGTTTCTGTGGGGTAGCACAAACTTTTCTATACAAAGAACCCATAATAAAGAGCTTTAAAACACCAGGAAAGGAATGCTCCAGTTAAAACAGAAAAATAGCTTAATAGCCTTCCTGGTTATAATTAAAAGGAGGTTTGTTCAACTCACTGTCCACAGTCCATGCAATTAGCACCTGAAATAACAGTACAATTGAACTGCATAATAAAACTTCTTCACCCTGATAATAACCAAGGTTAAATGTAATTTCTTTAGCACAGAAAAATTATTGTTTAAATACCTCCCTAGTAAGATTGAATCAAATAAAGAAAACTAATCATTAATAGAAGCATTTATTTTATATGTACTTATTTCCATGTAAAACAAAAAAACTTCTACATATTCCATAGGAATTTTCACAATCACATATACTCAAAAAACCCCCTAGAAAAATGAAAATAAACTATGTTTTCAATAACAATTTTTTCAATTGCTGTGCTTTAAGAATAAAAAATATATTTCATACAAAACTGAAAAATGCTGATGCTATGTATGGCAGATAATCAGTGAAAAAAATTGCTTCTTGTGTTACAGTTTGAAGACAAAATATATTACACTATTGAGTGACTTCATATTACCCTTTTATTTCAGATTTTGACATTCTGTGATGACTTCTGTTAGACTCCTTTTAGACAGCCTCTGCTTGCATGAGTAACTTCCACTTGAGGGGTATCTTTTTTCCCAAATATTAAAAATCTGGCCCTGAACCACTGCTGCTGTCTCATACCCATATACATTTATTAACCTTTCATCATTTTTCAGAATCTGGGTCAAAATATTTGCCCCTGGGCTGCTGTGGTATTTCATTAGTGCTATCTTTAACATGCTTTCTATGACAATTTAAAAAAAAATTGGAAACATTTTCTCAAATGAAAGTTTGATATTTTCTAGGATACTATGACTTTGTGTGTAGTCTTCCACACACGTGCAAATAAATGGTTCTAAAAGTCTGGCTAGCACTGTTTGTGTGTTGGGAAGGATACCCATAGGATCTTCCCTGGATCAAAGTCTGGTCCTCAAAACTTTAAAGAATTAAATGCAAATTTCTAAATTGGGGGTTTTAATCTTTAATACCTAAATCTTTACATGAACTGTGGGACACTGAGTAGGTTTTCAGGCACTGTGGGAGGTTTCTGCATACTCATGAACTACAGACAGTAATTCTAAAAGACAGAAGTTTTCGCAAAAAAAGCCCTTTGGATTAAATTCCATCATTTCCTCTGTTTCTTCTATTTCAATTGAGCTTCATAGTCGTGGTGGGGCATTCCCCTCCACCTGCTCCTCAGGCCTGCTCTATGACCTCAGGAATTCCCATTAGGCTTTGGCCTTGGCCTTTGTGGAATGACTTGGGCAGTGAAGCGTCCCTTGACCATACCAGGAACTCTTGCATGGCAAAGGTAGGGGTGGCATGATCCATACCAGGAGCTCCTGTCACCTGACCGAGGTGGGAGAAGAGAGATAATTTGTCATCCTCTACAGCCTTGGAAAAATACTTACCTGAATTGCAGTCTGAGTGGAATGGTACCATTGTTACTGGACTTTTGAAAAATTCCATAATTACTGACTTGTATTTTCGACAGGATGGAAATTCACTGATGATTAAAGCAAATAATTTCATGACCCTATAAACAGCAGTCCTAAACAAGGCCTTTTAATCTCTCGTGGCCCTCAGCAGGCTCCAACCGTTATCTGCCTCTTAGTGGGATACATCTGTGGTGGTTTTGCTTTGCCCAGTTTTTGTTAGTGAGTAGGGTGGGGTACAAAGATGGCTCCTGCATGTCCTGTGTAAAGATTCTGGAAATTTTTCATGATGCTCAGCAGAGCCAATCTCTGATGGCTCTGAAGATGATGGACATGCTGCTGGCCAAGCCTGGGCCAATTACAGATGTTAATTACACCTCTGTGAAAATATATTTAAGAAAAAATCAAAACAATGTGAGCGTGCACTTCTTTTTAGCCAGAGAAGGAGGAGGAGGGAAAACAACATGGAGGCACCAAGGTCAGTGGAGAAGGTGGGGGAAGAGGTGCTCCAGGCGCCGGAGCTGAAAACCCTCTGCTGGCCGTGGTGAAGACCGTGGGGGAGCAGGTGGTCCCCCTGCAGCCCATGGGGTCCACAGAGGTGCAGAGAACCCCCACAGCCTGTGGGGAGGTGCCCATGCCAGAGGAGTAGGTGGATGCCTGCAGGAAGCTGTGATCCAGTGGGAGTCCCAGAGACTGAGAGTTGCAAAGGCCTTGTAGGAGAGAGAAAGGCCTTGCTCCCGGGATGGAAACAGCCTGGCCTCGGCTTGGAAGTCTGTGCCCTACAGACAAGAACTCATGCTGCAGCAGAGTTTGGGCGGTTGCTGCTCATGAGATTGGACTCATGCCAAAGAAGTTCGCAGAGGACTGTCTCTCGTGGGAAGGACCCCCATGGCTAAGTAGAGGACCCTTCTCCCTGGTGGACTGACCCTGAACAAAGGAAACCCCCATACCCTGCCCCCCCGGAGCTGTTGGGTGGAAGGAGGGAAGGTGTGAGCTGAGAAATGGTGTCTTAATAGGGACGGGGATGAGTAGAGAAAAAATGTTTGTAGCAGAAGAATTGTGGTGATGGACTGACTAAGAGAAAGACCCCACACCCTGCCCCTGCCCCGGAGCTGTTGGTTGGAAGGAGGTAAGGGAGTGAGCTGAGAAGTGGTGCCTTAAGAGGGAAGGAGGGTGAGTGAAGAAACAGTGTCTTAAGAGCTTATCTTTACCTCTGATTTATCCTCCAACTCTGTTAGGTTAATAAATCACTTTGCAACTTCAAGTTTTCAGGCCTGTCTTGCCCTGTGTCTGTGCATCCTGCCATCAGTGGTTTATCTCAACTCATGAGTCCAGTGGGTTTGTGTTAGTTTCTTTCTCTCCTCTGCATAGCTGTGGCAGAAGAGAACATAGAGAGCAGATGTCGTAGATGCCTGGCATTTAGCCAGGGTGAAGCCTCGACAGCATCTCAGACCTCACAAGCCCTCACATATGTGATCATCAGAGGACTATTGCTGAAAGATGGTGATGGGGCCTGGACCAATACCCCTCACACCTAGAGCCTCCACTCTCACCCACTAAGAAATGCAAAGGTATTCTGTGTGAATATTTCACTGAACTCAAGGGGAATTTTAACATGTATACACATACCTTTGTGTATGTATATATATATATAAAAATAACTTCATGTCTGTCTGCATGACAATGCAAATTATTTAAACACCTTCTAGCAAGTACAGTATGAATGTTGCCATCTCAGATCTGTAATTAAGTTACTGTTGTAATTGTACTAAATCCTATTTAATCACTTTGTAAATGTTAAATTAGTTAATGATTAAGTGCTGCTAAATCCTTTAGATATTAAATGTTGGCCAAGTCTGAGACTAAGATTGGATTTAGCCTCTCCTAAGACCCATCAGACAAGGGGTCCGCTCTGACTCTGTAACCTTCTGACTAAACAGGAGAGTCTCCCTTACCCTTTTGTGTCTTTGCTTTCTGTGTAAATCATTCTGAATCAAATCTAACCAGATTTTTCAGATGTTTCATCCATGTAGCAATAGAATGAACTTTGCCATCAAACTTTATTAAGCTGTGTTTTTTCACATATTTATATTAAACCTAATCTTGCTAATACCTTTGTCAGTGATTCTTTAAGAAACCTAAACCATTCATTCATGACAACAGTGAAACCTGTGTATCAGGTCTCTGTAGTAGTAGCAAATGGCCACCCTAAAAAGCAGCTAGGACAGAACTAAATTTCGGACTACATTGTTACTGTGGATTGGCTTTCCCCTCATTCCATCTGCAAACAAAATTTACATGGCATTTCTTCAACTGTAATCTACTTATATGCACATCAGTACTGAGACACGTAAGTTATTTGAACTACTTCTGAATAGAGCAAAACTTCTATCTTACCAAGATAAGACTACCAAAAAAAGGGATGAAAAATGGACTATAAAATTGAAAACAAAAATATTTATTTATGTATAGTCTCTTACTGTCATAGTATGAAAGAGAAATATGGAACTGTAATGAGTTGAAAAGTAATGAACAATAAAATATATGCTTTTTAGCAGCAATGATTTTTTCTTTAGTCGTACTATCACATTCTGTTTAACACTCTTGACCCTTTTAGTACATTCAAAATCATGTTCTTTAGCTTATATCCCAGTAGTTGGCAAATGGTAAGTGAATGTAACTAAAGTTCAAAGTTGCTGATGCCTGATTATTGTTACACAGAGCTGGTAAATAAAGTTAGATATGCCATGTGGTCCTAGTTAGTTTTAGGAAGCTCAAATAACACTTTCATTGTTAACTAACAAAGTGGAATCAGATTCTATTACTAAGAAAAAATTGCTTTTGGGGGGAAACGGAATTAATTTACTTTCATATTTTGAAAGACCTGAAATTTTTTACCTTTTTCTATAGAAGCAAAAACCTATTCTGTATTCTCTCCCTCAGGGTTATAAACTTAAGATCTGTGTATGTGCAACTGATCTGCAATTGAGATGCTATAAAATGATCTAGAAAGTAAGACAAGTCGGGGAACATCAGAAGATCCGCTTGAGAGAGGAACTAGACAAAAGATGGGAAATAATTGCTCACAGACAGAAAAGGGATTCCGTGATAAGGTTTAGGTACTTCTGTTACTGAGCTGCCAATAGCAGAAAAAGTGATACAAAGCTTTTATCAGCTTTTTATACATTTAGGTTATATATTTTTGGGGGAGTAGGGGAGTTTGTAGGGTGCAAATCTCTGTATTAGTGCTTCAGGCAGCAAAACAAGTTTCTAAACATTTTAAAAACTTTTACTAGGGACATAAGTGCAATCTAGTAAAGACATGTGCCAGCTGTATTCTAAGATGAATCAAGTCCATTCTGCCACAATGCAGGAGGATGGACAAGGTACCTATCTCTTATCTCAAATTTTGTTCTATTATTTTCCATGTGGAACCTGACCTAACTTTCATTTATGTAGAATAACAAAATAGGTGAAAAGTTCCCTCGCTTATTTTGTAGATCCAGATGGGGACAGTACAGGTATTGCAAAAGGATACATGCTACAAAATAGATAAAAGTAGAAGATATAAGGTGAGAACAGAATCACATCTGCCATTCCAGACTCTCTTATTCTCATTGTTGCCCCAAATCCCAACATCCTGTACCCTGCTGGCTAGATCCTTGTATCACAGTTGTTCAGTTCCTGTGGGTTTGGAAAGTGATACAGAAGGAGAGCATGAAAGAATTCAAAAGTAATATACAGTAGTATATTTCTGATAGGAAACCTAGGGTTTGGTTTGGTTGATAGGAAACAAAGCCTAGGTTGGAAAACAAAGTTCTGAGTGAGGAAGTTTAAGGGGAAATGTAATAAGCCAAGCTGAATGAATACCTAATAACTCATTGAGTAATTAAAGTTTGAGAAGGGTTTATTTCCATAAGCCAAATTCCTGAGCAAATGAAGACTCCTTTACCCAATCCACTCATCCACTTACTGAGGTGAGTGATCATAAAAATTCCCTTTTCAATTTGAAAAACTCTATACTACACGACTGATGTTTCCAAAAGTGAAAAATTTGTCTTGTTTCAAACTTATACAAAGGTCAGTCTTCCTTACCCTGGAAGTGCAGTGACTCTAAGTTTGGCCTGCAGATACCTGTGAAATTCTGAGTTTGCTCAGGCTGGAGAACACTAAAACCATAGAGCTGATGACAGTGTCACCGAGCAAGTATAAAGTCTGATCAGAACGTCTTGTTGTCTAAGGACTGCTACCTCCCCAGTGTTATTGCTCATGGCCAGAAGATCACTGACTTGGAGGAATGCAGGCTATATAACTAATCCTGGAAAAAGTTAATAGCCCAACCCGACACTCTGTGCTACTTTACAATGAAATGAATGAAATGTTGGCGGTCAATGACAGTATATCTCCCTGCAAGTTACTGAAGAAACTTGGAGATTGTTAAAGATATGGAAGAAATTCAGGTTTTTAGTGGAAATTTGAAGTGAAAAATTGCAATTTAGTATTTGCGGAGGGTAGGGCTACCGTAAACAATAGTACACATTTTTGTCAAGTTCCATTGTGTAATAGGTGTCAAAGAATGATATTACGTAGGTATTGTTAGCAATTTTAACAATCTATTTATATGGAGGGACAAAGGAGAACAAAAATTATTAACAGTATTAAATAATTAGAGTTCGGCACCTTTTGTTAAAACAAACTGTTTTAATTAACAGCTAAATAACCATTAGCAAAAGCAAAAGCATTTTCCAGTGGCACATGGAAACGAAAAGTTAATGGCATAGCATTACTTCTTCAAGCAAGCCGAAAAAAGCTGATCTCCTCCTTTTAGCTGTTGAAGTAGGTGTTGTTCCAGGGACTAGCCCTGCAAAGTGCTGTGTACCATGATCTTGGTGATAGACCTGTGCTCATGGTTCATGAAGAAAAATAGCTCTACCCCAGCTAAAACCAGCACACCTGTTCAACACAATGGCAGGAGTAGGGAAGGAGTCATGCTCCGAGACTCTTTGCTCCAGTGGACTTGGCAGATTTAATGAAAACAAATAGCAGTATAGGAAAGAGTTGAAAAGGCAGAGCTTCTGCCTTCTGATAATTAGTGTAAGACTCTAAGAAAAGCATTTTTCTCTTCAAATCACATTTTTACAATCCTTTCAGTTTACTGTACTAGGCAGATAGCTCTTCATGTAAATGTTATGTGTAATTGAAATGAAAATGAGATATAATGCAAAAGTAAATTTGGCAAATTTGGGGAAAAGCCTATTTACTTCAGACTGCAATAACAGGGTCATGTATTGTTTTATCAATGTTCTTACAAAAATTTTTAAAAAAGCCTTTGTCATACCTACTTTCAGTAAGGATGGTGGCAGCTGGGAATTAGTCTGTCATTAGCTATATTGTCTAGCAGATATGTTCTGTACCAGAAGGTATGGGGTATTAAGTAATTTAGACCATAGAGCACCTTCCGTTACCTAAAAGGAGCCTACAAGAAAGCTAGAGAGGGACTTCTTACAAGGACATGCAGTGACAGGAAAAAGGAGAATGGCTTTAAACTGAAAAAGAGTAGGTTAAGATTAGATATTAGGAAGAAATGCTTTACTTTGAGGGTGGTGAGCACTGGAACAGGTTGCTCAGAGAAGCTGTGGGTGCCCCATCCCTGGAAGTGTTCAAGGCCACGCTGGATGGGGCTCTGAGCAACCTGGTCTAGGGGAAGGTTCCCTGTCCATAGCAGCGGGTTGGAACTAAATGGTTTTTCAGGTCCCTTCCAACTCAAAACATTCTATGATTTTCTGATTATTAGGTCAGTTAATTAAGAGGTTTAATTTCAACACCTTATTTAGCAAACTGATGCAGGCCTAAACATTTTGTTAAAATTTATGCAATATCTCTGTAACCCTGGTCACCTTCTGTGAAGTCACGAAGTGCTCTGAAGTATTAGCAAGAATGCCAACATTATTAACTGTATTAAAAACTGTACTACAGCATCATTATATACTACTTTTAAAATTGGTTATTCTTGAAAAAAAGGAAAAAATGAGTCACTCTTTACACTATTGTGTACTTTTTAAAACAGACAGTTTGCCTAAGGAAAACTGTGTCCTTTCTTCATTCCCTAAGGATAGCTGTTGTATCTTTTTCTACCCTTCTTGCTGCATTTTTTATGAGAACAGAATCAAAACTACAATGTCTCATCTATTTGAGTTTTGTCGTGTTGTTTTGTTTTGTTTTTCAACACTGCTAGATAGATCTGAGCTAGGTCTGACTGGAAACAAGAGTTTAAGCTATTTGTTTTTTATCACACACATTATTTACAAGTCACACATCTACAGTTCAGATACTGAAGGTAGGCATGTCTCACATCTTGTCAAAATGTCACACATGCTGTCAATTACACGAGCTCTCATACCTTTCGTAAGGAGCAGATCACAT